>JAODLD010000124.1:6283301-6319473 GCA_026781065.1 Mormyrops boulengeri
GTAGATCGCGGCGTAGCCATATACCCTACGCTGTACCCTATGCTGTAGATCACCGCGTAGCCATACACCCTACGTTACACCCTATGCCGTAGATCGCGGCGGAGCCATATGCCCTACGCTGTACCCTATGCTGTAGATCGCTGCGTAGCCATACACCCTACGTTATACCCTATGCTGTAGATCACCGCGTAGCCATACACCCTACGTTACACCCTATGCCGTAGATCGCGGCGTAGCCATATACCCTACGTTATACCCTATGCCGTAGATCGCGGCGTAGCCATATACCCTACGCTGTACCCTATGCTGTAGATCACCGCGTAGCCATACACCCTACGTTATACCCTATGCCGTAGATCGCAGCGTAGCCATATGCCCTACGCTGTACCCTATGCCGTAGATCGCCGCGTAGCCATACACCCTACGCTGTACCCTACGCCATAGTACCTTCCCAGAAATGTAACTACAGACATCAGGGTACAGCGCAGGGCATGAAGCCACGAGGCTATCTACAACATAGAATCTTTGCAACAGTATAAATCGGCCTTCAAAGGGAGGCACTTTAAATAGTTCAGGCATAAGGGGCAGGCCGCAGTGAGTGGCTCACTGGGTTAAGTCTCTGTGCCCATGATTGAGCCCTGACCTCAGGAGAACAATGACATGTCTGTGGGCCCTGGAGCGAAGCCCTTAACCCGAAGCTGCAGGGCTGCCGCATGTTGGCTGACCCTGCACTGTCACCCCCCAAGCTACAGTATCTTTGTGTTTTATTAAGGTGCCCAGGCACATCCAGCCCCCCTCCCCCGCACATGCCTGAATAACTTTATTTAAAAATTATACACCTTGTAATTTATAGAATGTAAAAGCAGCCTTACAGAATCATATGGGCGCAAGCCATGAATAATCAATGCCAGAAACAAGTAGGGATTCACAGATTGATGGTGACCATCAATAAGCAACTAAGCAAATAATCCTACTCTCACCGCAATCAGCATTCATTTAACGCACACTAGACCCATAAACACATTCTCAGGGTGAAAAATGGTCTTGCTGGAGGCGAGGTGCCCCTCCAGCCTGATCCAAGTGTTCTCTTGCACATTCTGCAGTGCTGCCAGTGGCACTAATCAGTTTTAAAAAGAAGGATGGTCTCCTGTTGCAGCTGTTATGCAGTGCCGCGATTTTGTCCAATGGCCGGGCTGCAGAGCCGAGCCGGGTAACCTCTTTCTGTCATAAGGACTGAACGTCAAAGAGGAGAGGCATTCGCTCTGTTACCACGTTCCATATAATCGTTTCATTTTTCGCAGCTCACAATGGGCTCCAGAACTCGCCGGCATGCACGCACACACACCCGGCTGCACGTTTGTCTCCCGAAAGAGTATTTGTTGAATAGGAAGTAGCAGGAGTGTAAAAGAATCAGAAGCGAATGCTAGAGGATAGCGGTGTACAGAAAAACTGAATTTAGATATATTTTCCAGTGTTTCTGGTCTGCAGTTTTAGCTTGAGTTATTCCATATTAATAAAACATAGGAGTGACTAACAGGGCTTGACACACAAGTTTTAACAGAGCCACTTCTACAAGCTCATCCAGGGCTCCATGCCTATCTAGCTGAGGGACAAGACATCCCCTCTCCAGCTGGCCCCACCAGACTGGTATTATAATGAATAGCATGTTGGAGAATTTCTGTACAGAAAATAGGAGCTTTTAATGTTCTCTAAATCCTTGCTGTATTCCCTCTAAATGACCTTCAGAAGCACGCCCGCCCGCGCCTGTTTCACAAGGCTACCTTTTGCTAGTAGTCACACTTTGAACCCGGGCTCAAACCAGGGCTGGAAATGTGCTCCACTGAACCGGCTTCCCACGGTTCGGGTGAACTTTGTGAGAGACCGCATCGGAACAAAATAAAAACAGGTTTAACAGAAAGACAAGTCTTGGGAAAGACCCTGATAGACCCTGAGACACAGCAACCCTGCAGAGAAAGCCAACTAGAGGCTGCGACTATCTCTCTCACAAATCATGGTGAGCGATGTCACTTAAAAATGGCAGACATGAGAGAAACCCCAGAAACACCGAAGCCAAGAAAGGCAAACAGGCTTGGCTCCACTGCTTTCCATTAATGCCATTAAGGTATTCCTTATGACGGCAGGTAAACCACAGGTCACAGAACTGCACTGGTTTGCTGGCTGAAGTCCCAGGTGGGACTGTATAATATAATATCCTCAAGCAAGGTAATTAATTATCTTAGTAAAAATACTCCAGCTTTAAAAAGAGATGCAATTAGGAATATGGCATCTTTAGGACAGAATGGATACAGTAAATACAGCCAGACTTGGCAAATTATAGGAATTGATTTTACATGCAGGCTGAGGGGCATCATCACTTTGATAATATTGTCGCTGACAGGAACCAGAATCATGACGGGGGAGAGGCTCAAAACCGGTCTGTAAAACCACAGCAACAGTAAAATCCCCACATCCACCACCCCCACCCACAGCTAGCCTGGACGTCTGAAGAATCATGCCCCGATTTGTCATATCCCATGACGCCCAGGAATCTGTAGCCACTGTCTGTCCCAGTGTTTCCTGTTTGCACCGGCTTACTGGATTCTGGGGGTGGGATGCCCCATGTCCCAAAGGCAAATACGCAGGGGGGGGGGGCTTCAAACTTTGCTGGCATTTGCATTGCTGTGTATCACATTTTCTCTTCTACATCTTTATTCCAAGTGACAAAATACGTAGAATACGGATGTTCTTCTCTTTGGGAAAAAATGTGAAATTACACCCCTGAGCTAACAGGGCAAGGAAATCGTGAATCAGGAATAGACAATCAAAATCCTGAATTAGGACCCAATCTGGACAATCACATGCCAGGTTTGACACCAAAAGGTGACATTGTGGTCATAGGGTCCTCACCTACCCGGGATCCCGGCAAATACAACCTTGTGACGTTTTAGCTCTGAGTTTGCTGATAGGAATGATATACAAACGTCTGACAATAAAGACGCCGACCCGATGTGCTGTCTGCTGGCTGCGGCGTCCTCTTAACAAAATGTTCCAGCTGTTTCATAAACGTACCAAAATCGCGTCAAGTTGTCCTTTTTGAAATTCACACCGCCGTAGTTTGAATACATAGCTATCCTGCATCTTCGTAAAGCATGGAGTAAACATCACATGCTTCGCACGTAAGTCAAGGCAGACTTTTCCCGTATCTTGGATGTATAAGAATTTGGAAGATGGATGGATGGTATTTAATAAACTTAAATTCACTTCATATTCCTTAAAAAGGAGTCCAAATGTAAAACAGTGTAGATCTCCAGCATAAAGACAGATGTCTTTGAATATGCTAACAAAATTAAAAAATGGGGGCGGGCCGTGGCACCGCAGGTTCGAATGCTGTTTGATTGGAACGTTGTCGGTTCAAATCCCAGGGTCAGCAGTTGGCCCCCCCAGTTGCTCCAAGGACTGGCTTCCATGAAATAAAATATAATACAAAGTATTCTATATTCCATGGATCAGCACCTGTATAGCATGTTTATATTGATGCTGGTGCACTCAAAGCAAGATTCCAAATCATAACGTGTTCTGCTCGTGTTGGACAGCCAGCCCACACAGAGGACCAGATGCCACTGAAGTGCCCCTTGACATCTGGCAGAGAAAGCCGGGCCGGAGAGCACGGTGATCCTGGCAGACCGGAGACCCCGGCAGCCGACAGTTACATCAGCTGAAGCATCTAACCTCATTAACCAAGTGGCCGGGTCTGGGCCAAAGGGGATCTAACACAGACTGCGTCCCTGTTCCCACCATGTGGACGAACACTGTCCCACACAAGTCTGTATATAAAAATATATGGCTATAGAAAATATAAGTGAGAATACACACTCTATAATTCTGAATTTAAAAGCCAAATAATCAGGCAAAAATACCTCCCAGGATTTGACCCATGTTCGCAGGGCTCATCTAAGCACACCATGTTCTGCCTCTTATTTGAAGGGAAAAGTTGGTGTCCTCGTTACACTGACGATCTGTACTGCGCTTCCATTCAATTCCCCTTTTCTGCTATAACCCATTTAAACCACTGCACACGTGTGAGTGTGTGTATGCGTGTGTCATTGGGATACGCCGCAAATCGGCGATTAAATTCGCGCGTCTCCATGAAAGACGGAAACGGATCGATAATTAGGAGTACAAGCGACGAGAGTTTTTATAATAAATTTTAATTCCTCATTTTTTAAAATAGCACGTTTAATATACAGCCCCTTCTAGGCCAAGGACATCCTTTTGCGTGTGGACCAAGCCACCGTGACATCACGTTACGGATATGCTTAGTAGACGGGTTTATCCAAAGTGACTTTTGGATGGTTTACAGCATTGCAAATCACATAGGCCAGATACTGCTTATATTTTCAATTTTTTTTAAACTGTTGCAATTCAGGTTACATGCACGTTACAGAACTGGATCACATCCTATTATATGAAGCGATTTAAATCGGAAGCCTAAGTTTACACCGCATCACCACCTCCTCGAACAAAAAGAAAAAACAGTTAATTGTGCCGACAATGTTGGTTATAATAAAAAAGTAACAATTCATAATAATGACTATATCACTACATCCAGTAGGAATACGGAAACATCCGTGATGTAATTGCAGGAATATGATAATGAACTGATTAAACAGGAAAGTCGCCGCCAGAAGGTTGCCAGTTCTTGTTCAAAAATAAATGCACTGAACCTATTTCATTTAATCTAATCTAATCCTAGGAAGACCACTGGACTTTATAAAGTTTCCCCAGTGTAGGGCGTCCAGGAAATGGTTAAGGGGCAGGTAAGCGGCTCTGGACGTCCGGACACGGAGGTGCTGTTGCATAGCGTTACTTTACGGAGAAAGATATTACAGGCATCACAGCAGCGAGTCATTGCAGCGTGACTCCCTCTTCATTCAATCTCTTTCCATCTGGACCTGCTGTGATAATTAGCAGCATCAGAATTTTTAGTCGAACATTAAAAATCATAAGAAATTTCTAAACATTAAACACAGATAAAACAGATCTTAGGTCATATTGCATTTTAATTCAAGAAATTTGTTGTTTTTTTCATTCCTTGTAATAATATTATTTATACCATATATTGCGTAATGCATTGCAAAAAAATAGTAGGCTGGATAAAATCATTCCGTTTCATATAGACTATTCATCTGACCACAAACGTATCAACCAAAGCGTTCGAAGTCTCACTACTATATTTGTCTTTCAGTATTAAACTAGCAGCCTCGCAAGTTTACGAGTATTGCATTTTCTCACCATGTTCCGTACATGCAGGGTAATTGTGATTATTTATAGTGCCATTTCAATTTTAATTATGCCTAAGCAGTTTTAAAATTGACGTTGTGCGGCTAGAGGAATCTGCTGGATTTGGGAAATGGGAATCTATAATCTCACAACCTCCCTAAAACATCACTCACATATCCATTTAATGGCGACGTGAGGACGATTAAGCAAACGGCATTCCACATACAGTACGGAAAATTCAGCAAGGTTTCGCGTCGACGATTCCAAAATCCAATACGTGCAATTCGGTTAATTGAAATGAATCGAACAATAATGCAAGGAATCAAACACAGCACTTCTGTTTCCAATGAGTCTGTGTACCGGCACCCAGTTTACTCAACGCGAAATGTCAGAAATCGATTGAAATGAAACCTAAAAAATACATTCATCCATCCATAAAAAATGACAATTGTCCGACTATATTTTCATCTTTGACTTTTCAAAGCAGGGGAGGTCATTCGAGCACGCCCAGGATGCTTACATGTTGCCCAAAGACAATATCATTGTTATATTTGATATAAATATATATTTACATTTACCAGAAATGCATCTATGCATCTACATATTTAAATTTAGCAGACATGCATCTACAATGAAATGCAACAATGACACTATAAAAGTAAATCTTACCATCGCGTTGCATAATCCGATCGCACATGTGCCCATTTTCAATCAATCGTATTTCGACGCTGTGCTTCGCAGTTATTCAGATTGACCATTTTAGATGGAAAAATAACAAAGGTAATCCTTCTTATCGGTCAATCATGTCTCGTCGTTCAGTGGGTTGCACAGCACGTCTCCTGCACCAAACGCGTAGGGTTTACTATCCGATCTCCTCGCGTACAGTATTTCCAGCGGGTGTAGTGTGCGTTTAAAGGGGCGTGCCTGAGCGTGTGTTTGTGCGCGATGTGCGCGCGCGCGCGCGCGCGTGTGTGTGTGTGTTGAAGAGGCCGGGGGAGGGGGGGGATGACAGACAGTCATTGCTCTCCACTGAGGGAGGTTTTGTGGGAATTATTGCCGGGAACCAAGAATATCGTGCGAAATATGCGAAATAAATAATGTAATATGAAATAAATTACATGAATAATTCTTCCAACTGTTCTTCTTCTTGAATCTGCCGGATCGATCCATCTTCCATCTACCCATCCTGGAGTAAACGTAGAAGCATGGTGCCTTCCCTAGACAGCGCAAGCCGAAAGACAGGCGCGCACCCCGCACCAGATGCTGGTCCTTTGCAAAACATCATACCGCCTCCAGAGTTAATTGGTTAATGAACGACAGTGCTTTCAAAGAGTTACAGTGATATGCTAAAACAGGAAGAAAGCCTTTTTCCTACATGGAAATGGCTGACTGCTAAAGAATACATTTATTGGATTCTTCAAATGAATAATTGAATGTTCTTTATGATATATCATATTACAAATAACCTGTGAAGTAGGACTTAGCACTCACAGGTCTTAATCAGCATGTGAAAATGACATGTGAAGGTTTTTTTATTCAAAACCTCCTGACGTGTTACAATGTAAATGACTGGATCTTCCATCCATCCATCCATCCATCCAACTTCCATATGCAGACTTCAGTCTGTACCCTGCACAGGCCGGCATAGAGAATTGACTCATTGATGGACTTTAGCTTGACCTGATCACAGTCTACACCTTGCTTTTATCAAGCAAGCCCATTCTTTTCTGCGTTAGCATGCCCAGGGGGGTTGGGCTGCCAGTTGACCTTGGACCCCCAGAGGTTTTTTTCTCCCTACTTGGGAGTTTCTGGTTTCTCTCCTCTGTTGTCATCTGGCTTAATTTCTTTATTTTTTATTTCTTTGTCTCTCTCTGTTTCTGTATTGTTCTTTCTTTACCATGCTGCACTGTATCACAACACACCCATGTAAAGTGCCTTGGGGCGGCGCTGTTGTGAAAGGCACTATATAAAAATAAATTGATTCCAATTGAATATTGCTGACCCAGTACAGCGTTTCAGGATCACAAGGGTACAAGGCAGGGGAACACTCTAGATGTGATGCCAGCATTTGTAAATCATCTTTAGCTCCATTTTTTCCCAGGGCTGAACTGAAATTTAAAATAGGCCCTGGACTTTGGGGCCCCCCATGATATATGTCCACATACCCATCAGACCCCCAAGAAAATGCCCGGGATGCCAGATGACTAACCCAGCCTCAGGCTCTCTGCCTTCTCCTGACCTGATTTATGTCGTGATTCTTAAGTCTTAAGTAGACTGCTATGGTACTCAGGGGTTCACTCTACTCTCTGAAAACCTCTTTATGGCCATTGTACTAGAGAGTATGAGCTGGGGACACTGTCAGTGGCCAACAGGCAGTCACATGATTACATATATGAATTTTCCAGTTATATCTCATTGTCACTCAGCAAGACACGCAAGCCCAAACCTGTCAGGCCAGTAAAAATGGTTTCACTCCAAACAAATTTCGTTTGTTTTTCCATCACACTGTTTGTTTTTCTGTGTTGACTAGAAGGTGGCAGGACATCCTGTTAAACGCTCTTGACAAACTGTGGCCGGTTTTCCATCTTGGAGGAGGGGAGGCCAGCCTGCAACGTTTACAGTTATGCACCTGACACCTGCGATTCCTTATCTGTAATGCCGGAAAAATTAACTGAATCAGCGGAGGCAGAACAACTCGTTCAATCTACGGCCGAGCAACTCAGCAGTCTAGGTGTCGCAGATATGCTGCCTGGATATAAGAAGATTCAATTCCAGAAGTCTTTGTATAGTGAGCCACATTGACTCCAACTGTCTCTTGTATGAAGGGGTCAGACGTTCACAAGTCTCCTAGGTAACAGAGTGGCTTGCTCTTGTGTGTCTGTGGTTCATAGCAGATACCCAAGAGAAGACACCCTCTCTTAGCTCCTTTCTGTTTGCTTGACTATCAGTCTGAAAATGCAGGTTGCAGTGAATCAGAGCAAGAGGTATGCAGTCATACTGCGCTTCTGTTTAACTTACAGAAAAATGTTCTAAGAGCAGAACAAAAAAAGATTGGTTCAGAAAGATAACCTATCAAATTGTAGAGGAGATGGTCCAAGCAACTAGAGGAGGCAGGACCAAGACATCTGATTTGTTGGTCCCGTCTCCTCTAGTTGCTTGGACCCACCTCCTCTGCCATCTGATTGGTCATTTTTCTGAACTAATCATGTTTCATTCTGCCCTCAGAAAAATTTTCTGTAAGTAAAACTCCCATGAGCTCATACTGCACAGCTTCTCCTGCAGCACACATACCTTTCATTTTGATGAAAAGTTTGCTGGTTCAAAGCCCATGGCCAGCAAAGCAAGACGCAAGAGCCTTAATTCCCAATTGCTCCGGGGCTACTTCGCTGTGACCCAACCCCACCCACCCAATTTTTGCTCTCGTCTGTGTGTCTCACGTACAGTAAGATGGGATAGGTAAAAAAAAAGCTATTTCTCCACAAGGACTAATAAAGTACAGATGCTCCCCAGGTTACGATAGGGTTACGTTCTGATAAAACTTTCGTAAGCCGAAAATATTGTAAGGCAAAAATGCATTTTAATACAGTAAACCTAACCAAGCAAGCATCACAGCCTGGCCTAGCCTAGCATAGCCTAGCCTAGCCTAGCCTAGCCTGGCCTAGCCTACCATAAACATGCTTGGAACACTTACATTAGCCTACAGTTGGTCTACATTAGCCTACAAACTCATTAACACAAAGCCTATTTTATTATAAAACGTTGAATATCTCTTGTAATTTAATGAATAATCAATCCCATCGTAAAGTCAAAATAACATAAAATGGATCATCATAGCCCAAGGACTATCTGTATCAATATTCTATTCTATTCTATTCTATTCTATTCTATTCTAACCAAACACCTCCAAAGTTGGGGTATCGAGCTGCAGCATAGAGCTACAGACCTCCCAGGCTGCTTATTCTTGTCCCTGCCCAGGAGCTGACTGGGGATCGGTCGACTTTTCCTGTGTGGCAGGAAGCTCTCGCACGCTTCTACATCCTGCATTGGCAGCGGGATCCCTGGCTGAAGCTTGGCTGCTTGTTGTGATGCATCCCCAAGTACCCGGAGCCGGGGGCCGCCAGACCGGCAGTGTGCGATGCTGCTGGGAGAGCTGCGGTAAGGGCCCGGAACTCCACCCCAAATCCTGGCAGGAGAACTTTTTCAGAAGTGAGTCTGAATACCACACACAGCCAGAACAATTTTGGGAAGTAACCTAAATAAGTAGACCCATTAAGTCTACTGCTGTAAAGGAGCTGCTTTTTCTGTGCTCCCCCCCCCATACTAGCTTCAATAGTACAGTATAGGAAGCTATACTATTGAACAATAGGTTGCTGGTTCAAATCCCAAGGTCCACTGAGTAATTTCACAGTTGGGCCCCTGAGCAAGGCCCTTAATCCCCCAATTGCTCTGGGGTCTGTCTGACCCTGTTTTCTCAAAAAATGATTTAGATAATAAAAATCTAGATAAAAAAATAATAAAATGAATAAAAAAGCCAGAGATATGACTTAAGGTTAATTTCCCTGAAATGCATTATAAATAAAAAAGATTAAGCCCGGAGGCTGAGTAGGATATCTCACTGTCGTACAAATGAAAGAGATTTCCGGAGCTCAGCATGACGTCATACCAAAATGTGAGAGTAAGCCATCAGTTTTGCATGGGAGTGGGTGTGCTGTTCACTGGCACGGTTCGG
This sequence comes from Mormyrops boulengeri, assembly GCA_026781065.1. NCBI lineage: Eukaryota > Metazoa > Chordata > Actinopteri > Osteoglossiformes > Mormyridae > Mormyrops > Mormyrops boulengeri. The sequence continues at coordinate 6,293,311 of JAODLD010000124.1, forward strand.
CGTGAATTTTTCACCTCACCTTTTTTCGGTAGCAATCACTGGGATGTGTTTCTGATTCTCATGCTGCGGCGATAAAATGACCGTCTTTATCTGCCAGCGCCTTCTTCACTCTGATGACAAACACAGACTCGCACGCTTCACATTGCTGCCTGATTGTAACACCTTCATTGTACCTGAACACTGAGCACGACCCGTTAGTCGCTTTGGAGAAGACCATCTGCTACAGATAAATATAAATGTATCTCACAGAAAAGATGGAGCCCGTCTGGTATATTCAAGCACGTAATACTATTTTCTACTTTTATCATGATACAGGGTATACAATTTATGGGAAAAGCCTTAATAAAGGGAAGTATTCACTGAGGCTAGGATTAGAGTGAATGGGAAAGGAACAGTATTCTGTGGATTACTGGAGTTCCTGAAGTTCTATTAAATGGTTCTATTAAAGAGCTGTAAGGATTGTAGTCCTCATGAGTATGTTCTGCTAATACAGTCGAGAAATCGGATACTAACATGACTTTACTTTGCCTAAATGACTTTGCGATAAAATCATAGACTATCTAGGATTTCTTCTCACTATTGTCACTTGGGGCGTAATTTTTGACAAACTGGATTTATTAAAAGACATTTTGAAATCCAGGACCTTGCCTGGGTCCATTCTTTTTTACTCCTAAATGGGGCACCACGCCTGAATTGCTCTCGGAAAACACCCAATGTATATTTGAAGGGGTATTAAGAACACAAAGCAAGGAATGACGTAGGCTGCTGTGAATACGCGTCTGCCAGACGGCTAAAAATAAGCCTGGGATGATAACGCGGCTGCGTGATTGTAACTGCGACTCTCTCCACGACTCTCCAGATGGCTTTAAGGTGGGGATCCTGATTTCGCAGCTGGGGGTGTGGTCAGCACTACAGACTGGAGGACATAAATCTGACCTCCAGAAAACACGGCACCTGGAGAACAAGCCAGACCTGCATTTTTGCACCCAGGATATCCTGGGGACTGAAGGGAAGTGATGTCGTTAAACATGTGGTGGCTGGTCTGTGTTTTCTTTCAATGTCAAAACAGCCCCGCCGCTCCTTCCATGCCCACTTGTCTGAACTGCTAATCTCAGCTGAAACAGGTGGTCAGAAAAGAGGATGTTGAACTTGTGCCGACATCGCTGCGGTCTCTACGGCAAAGAGGTAAGCTCTGATGGTGAGATTACATGGAATCTTTGGTGCTCTTAACCAGTGAGTCACTGATCTTCAGTGACCCAGAACATTACTGACCACCAGTCACTGCCTAGCAGCCTGGCCCTTGGATGCCTAAAAGTCACAAAAAGTTGTTCTTTATTACATATGTTTCACTTTTTGCATTTAATTCCCCATTTCGTATTCTGATTTTTAAATTTAAAAATACGATCTGTGTAACATGCAATAAGAGCCAGTAAACATTACTAGTTCATTGATGTACTGTTGAAGATGAGTTCAGTAATCACAGCAGGCCAGGCACAATATTTTATATATCAGTTATTGATGCTTATAGAGTGTCAAAAATGGGGAAATATGGAGAATAGGTAAAAGAAAGTCTTGTTCCTTGATAAATGACAAATTTCATGCAATCACCTTCTTCCTGTTTCTTGCAGGGAACGTGTGTAGGGTCTCTGTCACAGTGATCTGATGTAGAGCATGACCACCATATCCCTGGCAGCTGAGAGAATCGATGAAAGGAGGATTAGGAATGATCTATAAGACAAGGGCAGAACTGGGCAGAGCTGAATGGTGCTGTCTATGAACACAGCCATCCCGCTAGCCGAAACATCAATCTCTGCCAGCAATATCGGGGGCTCGCTGCCATTAGGACACTACCGAGTGGAAATGATACTAGGAACTTACCTCTGCAATGTTTAAGTTCTCCATTTGCACCTTCTATATCTGGGTCTCCTTACTGTTGACTGGCATTTGGGACAGTGGGACAAACCAGTAACACACAGCAGGACAATTCAGTAACAGACACCAAGACAAACCAGTAACAACCAATGGGACAGACCAGTAGCAGCTAGCAGTACAAACCAGTAACAGATAGTGAGACAGATCAGCAGACAATACCAAGTTACATATCAGCACAGATATAAGAATGATTAAATGGATATAGAAAGGTCAGCCATATCTATCTCAGCCAAATGCCGAATCACTGATATGGGAGCCAGGTCGTTCTTCTTTTGAGTGTTTTTGATGGAAAGGTGACAGTTTAAGAAATCCATGACCAGCAAGATGAAATAAGGGAATACCTGCGGTCATAAAGCGATATGAATAATTTGCGTTTAGACCAACTAGAGTGTACTTATTAATTCCGGCTCCCAGGGCCCATGAAAAAGCAAAGAGTTCCTGAACATCACATCGCTGATTTACTCCTGCAGACGGAGATGCTACACAGCTACCTTGTGGAAGACACATGGAGGATCTCCGTGAGGGAACGTCAGCTTTGGGGGTAGCGCACCTGCATAGTGTAGGAATAGCGTCAGAATGCTGATCTCATGGAAAGCATGGAGACCTGCCATCACGGCCGCCTCATGCCAGCACACGGTCATGCATTATTAAAGCTACGCAGGCTTCCAGGCCGACGCCGCTCTGACCCCCAGAGCAGAAGGGAACGAGGAAACGGCACCGTCAGCAGATCGGCCGGTAAGTGCCAAGGGGGAGCTTTGCTGAGCGGTGGTCTCGCACAGCTTGGTGTCGCTCTTGGCAGTCCCAGTGCTGACGGTGTGCATCCACTGTTCTATAATTTACAAGACTCATCCAAGAGTAGCAGTGCTTCTTGGGTGGGGGCTGGAAATAAGGCAGATCCAGTTTAGCCCTGCATTCAGTGAAAATTTCGCCCCCTGTTGGCACCAGAGACTCACTTTGGTCTCATTTTATTCAAAGCTACTATTAGTTTCTGTAACTAAAATACTTGGTCCTTTATCCTGTATTGAATAAGCAGCTGGAAGATGGATGGATGTGGCAGATTGGGGACTCAAAGGTACAACAGCATTTCCCGCTCTGGTCGTCACCTCATGACTTGTAGGTCACTATTTTGGTTACTTCTTCAGCAGTTATTTCTGACCTGACTATTTTTGGAAGGGCCAAGCTCATGCGAATGGTGGAGCTGGATCGAAAATCACTAAAGGTGCATAGTGAGTGCTGCATCCAGCAGGATATTATGAGCACTCTATTTTGGCTAAAGACAGTCTTGCTATGAAATGTAGCTCCCATGACCTCGGTTAATGGACAGTGAGGAGATTGTACTGTAGGTATCAGTTGCCACTTGCCCTCCCCCTTTCCCTTGCTATTCTGGGCAGCATGCATCTTTATCTCCCCCATCCTGACTTCCTCCTGCATCTGTCAACATCTGGGTTCCTCAAGCGTAGCATTTGCAGTGAAGAGCAGCATCTGATTCCTCTCCTAAATTCTGTCCCCACCCACCATTCCAATAAGCCACACCCCCACATCCGCCTGTCCTGCGTGTCAGACCTCCCTGCGTTTCTGCGCTGGCTATCCTGTGTTTGTGTTTCCCCTCATGCTTTTCCCTAAACGTTACCTTCCTCTGAGCAGAGCTTGTGACGTTTTCTATGTTCCCAGTCCAGCCCTGTGCGGCTGGTTCCCTGAATGAACGTTACCACCGGTTCTTACTTCTGCAGGCAGGTTGGCCAACATTTAAATGATTAAACCCAAATGCATGTTGACAGACATTTCTTATTTTTGTTTATGGGGAACTGGGTTTTGGAAATCAGAGACTGAACGAGAATGTCCCTGAAGAAGCTGGTTCTTAAGGGAATGCAAATCTGTAAATCACAAATATGACAGTACAGCTGAAAGATACATGATGAAGTGATTTACATGCAAACTGAGAAACCCCTGGGATCTGCTATGCGGTGCACGCTTTGAGCGTGAGACGCAATCAGAGGGACTTTAAAGCTGAGTATTGGGGTATTGATCTCCAGGTGTCCATTGCTTATTGTGATACAAGCAGGGCATGTGTGTAAAATTAGTTCATCTGTCATAACATTTATCCAATAGAGGTGACCCTGGAGGCTCTCCCATGATGCACTGGGCACTCCAGGCGGGCTTCCCGGTCCGTTGAAAGACGCACACCTGCACACCTTGAGCAAAACAGAGATCCCAATTCACATAAACCACTCCTGCCTGGGCTTTGGGAGGAAACTTGAGTACCAGAAAGCAACCCAGATGAAAATAGAGAGATGATGCAAGCTAAACACCCACAGAGCCATGGGTAGGAATTGAACCCACAACCATGTGGGCTGTAGCACTGCCCACTGAATCACGGTGCCGCCCACCCCCAATGGCATGAAAGTTGATTGCCATTCGTTTTCAGATGGCCCTGCCATCAAGATCATGCTCACTTTCAAGTAGAGCTTAGAAAGTTATAGGTAGATTTCTGCAGACAGGCCAAGGCGCCTGAATTAGGCGAAGGTAGCACACGACCCTGAATGACAAAAAAGGGGCTCGCATCTTCGCATCAGACATGTCATCTTAGCCGTCGGGGTCGGCCATAGCAGGACTCGCTTAACAGCGGATGTTCAAAATACCTTTCTGTTACGGTGGGGCGGGACAGCTACTAAATAAATGCATGTGCTCTGGGTTAGCTGAGGAACACCTCAGCCCTGCAATGGATGCCACCTAGCTGGGAATTAGATGGGAAACGTGGTGCTGGGGGCGGATACTGGAGCTGCAGTCACAGTGTGAAATATGGAGGAAAACATTCCCGAGCCTTAAATGCACTTCTTGCTTGTCTACCCGTGCAGCTTTTATGAACAATGCACTTACATCCCTGTACCGTTTTCCTACCGTCTTTTTGAATAACGATTCTATTTTTGGTAAAGTGTCTCGGGTCGTTCTCATCTAGTTTGATCAGCTTTTCACAAAGAGCTTTTCGTTGGAGTCAAATTAACCATCATCCAATCGACTGCAATCCTGCCTGCCTCGGTCTGCAGCCATGCTGGGCCCTGGGCTGTTATGCTCCTGACTGAAATGCGCCTGTAGTATCAAGAGGGGAATTTGAAAAGGGGTCGCAGGCTGTATCATGTTGCGGAGGCCAGTAGCTACTGCCCGGGCGTGAGTTAGGACTGGTAACGTGATGGGGAGGGTTGCGAGGGAGACCGCGGGAACAGGAGCCAGATCAATGGGCATGATTTTGGGCCGGGCTTCCGGGAGCAGAGCCTGGACGCAGCGTGTCTCGGACCCCCCTGCTCAGCTCGAGGACTGGCCGCCTCGGCTGCCCCTCCTGGTCTCCGGATCACAGCCGTTGACGCTGGGGAGCCGCAAAAGAGCAGGGAGCCGCAGGCAGGCCGGTCCAGCACCGGGTTGGGGTCCATTGTGACAGATTGGCTTTATTGGGCATGTAGACAAAAAGGGAGCTTTGAGTTTCTTAAAGGGACAGGCAGAAATAATGTGGATCTGGAGCTTCTTTATTGGACGTTGTTGCCATGGTGCCCGTTGAATTTGCTGTGGCCCTTTGACAGTTGCACTGTGGTCTTCCCCAAACTCCCATCCACTCGCCTTATATGGCATTAATGCTCAACCAAGCTTCAACATGCTCTGAAAACCACAGAGTGCAGAGGAGCCATTAAATAAGGCAGATCGGACATCACTGATCGTTCATTTCAAAGCAGCTCTTAACTAACGCGTAAATATGGGCGCCAGTGAAAAGGACGATTCAACACAATTTTAAATTATGCAAAATATATGGTGCCAGCGACGACTGGCTGGTTTTCAATTTCATTTTCTTTGCCAGTCAAAAAAACATTTCCTGTGCTGTTGGCCGAGGTATCTATTAATTTCCGCGGTTTGTTAATTTCCTCAAATAATTCCCCATCGCCCATAAAGCCGATGGCTACTGGCCCTTTTAGCGTGAAATGAGTGTCGGGCCTTCGCTTAGCCGGGTGCTACGCCGCGATGCAGCACTTTGGACTCGAGAAAAAGAGGCATATAAACGCAGGCTATTTATACTTAACGTGGAGCTGCAGTTTCCTCTGAGGGCCACGTGCTTTCAAATGGGAGGCATATTAGATCATCTCCAGGCTTGAGAATTGCATCCATGGTAACCCAGAGCAGGTAAAAAGCCAAAAGACTGTGCGCTCTATTTAGGGAGAGTGAGAAAACTCATGGGAATGCCGACGAGCAATGGTAAGAAAACAGTTTTTGTATACAGTGATAGCTGGCAGAGTATTTAGTGAATGAGGCGTAAGGGACTATGAGGTCTTACACTCCATCCCAGGCACCACCAATGGGCTTGATAATGCTATCACTTTATACACTTTAAACAAATGCCCGTGAAAGATACAGGATTAATATGGCCTTGTTTGTATATCTGCTGTTACTGGACAGCAGAAACTCGCTGTGTTGTACTACAGGTCTGTTGTAGCTTGCAGCAGTATGACGGGCCTTTACCGCACGTGTGGCACCCATGTGATCCGAATCATCCCGCGAGTTCTGGAGAAACAGAAACCTGATTTGCTGGTGTTTCTAATGCTTCCAGAATCTGATTGCAGAATTGCACATGACAGGGATGCAGCATCAGCGTTTGCCGCCACTCAAACTACGCATTTGTGTGGGGCCCCTGAGGTTTGGGGCCCCTACTGGCTTCGAACAGTCACTACACTAAATAAAAAATAAATGCTTAGCTTATTTTTGCGATACTAAAGCAGCATGTTGTGCTAAAGCTACAATCTTCTGAATCTACTAGGTAGCTATGTCGTTTATGAAACTAAATTCTAAGGAGGTGCAGGGTAACCCAAAGTGACTTTCAGGCCCGAAAAACAACAAAACTCTCCTTGCAGGGATGATAAATGTTCTTATTGATTTTGTTGTAGGCCTCATTGTGGGCATACCGTACTGTTTTCTGAACTGACTTACATAGTCCTACTTGTTTATGAGGTATTATATTGCCCGAGGCAAGTTATGCTAAGCACTTTATTCAGAGGGACATCAGAATCCTAGATCAGCGTTTCCCAACCCGGTCCTCGGGGCCCCACAAACAGTCCATGTTTTTGCTACCTCCCAGCTCCCAACAGGGAGCAAAAATGTGGACAGTCTGGCAGGGAGCCGGGCGGGAGCAAAAACATGGACTGTCTGGTGGTCCCGGAGGACCGGATTGGGAGACACTGCCCTAGATGATCTCCAGAATGATCTCTGGAGAACCCCTTTCAATCAACTTTCAACATCTATAGGTTCAATTTTCCACGGCTTCTCCTGAAAAAGGAGGCTTCCTTTTTGCATGAGTAATGGTTAAATGGTAAGATGGTCAGCAATTTCTGAATGGAGATTAAAGAGGACTCTTAATAAAATCCCAGGCAGGCAGCCAGACATTTGATGAAGGACAGCTTTAAAATGATTTGACTTAACAGAAACTCGAATGTGGTAAAGGCTCCATTGAACACTGCCAAAGCAGCAGTGTGACGGCATGTAATTCTCCTGGGCATGTCATTCTTGTGGGCAGTGTCGCTAGGGCCTTGGGGAACAAATTAGTTTATCTAAAAAAAGTATGAGCTTCATCCCCGAAGACACGATGGACAATGAGTCCTCTATCCCGCTGTTCCGTGTGGAAGCATGCGACCGCAAGGTCGATGCATGCCAACACCCGCCACCAGCTCAATCCCGGTGACACCGTGAGCTGCCCCATATGCAGGAGAAGATCTGAAGACCATGCAGTGTCATGTTAAAGGTGTGGCCTCATGCCGGGTTACGCTCATCGAAGCTGGTTTTAAGGAATGCTTCATCGACGGCACAATTCTGTTGCAGTGATGAATGTTCAAAAGCCATCCATAGAGCCACTGATCCATCCATCCATCCATCTTCCAGTTAGAATGGACCGCAAAGTAGGGATTGACCCTGGATGGAATGTCCATTCAGTTTCTTCCCTCAGGGAGGCGTTACAGGTCACAGCCCACTAAGGCTAAACGTTTCACAGTTTTTTTCCCCATAACCATCAGGACTCAAAAATTCCTACCTTTAGGCACCACCTCACACACTACTGACATGTATACTATTCACCATTCATCTAATGCATGTTGTTGTATGTAACTGTTTTGTATTGTAATGTATTATTGAATTGTAATAATTGTAATATTGCTGATGTGGAGTGTCGGCTGTGGTCAATTTATATGTTGTACTGCAGAGTCTAATATACTGTTTCAAAAACACATTCCACCGGCCTTGGTTATGTGGGCAGTCAATCAATCAGTCAGTCTATCTATCTGTCTGTCTGTCTATTATGCTTCATCTTTCTTCACTTTCATGCTTCACTTTGATGCTCTTTACAGCATCAAATCTGCATAGCAATGAATCCCTAAAATAGGTCAAAATGGAAGCTGACCTGCACCCCTGCTCCCCAGACCCAGAGCGAATGCTTGGCTTGGCTTCTTTGATGCCTCCACCCCCGGGAGCCACGACGTGCCGATCAAAAAGGCCGGTATGTTTCCGGAAATCTGGAAAGGCCACGATTCTGTCGATTGACGGTGAAATCCTTCGGCTTTTAAAGCTGCCGTTGCCCATGTCCGCCTCGGTCGTCAATCCGAGACGCGCACCCCATCCTTCCATTACGTCAGCATGACAGGAAGTGGACTGAGGAGTCCGGCACGAGCCTTGGGGCAATTTGATTTCCATCATCAGCAACAGCTGGCCTCATTTAGGGAACAAAGGGCAAATTGCCACCATATGTAGCTGCTATGATGCTGCACAGCCACAGAAGGATGTGAGATGGGGGAGGGGCCAGGTCTGGGGAGTCAGCCACCCACACACCTGTAATAAATTACTAAATGAGGATTTAAAACAGGCCATTATTTCTGGCATGAGATGAGTGAGAGAGACTGGAAGCTGTCTTTCTCTCTGTCCTTGGTTTTGGTCTAACTGGTGCTCCTAGATGCTCGCTCTATTTGCCCACCCTGTAGTATCCAAAAGGTGGCATTAAATTCACATCCATCTTCCAGTCCCTGTATCACATGGGTCTTTGCAGGATCACCAAAAGATCTTTGCTATTTCTCGCAGGAAAACTGTGTGTCGATATCCATGGGAAGACCAAGGACCGGCCCCTGGTACCAGTTGTGGGCTGGATAGGAGCCATATATCACTCATTTATACTGGAATGAAAAAGATACAGTCAAGTTATTGTGTTAATGCCAATGCCCCCACTGGCAGGCTGTTGGGGGGGGGGTGTCAAACTCTGTCAAAGGACTGGAGGCTGGAGCTGGACAGGGCTCTGTGTGCTACAGCGCTGGGGCTGCAGGAAGTGACATCACAGCATGTCTGCCACACAAGGCCTGTCTGGACATCTTCAAAAGGAGGAACTGCTCTCTCTCTCTCTTTTTCTTTTCACTTTGACTGTGACTTTATTTCTGAGCCACTGGGTCCACCATGCGGGAGGGGGGGATAGTCAGAGCACAGCTGATTGGACAGTAGGTGGTGTAGTAATTAAGGGACAGCATTGGGGAACGGGACCAAAACCTTGGCAGGTAAAATCCTGAAAGTTTCAGAGAAGTTCCCTGTTGTATAACAGACACTTAACCCAGATTGCTTTGTGGATAGTAAATGAAAGCTATGCAGGTTGGCCTTGGACAGAAACATCTATTCAATATAAACTTTTAATATATGTCACGTAGAGGGGTGTAGGAACCAGGGGGGACGTGTCCCCTCTAATATTTAATTTGGCTTCATTCACCCACCCCCCAGTAAACAGACCTTTGTATTTGAATTATTATCTTGTGTCCCCCCCACATATAAAATCTCTCCTATGCCACTGGGCACACACACTGAGAAATGGGACAGGGAGACATCATATAGCTTGAGAGAATGAAATGTGCATTCTTGTTCATGCTAGCATGTTAGCATAGGCACACACTGACAATGGGGTGATTGTGATCCACAGACTATGCTGGGACACAGAAGACCCAGGGCAGGGGATAATCCCCCTGGGGACACCAGTCTGTCCCAAACCTCATTCACTGCAGCAGTATTAATATTATGAATATGATCACGAACAGCTAAAGGGTATGAATAACAATTAGCACAAGAGATATTAAATATGAATAAACAGAGGGTCGGTCTATGGAATTGGGAAGATTATGGGATAAGATGGGGGCTTAGGGTGGAGTAGTTTTTTTTTTTAAAGGGTGTACAACACGGGTCCTAAAAGCAGGAGTATCTTAACAGGGCATCGCAGGACTCCCCTGGCACCTTCTGGTTGCAGGATGTGCAGGATAATGGCTGGGTTGCAGCCCAGATGCTCCTGTCTATCAGGGAGCTGGGAGGGAGCAAAAATGCGATTCCATACCAACTTTCATCACACTTCCAGATCTCTCGAATTATATGACATCAGCCCCCCCCCTCCACACAGGTGGGCTTGCTCAGCATGTTTCGAAACTGCTGAATAACCTCTCGTATTCTCAACGGGAAGGGGCTTGTACGTTTTACTCAGGTGACACCTGGCTCCTAAGCGACGAACGTATCAAACGCACAATCCAGTGGCCCCAGCTCTCAGACAAGGTTGCCGTGGTCTCTGGCGGTCACTGCAAGACGCCCACACGGAACAGGAGAGGGAGCAAGGCGGTCGCCCACGCGGCCGGCTGCTCGCTGACGCAGGGCTGGAACATTCTGTTCATTCAGTGTGGGGGGGGATGAAATCGCGATGTGGGCAACCTGTATAGAGGCACCGCTACAACTGGAAATACTCTAGCTCATAAAGATTTCATAAACTTAGCTTTGGTCTCCCCTGAGCTCAAACCCAGCTCAGGATGTCAGCTCCAGGAAAGGACTTGTGTTTTGTCACATGGCGGTTATTAACATAGCATACATGTACAAAATCCCGAAAGGTGCCAGACGGAGGCGCTGGTGTTCACTGTTCTACCTGGCCCAGGTCAAATGAACCATGATTAATAAAAACTGAGTAGACCCAAAAGCTGCAGCTAACCACCCATTAAGTTAACTAGGCCAGACCGAAACAGCCAGCTGCAATTACATGGCCTGCTCTGCTTCTCTGGTACAGACCACCCAGGTATCTCACGGCGGTAAGGACGAGGCCCTAGGCGACACATGTAAGTCTGGCCCTGTTTACCTGCACCAGGAACGGAGCTAGTTGATACTGGGGGTGGGGGGGTTGTCGGCAAGGAGGAGGGCGCACAAATACTGTCTGGGGTTGGGGGGGGGGGGGAGCCATCTGTCACAGCGTACTGCGGCTCTGCCCCGCCAACACACATGCACACACACTGCCCCCAGTCTGTCAGAAGGTCCCCAGCTCGGATTCTATTCTTTGTAATGTTTATTACCTCATAATTAGATTTAGACACGCGCTATTCATTCTGAGGAACTTGCATCCATCCCCTCGCCATCATCAGATTAGATGTGCCTGGACACGCTCCTTATCCGTAATTAATTATCTGCGCTTGTGGACGACCGGGAAATAAAAGAGACGTGCATTGACGAGCGATGCCGTCCGTGCACGCAAAATGCTGTTTCGTTCGGGCCGTATCTCTGAGCCCCATTACGCGGGAAATGGACTCTAGGGGTACGTTAAACAGGAGAATGAATGCAGACGGACCCGGAACTGTAGCCTACGCAGCCTTTCGGCTACGATCCGTTTCTGGGATGACTTTGGACATGGACTAACAAAAAACCCGGAACGGATCCCGCTGGGAGGATATTAAAGCCACCCATTCTTGCTTAGAGTCGTTAACATATAATCTCTAATAGGCTTGGAATACGGTGATCCCTTCAGCGCTGGGATGCTGACAGCCACAAACAAGCAACCAAATCGCTCTGCTCTAAATTTAGAGCCTCTCTTCAAATGCCCCAGGAGTCAAATAATGTTTCTGTTCAAACCCACGCTCTCTATCCATCCACATCCAGTGAAACACGGCAGAAAACAGAGCAATTCGTGAAATGATTTCCAGGCCACATTGCAAGGAAATGTTTCAGGTTTATATGGTTAAAATGTATGCCACCTCGGCAGCAAAAAATGCCATCAATGAAAAGCAAACAAATCTTGATGCTAACATCTGTATTTTGTAAAATACTTTTGGATGGTTATATTTCTAGGGAAATACTGTAAAAAAAAAAAAAAAAAAAAAGATGCAAATGGTAGCTCCTTAATTCTCTATCAGGACTCAATACGTTTCCTGAGCAACCAGCCAAGGCAGCCAATGAGATTGAGGCAGGATTTTATCACTCATTATGGCCAATGCAGAACAATAAATCTATTTTATTGGGAGGGTCACACATCGCTGCTCCGAGGACTTTTCTCTAAAATGCAATTCGGGACATTTACAGGCAGATCAGGAATTTCCACTTCATTATAAAAGTAGAATCGAACTCGAGTGTACAGTGAAGTTTTCACTATAATTCGTTTTCAGAAGAACAGAAGGATATTAATAATAGCACACTAAAAACTGCAATAACCTCTCCTCATTTCCAGTAACCTACAAACCATACAGAATTCAGGGCATCCGGAAAAAGACTGACAAAAAACTGAACATTATCTTTCTGGGGACAGTGCAGCCAGCTTCATCGGGTTTTTTTTTTCTTCAGGAGTGGGTGTTTCCTGCCAGAGGGACGGGGAGTTCCAGTGCGGAGCTCTATTCCGGCAGGTAAATAAGGAAACTGTGTGAGGACCCAGGTGCCGACTGTCTGTGCGGGACTCCGTAGTGAGGGAACATATGCGTTCCGCCCCAGATACGAAGAAACGTCCGAAGAAAGCCTGAATATGTTCTGCGAGAGAGACACAAATTGTCTAGTTTCGTGTAACAACGCGACAAATAAGACACGTAACATTTTTATACAAAGTAACAATTAAATAATCGCAAACAGTGATAATATATATCTTACAAAACGTCAGAAGCGTGTATAGGAAGATGAGCGGCGTGCCCAGGCACCTCCTCCTGTGGCGTGCGTGAGCTTTGGAAGTACTTGAGCTCCTGACCCTGCAATACACACTATAAAATCTTTTTATGGTATTGCAACATGCCTGAGTAAGCGGTTAATTGGGATTTTAAAATCATTTGAAGGTGCCATTAACAATCAAGGCTCATTTTTAAATGTTGGTCTTCTGCCTCTCGCCACTGCACTTGCGATTTTTTATCTTTACTTCTTGGTCAACCCGCAGAAACCTAGCTAACAGGTCCTTGAAACCGCTCCCCTCCCCGCAGATCGCGACAGCACGGCGACCCCCAGGCCGAGACAAAACTAAAATTGCTTGGCAATTCGGCGATCCCGCAGGAGTCGGCGCACCGCGTCGCTGTTCTATGCAGGCACTGCGGAGGGTTTGCTAAGACGGCGCCCCCGTAGAAGATGCTGCCCTGCATGGTTGGTACCACATTGCTGTGAAGGTTGGGTTTTAACTTGAACTATTGAGATATTTTTACACCGATTTTATATGGCCATTTACTGGATAAGGGGTTGGAAGATGCATGGATGGGGTTTTCCCATTTAGAGACAATCCATTCTCACCCATCACTCCGCATTAAATTGCACGGTCTTGTTCTTCAAATGGTCCATCGTAAAATATGCGCGTAGGTAAAACTGAAAAAAATATTGAAAACTCGTTTTTAGGGTGAGTGAACCTGAAGACTTAGGTTTTTTTTTTTTTTTTTTTTAAGTATCATAGGTGTATCGCAATCTATTGTTAATATAGGTTTATCAAAACTAAAACTCAAGAGTCCCTGAAATCGCTTGTATAGGAAGACGACTAATGGGGCGTAATTTATTGCACTGCGGGGAGCTGAGGAGTCATGGACCTCCCTAGCGGCGCCATTACGGGCACCTTTGCTATATTTTCAAAGAAAGCAATTCCTCATGGATTTTTTTACACAAGTCTGAAGACGAGCTCTTAAGTTTTACCGTGACTAATTGCAGCAAGGCAGCCCTTTGGGCGATGCAAAATTCATCAGAAGCAGGTCAAGGAGAATATCTACAATTAAATATTTATATGAATTAGAACTGATTCACTCCTGCAGAATACAGTTAATACAACGAATGTGGTGATTTATTTTGTTATATGCTGGTAGGCCTAAATTTATACGGTAGATTAAAGGATTTGCGTAGAGAATAGGCTACGCGTCAAAAGTAGACTAAGCAGAAATATTTTTGACTGTTTTGTACTGAAACATGCTTTAGGTCCATATACATCAGGAATATAGCGTTTTAAGCTAATCAACATTAAGTATTTCTGTAAAACGTTTAAACAAGTTTCCAACATTTCTGTGAACTCTTTAAACTGTACGTATTTCTGAACTCTAAATCTTGCAAAAATTGCAATATACTGGCCAGTGAGAGCGGTCGTGACGGAAAGCAGGTATTAATCGCAATCGTCTGAACGAAATATTTGCAGTAACACGTTTACGCCCCCTAGCAGTTGAAAAACGAGTCGCACTTTTTGTCGTTTTATGAAGACAGGCTACGTGCGGATGTGCGCCGTTTTCGTCCACGCTTACACACAAAGATCATTCGTGTTTTTAAACGTGGGTCGAAGTGATCACACACAAAACATCCAGTAAGAAGAAAATGTTTGCATTTATTCCACAACGTGAACAAAGATGTACACAAGCTATGCAGATGGAAGCATTTCATAGGAATAAAAGTATTACATATGAATAGACTTATTTTCCACCTTTTTATACTTGTATGTACAACCCATACGCCGCAAATGAAAAAAAAAACAAATAGTATTTAACATGTATCGACTGCCTTACCTGCTGTGAAGGCTCGTTCATATCAATGCATAGTCTATGCAAAGTTTAAACTTTGTTGCAAATAATATGAACTGTACATCGATCGCGCCTCAGATTTAAACACACTAAAATAACTGATCGAAATGAACTTAACATAAAACCGCACGAACATCCAGAAAAAGTAGCATTCCTTATGTACAAATAATGCATTAGCAAACACATTATTTTATATTTTTAACCATTGTTATAACGGGCTTATAAATAACTGAGCAATTGCACATAAGTCCTGAACGTGGTTCACAAGGCTGAGCGCACAGGCGCACAAAGCGCAATTAGCGCAACCCACGTGGGCGGGTAGGTCGGTTCTGATCATGGACCCGAGGAATAACCGGTCCCGCCTGTTTTCGTGTCTAACAATTCGTTGTCGATAAAACATTCCAGACATACAGTATTAAAATCAGAGGAAAATGTAATGTTGTTGTTTTTTTATCGACAGCAACTTATTACCGACAACGTCACAGTGAAATCCCTCAACATATTCTAATCCCACCTTCAGCGTAATTTGAAAATAAGCAGTATCCCCCCCACGATTCTGCGAGAAAAAAAAAATTAAAACCCAAATACTACGAAGGCGCCAGGAATTTCAAGTGCAAAGAAAGCCGTCAGTTAACCGTTCTTTTATAACTTATAGAAAGAATCAATTTTTCAAGTGGGAAGGCCATGGAACAGCAATTCCTCTGGTTAAATAACGGAGAATTTGTTTGATGGATTTATGTTCCCTAAACTAACAACCACAAAATATAACCTTCCCGAAGTAAGATTCTCCTAAATGATTTTGATCCACGTTCATCTGTGCCCTAAATGATACTTCACACTAACACTTTCAGCTCCCCTAAGGGAAATGTCTATGTACACAAACAAATATTACAAAATTCCATAACCCAGACATTGAAAATATGAAAAATACATGTCTCAAATAAATCTGTGCATAAAACTTAAAACAGATTTGATGCATTTTTCAACACAATATCCGAACAGTAAGTTGTGACAAGTACTTCACCCACCTCAAAATAACTACATTTTTGCAAATAGCATCTCTGTATTTCCAAAGTGACAATTGACTGCTTCCGTGGGGTAATTTTCACACGGTCACATATGAGACACATACGAGTTGCTGTAACAGCAAAAATCTGGGGGGGGTCAGGAGGCTGCTGGAGATTCCAGAACCTTTCGTAGCTGCCACTCTCACTTAGCCCCAGATAATGTCTCTGCTTTAAAATAGTACAGTCAGATGGTTAATTCAGACAAACACCACCACACATAGAAAAATGAAAAGTAACAGCTTTAAATACTGTGGAGTCAAAATGAAGACCAGCAAAACAAAAAAAAAAATGCACAGAAACCCTTAGATGTTTCGTATTGCAAAAAAAAAGAAAAATAAAAAACATTTTTTTAAAGCATTCAGCATCTCTAAGCATAGCCAACATGCATTTGGGGCAACATTCCTGCGTACGGCAAAAGGGTAACATTTTGCAAGGAAATAGGCTTCAACTACCAAAGGCATCCTGTCCTGGGGACAGCTCAGTTTGACCTTTGAGTCTCCACCTCAGAAAGCTGGGGTGGGGAGTGTATCGAAACATTAAGGCAGTGAGTTACCTCAGGGGCAGCGCTGAGCTTGCGGAACCGTATGACGGAGCCCCCGCCGCCCTTAGGCCCTGTCCCGTTTGGATCCTGACTTGTGTCCTCGACCCCGTTCTGAAACGACGCGCCGGCCGTCTTTGCAGGACCATGCCAACGGAATACCGTCACGTGCAAAACTGAAATTTTCACATTTCACCTTCATTAGGAAGTAACAGAGCAACCTTGACAAACAGCTCATAATCGGTGCAGCGTGTATCTATGGTGACGGAAGGTAGAATGGCTGTTGAACTCAGTCATGCTCTAAAGTCTTGCATCAGACAAAAAAAAAAGAAAAAAAAAAGACAGGAAGACGTTACTGAAAATGGAAATGAGAGGTCACTTCTTACAATCACACGGTGCTTTAATCTGCTCAGTGGCTGTTGAATCAAACCATTGTTTGTTGGAATGTCATATGTGGAAATATTATCAATGGGGGGAGTGGTTATAATTTCAATAAAATAAAATAAAATAAAAGACTCACAGGTACCATGCTGAGAAATGAAGTGTAACTTAGGGCAGCATTACATCGGTGGACGATTGCAGCAGGTCGGTGATGGAAAGCTGACTGTCACACACCTCCAGCCTTGCTTAGGGGGGGCGCAGTCCTACAGCTCCTCATAGTCTGCGCCTCCAGACTTGACGGGCCCCTCCACCCCGGCCAGGAAGGCCTCCAGGTCATCCACGTCCGTGGTCTTCTTTGTCTTCGGCTTCTTCTTCTCTTTCTCCGCGTCTTTCCCCTTCTCTTTCTCCTTCTCCGCCGCTGTCCCCGTCTCCTCTTTCACCTTCTTCTTGTGCTTGTGCCGCTTCTTGCTGCCTTTGTCGTCCTCCTGATCAGATGCGAAAGCAGTTTTGCGCACAATCCCAGCCTGATATGCACTGCTAATCCCCTTGCATGAGCTAATACTTTCACACAGAACACAACCAATTTCTGAATGAGTCATCAAATAAATCCTGTCACCAGGGGCGCAGCTAGGGCCCCCAACAAGGTGTCAAACTGGTCCCCCTCTGAATCTGCCAGGGTATCCATGCCCCTCAGATGGCTCCGCTCGCCACCAGCACCCACTCTGCCAGTTTATAAATTAAACTGGGTTGATTTTTATTCCATTTTTCTTTTGAACATACCTCCTTGCTTTTCTTCTTTTTCTTCTTCTCTTTTGATGAATGCTTGCCTAATTTGTCTGGAAAAACAAAAACGAAGATCCCTTAGAAAGTTTTTGATCGGCTGATTGTTTCTGAAGGTTTGCACTTCATCCTGGTGGGGCTTGAAATGCATGTATGCAGGGCAAAATATAGAAATATAAGCAATTAACATGTATTTTCATTTTCAATAGTTTGTTATTTTTCCTCCACAAATGTACGGCAAAACCGCAATGTACTTGTGTTGGTGATGTTAAACAGAGAAAGCAAACAAAATCGAACAGCTGACATATACACACACAGACACACGACAAAGCATCTGCACTGATAATACTCCGTCTAGCTAGTAACTTGTTGGTTTGTTTCCATAGAAACCTGATCTGTGGGCAGTAAGTTAAGGCAGTGATTCTCAAAACAGTCCTCGGTGCCCAGGTTTTCGCTCCCTCCCAAATCCTAGGAAATTAGGAGAGATCAAATACATTGACTGTCTGAGGGTCCCCCAGGACTGGTGTGAGAAACACTGAGTTAAGGAACTTGGAAGTTTTGGTTGTGGGGTTAGCAGTTAGCACCTGCATTGTTTTTGCTCAATGGAAGTAGGCCCAAGTAGATCTTTCCAGGTGTTTCGAGGAGCACAGGTGTCTAAGTCACATCAATTAACGAGAACTTACGTTCTTGGCCCTATTCTGAACACCACTTCCCTAGGTCTAGTCATCTAGCTACACATCATCTGCATAGTAAAAGAAGACATCCACTGTAATTCTACCTCTTTCCCTCCAGAAGACAACACAGTCTCAGCTCAGATTTTCAAGTTCCTTGCAAACTCTGTAGCCTTGGATGAGGGATCATCACCTTCATGGTTATCCTTTGCTGTCTCCATTGCAGCTAACTATCTTGCTGGTATCAAGATCAGATCTTATTAGAACATCTCAACACAGCTCAACACCTTTTCCAGCCATGTGTCATGTCTCAAATTGATCGCTCTAACTCTTTACAGACTGACTTGAGGAACATACAAGGAAGTCCTGAAAAACACTTCTTGTTTCCATCTACTCTACCTACCTACTCTACTACCATGTTCCCCAACTCTGATAACTGGGTTTTTGAGCCGGACAACGCTCCATGCCATACAGCCAAGTCAGTCAATGTGTGGATGGTGGATCACCAGATCAGGAGCCTAACATGGCCAACTCAATCTCCAGACCTGAACCCTATAGAAAACATCTGGAATATTATGAAGCGCAAGACAGATGATCACAAGCCAACCAACAACAATGTGAGGGACTGGTGGAGAACTTGCAAGACACATCAAAGCTTTAATAAAGAACTGAGGTTATACCACTAAATATTGATTGTTGAACCCTTCCTAAGTTAAAACTTTATTATTTAATAATGGGTATAAACTTTAGTTGGCAGGGGTAACACTATTGTACTTGATCTTTTGACTAGTTGTAATTTCAGCACATAAAGTTTGGGCTGGCAAGATTTAATTTGGAATTTTGATTCAAATCTGGTCAGTAGTTTATTAAAGAATATATTAACGTGTATATTTTACACAGAATCATACCAATAAATTGAGAAATGAGGAAGAGAGAAAATTTTTGCTGTGGTCTTCATTTTTTCCTAGAGCTGTATAGCTGCTCATCAAGACTAATGTTCCATATCACCTACAGTCATCAGTCAAAACGTCACCTGATTACTCGATGGTGGAACAACCAACTCCAGTATATCCGGTCTGCAGAATCCCCCACAGCCTTCAAGAAACATCTTAGGACCCATCTCCTGAAACATCTCAGCTGACCACATCCTACTACTGACCCTCCTGGGTTCTTGGTCTTTGTTGACTGGTCCACTGAAATGGCTTCACTTGGCACTAATGAATTCACTTGTAATTTTGCGCTTAGACTTAGTTCATACTAGATGTTTTTTTTTTTACTTAATATGTTTCTTGTATTAGTCTCTGTGTCATTTTATTTAGCTCTTGTTCCCATAACTATCTTGCAATGGTCACCCATTGGAAGTTTGACCTACAGTTCAGCACTTGTATCTAAGCTGGCTGCGTGACAGCTGTATACTTGTGATATATTATCTGTCTCGATTGCACCACGCTTTGGCAACTGCTAAATAAATAAATGTAAATGTAGACAGAGATGCAGGGATCCCTGATTGGACACACGAGGGAGGGGCCCGACGTACCATCTTGATCGTCGCTGCTGATCCGGGTCGG
Organism: Mormyrops boulengeri; assembly: GCA_026781065.1. Taxonomy (NCBI): domain Eukaryota; kingdom Metazoa; phylum Chordata; class Actinopteri; order Osteoglossiformes; family Mormyridae; genus Mormyrops; species Mormyrops boulengeri. The sequence goes on from JAODLD010000124.1 coordinate 6,313,048, forward strand.
CGTCTCTTCCAGGCCCAGGCCAAACAGATCGGCGGTGTCCTTGTTTTTGAAGGACACCACCGCAGGCTTCAGTGACTCTAGGGGGGCTGTCACTTTATGAGGCAGCAGCTCGTCATCTGACAGGTCAGAAGGGTCGTCCCGCACTGGAAAGATGTCCTGGGGGCGAGGCTGGTTGTTGGACAATATATTAAATAAATTACTCTATAATCAACTGAAGGCGGCAAAGCAATTTGAGAAGATAAAATCAGATCAGTGATGCGTGATGCATTATTGATACCAAGTTCATTGCTGTCTGAACCTGATTCACAGAGGTTGTGTTGCAATATAGCAATTTATTTATGACCTGATTAGTGTGTCAAACCTAAGTTTACCCATAATTCCTGCTATTATATTTGTTGTCACGATGGCTTCTAGCCTGTCCTTCACAGTGTTTGCACTTTGCCCAGCTGCAGTACGGAGACAAATGGGGAACCTTATTTATCTTCTGCGTGTCTGATCCCTCGCTCTCGAAATCCGGGTCGTCCATGACGAAGGAGAGTAGCTGCTTGGCGACGGGGGCCTCAGGGTCCGTGTCGGAGGAGTCGCTCTCAGCAGCGCCCCCTTTCTTTTTGCCATGGCGTGCGGATCGCGTGGAGGTCGCGGCGATGGGCAGGGAAGCTCGTTTCCCTGGCAACTTGGCAGGGAGCTTGTTCTCCGCCTCCTTCGTCTGGATGGGTTGAATCACCGTGTTGACGGGGGGGCTGAACCAGAAAGGCAGCAGGTGATGCAAACGGTTAAAGAAAATGCTGGACACCAGCAACGGCTGGCTTAGGTCCCGAGATGGAGGTAGGCTGCTTGACCTTTGATACCTAAATGAACCATCCAGACAGTTAAATACTACTAATTAAAGTGCCTATATTAAATTAATTCATTTAAATTTAATTAAACACTCCACTGAATGCCTCAAGAAATCATTCCTTCCGAGGGCCATCAGACTGGGCAACTGGTGAATCTCCCTGGGCAAATGGGGAATAAACAGACAGATATTGATAAGATTTTAAACTTTCTAGAGCAATATTTCTGTACTTATTGTCATATTCACTACCTATTTATTACTATCTCTAAGGTCCTGTTTACAGTTGATTTTAAAATTCTCAAGTGGACAGCGCTAAATATAGGCGTAAACAACCACCAAGACATACTGCGATCCGATCACTCAAGCCGTTTGCCAAGGTGGTCTGGGACACGTTTATCTACGTCTTTTGTAGTGTAAACGCTAAAGTTCCTCATGCGTCCCCAACCAGGGTGTCACAATAACTGTGAAAGGGGCCATTTGACCTTCTAGGGGAAGCGACGTGGACAGTAACGAAATCTGAACACAAGTGTTCAGCTGGACACCATGGAGAAGCATGATGGACGCAAACGGTGATGTGTCTCAGTTGTCTACTTGTGATATGATGGCCCAAGACCAAGTGTAAACAGGGCCTAAATGTTAGATATATATTTTTAAAAACTGTTGTATGTGGTGCTATGTATTGCCTATTTTTGTCTTTGCATGGCTGTGTACTGTTCAGTCTGCAATCACAAAGCAATTTCCTTAGGGATAAAAAAAAAAAAAAAAGGTTTTCTGTCTTTGATTCTAAATCACAAAAGTTATCTTCTGCATATCTCAAAGGCATCATCTGCTCCTCAAAATCCATCCCATGAAACAATCACCAACCTTAAGTCACCCAGTCGGTAACACTGGGACTAAAACTTACTGCCAGGTGGTGCCCAGTGCGTGAGAGCCCCTGACCACGCCCACTCCCCTCACCGTTTGCTGTCCTCCTCCAGCGGGGCAGCGGGGGTTTTCAAATGTGGCTCCTCCTCTTCGCTGGACAGAGCGACATTCATGCTCTGTGAGGTGGCGGAGGGCCCGTGCCTGGATGGGGCCTTGTCGTCAGGGTCCAGGTCGTCCTGGAAACCGGCCACTAGGGGGTTCCCTCCTCTGCCCTCTCCATCACTGCGAGGAGACACATCGCTCCTTGTCAGCTCCAAACATCCAAAAGGACACAATGGCTCTTTCACCGAAGAAACCGAATATGTGACACAAAATGAAAGACTGCAGTTTTGGGTCTTTAGCTAAGATAAGCAATATTAAGGAGGGGGCCCTTTGTGCAATTAAAAGAGGGAGTAAAAACAAGTACATTTAATTTATTTAGCATTATTTAGCAGGCACTTGTATCCAAAGTATTGTAGAACTAAGGAGGCACACAGTCACCAGAGTAACTCACTCAAGGGCCCAACAGCGACTTTGCTGACCCTGGGTTTTGAACCTGCAACCTTCTGATCACAGACACATCATCCTAACCTGCTGAGTCACACGCCACGCCCACCCCATAGGGATATGGTCAAAACTGCCAGTCTCCCTGTGGAATAAGAACAAGCTCAACCCCCCTTGGAGGTCAAAGGTCATAGGAGATGGGGTCCTAGGCAACTCTCTGGCCCCCCTTACCTGTCGCTGTCCACGGTGGCTGTCGGCTTGGCCTTCGCTTTTCCCGTTCCGCTGTCCTCCAGGAAGCTGCGGTCCAGGCCCTCATCTGGCACAAAATCGTCCACGCTCTGCACGTTCCCTTGCGGCTTGGGGAGCGGGGCGTCTGGGGATGGGGGCAGGGCGATGCCACCAGTCACAACGGGCTCACACATCACATCACAACACAACGCCCTCATGGTGTAAAATCTTAGAGCAACCCAGTCCTTGGGGACCCTGAGACGGCCCACGTTTTTGTTCCCTGCCAGACAGTCCACATTTTTGCTCCCCCCAAAAAATGAGCAAACACATGCATCGTCTGTGGGTCCTGGAGGACCAGGTTGGGAAACACCGTCGTAGAGTAAAGCAGGCAGACTTTGGTCAGCACAGTACACATCTACAATCCATTCATCTGCTACAGGGTGGCAGGGGGCTTATTCTAAGCTGGGATCACAGGGCACAAATACGTTGGGTAATTCAGGCACATCAGCTCTGTCCAGAATATATTACATTAGGCTTTCTCATTTACCCACACAGCACTGCCGTTTGGTGACCCGCATGACTGGGGTGGGGGAGTGTATGCAGGGAGGTGTGAAGAGTGATGGGCCACCCCCAACTCCACCTTCTGGCGTCACGCATCTGCAATGCAGCAGGAGCAGCATGCGTGCCTGCGTGTGTTCCTGCATGGTGGGTATGGGCATTTTATCCTGCCGACAGTAAGACACCCCCCCCCCAATCAGTATTCCGCCCACAGTCGCGCTGCATCTGCCACAACGTCTGATAAAGGCGGCCCAATTTCCGCGTGACTCCACCTCGCCCTCTACAGGCCCGTAGGAGTAATGCCTGCCTCGATCATGCAGGAAACACACTTTGCATTTGCCGTCTCTGGACAGCAGGGGGCTCCAGATGCCCAAAGTCCTCACCTGTGGGGCCCTCTGTGGAGGTAGCCCCGAAGAGTCGTGAGATGAAGCCACGCTTCTGAGTGGGCGGGGCCTGGGCCGCAGGGCCTGGGGGTGTGGCCGGCTGCGAGGGGCGCTCCAGTGACTGGGCGGGAGGCTGCGTCTGTGGGACAGGGGCTGGTGTGGCGAGGGGAGGGGGAGGAGCGGTGGGGGTGGAGGCCAGCAGGATGTGGGGGTTAACGGCGGCCTGAGGCGTCCCCGGGCTGGGGGTGGCTGTGGACGGTGCACTGGGGGGCACGATGGGCGACTGCGAGCCGGAGGAGGGGCTCTGTCCGTTGGTGGCACGGCTCTCCATCCGCTCCAAAAATCTGCAAAGTCAGAACTTGAGTCAGCCTTTGACTCTGAGCCTCTCTCCGCTGCGTCATCACACCGCAGAGAGAGGCTCTCCTCTCCTCACTGTCAACAAACCCTACCTCACACTCCCAGAGCTCCTAGCAAAGACCTTTCCTCCATTTCCACCATCGCTGGGCTGCCCAAGCCATTCCCTCGTCTTCTACCTAGAGCCGATTTTATCTCCCCTCAAAGATGCCACCCTGTCCACCACGGCACCCTCTCGGGCACCATCTGCCCGCACTGACCTCTGCCCAGCCCTCAATCTGCTGAGGCCTAAACACCTACTGGATCCCACCCTCCAAAGCAGGGGTGCCCGGTTGCTGTACTTCCTGCAGGTTTCCATGCCAACGACTGATGCAGCCAACAGGAATTCATTGCTTTACCAGAAGCCATATATGGACGTTTTATTTTCAGGAAATAATACAGCAATTAAAAAAAAAAAAAACAATCTTTAGTGTGATTGTGTCGGAGGGTGTGAGGGAGTAAAAAAAATAGAATTTCTGACTATATATACAGTACAGAACTTATATAAATGGGAAGGTCCTTATGCTCCTGTGTACATACATGTCGTAGTTCTGGTCCTCGGTCTCCTGCTGCACAGTCAGCTCCTCCAGGGTGGCATCAATGTCGAGCTGGTTGGTCTCCAGCTGCCGTAGCAGTGTCTCCCTCTGCATGGTTACAGACAGCTGGTCTCAGCCAATCACGAGACCCCATTTGACTCCACCCCCACCATTTGACTCCACCCCCCAAGGCAACAAATGAAAACACATTCGCGGGATGAAAGGTGATCGGTGATGCCCTTGCGCTCTTTTGGTCCATATCATTAATAATCAAACAGCGGGTTTAGGTTACTGTGGGCCGGGCGGCGGAAACTCCACCAAGTTACTGGGCGACGTGGTTAATTTAGGGACTGAATCAGCACTCCTTCCCACCCCAAACCATTACAGTTGTAAACACTGCATGTATACTTTGGGGGGACGTTTTTTTAAAGAGCTCCTCACACAGTCGATGCCAACTATTTACATTGGCTAAGCAGATGCTTATGTCCAAAGTGATGTACAATTGAATGCAGACAGTACCTGGAGAAATTGGGGGTTAAGGGTCTTGCTCAATGGCCTACTGGTGAAATCAGGGATTTGAACGGGCAGCCTTCCGATCACCGGCACAGAGCACTAACCCTCTGAGTCACACATTGCCCTGCAGGCCTGACCAGGCTGATTATGGGATACGGTCCGTGGCACTTAAATCTCACTGCTGCCGAGCTGTTAATTCGATTCTACGTTTGGTTAAACTCTGGCTAAAATAAGTCACAGTGCTTTCAGGGGGCATTTTGGTGTTGCAGGGCTTGTAGAGTTTAGCAGGCGATTAATCAGGGAGAATGGAGCCAGCGACTTTGTAAGGGGGTGGCACGCGTCGCACGCCCTCCGAGAAGATGTCCATGTCAGGTGCTGCGGCCTGAGGCCAGGGCGTCACCAAAGCCATCACGATGAATAATGCAAAACCGGCAATAACACGGCCGCCACATAAATGCTTAATGCGTCCGATGCTGTTCGTAAACACGCTGGGGGCTCGGGCCAAACTGGGACGCCTCGCACTGGGCACCAGCTATGCCGAGATACTCAAAAAGCAGGACCATTCCAAGCATAGCTCCTAGTGGGGGGGCAACAAAGCCTCCCTCCATCCCATTCCTGGTCTAGGTACCAACCAAAAGGCATAGTGATACAAAACAAGGCTCACAAAACCCAGGAACTGACCTGCAGCTGCAGGAAGGGGATGTTGAAGAACCTGTGCAGGTACTTCAGGCCAAAGCCGTTCTTCATGGAGGACTCAGCGTAGTGGATGTAGGACGATCCGAGGGGTCTGAGCAGATAAAGAGCAACAGACACAAAATAGAGAGAGTGAGTGAGCGAGAGAGATACAGAGAGACTAAGAGAGGGATGGCAGGGGATGTGCAGATCATGCAGGTCTTATGATAGTCTGGTGACCAAACCAAGTCCTGACCTTCTGGTTTAGGGGAGAAAAGAAAAAACTCACACTTACATCCACAAAACCAAAGAAGAGCAAAGTCATACTTGTGGACGGTTCTGAATTTCTGTTATAGGACCAGAAGCAGCACTGTTGTATCCTTGAGAAAATTAAGCAAAGACCTTTCTTGCAGGTCTAGCCAACAACTACCTGTAAACTGAAGGTCTCCTGAAGGTCCAGGCAGAGTATGCCGCCCCCTACCTGTTGAGACCCACGATGAAGTCACGGATGTCGTCGGGTAGGATGACGCGGTGCTCGCCCATGTCTCGCTGGTTGCCCAACACGCACACAGGCACATGGCTGGGCACCTTGGGTAGCTCCCGGATGATGTAGTTAAACGTCCTGCGTTTGGGCGGCACGGCGACGGCGGACACGGTGTTAGAGGGGCGGCCGCCACAGAGCCGACGTGTTTCAGGCATGTAGCATGCAACTGGTCATATTTCTGTTAATCCTGTTATAATATAATCCTATTACAAGTCACAGGATGTTGACCTACAAATTTCTGAGCCCATAATAAAGTGATTAATAATCCAAACCAAAGAAAGGGGGGGGGGGCGGCGGGGGGGGGGGGGGGCGGGGGGGGGGGGGGGGGGGGGGGGGGGGGGGGGGGGGGGGGGGGGG
>JAODLD010000124.1:6320844-6334665 GCA_026781065.1 Mormyrops boulengeri
CCCCCCCCCCCCCCCCCCCCCCGCCCCCCCCCCCCCCGCCCCCCGCCCCCCCCCCCCCCCCCCCCCCCCCCCCGCCCCCCCCCGCCCCGCCGCCCCCCCCCCCCCACGAGAGAGACACGCACACACAGTTAGAGGAGTAGCAAAGCTGGGTGAGCTTTTTTGGGGGGGGGGGGGGGGATGCGTGGTAAGTTATGCAAGCAACTGCAACCACGAGCAGCCAGAATCAGCCTGCCAATGCATAAGGGGGGTGAGGACACCGCAAGGGGCGCCCTCCACCCTCCTCGACGAGTTTGAAGGGGGAGGGGAAGTTACGAGCTTCCAAGGAGATACCGAAACCGTCCGGCGGCAGCGGTTGGCTTTGCTGGAAGTGGGTGAGCGGGGGTTAGTCCCTGGAGGTTTAAATTATTAAGAAGCGGGACTTCAATTACGCAGCTCGTGTACAGAATAAACCCCTTAAATCACAGAGGGCAAGAGAAGACCTCCAGAGGGCTAGCCCTGTAGGATCCCCATATTATAATTAGCTCTTAATTTACACCTGAAACGTCACGTGCAGTGACTGATTATCCTAATAGTGACTTCATGGAAGGTCTTGTGGCCCGAGAAGAACCAGATCCCAGGATGCCATCCGGGTCAGTAACCGCTTCCAAGCTGCACTTTTCCTTACCAGGGAAAAGTCCAACTCCTGTTACACTGAGCACTGCTACATTTCAGTTTTACTCGTTCCCAGATATTAATCGGAGGCTGACAATAATTTATCGTGCAGTTAAAAAGTTTCAAGTAAGCATTTTCAAATGGGACCATCGTGGAGATGCGATTAGCTGCAAGGACACTTAGCAGCATGTTGGGGGGGGGGGGGTAAGGAAGACAAATAAAACTGAAAGTTCAGCAGTTTGTCCTTCAAACCACGTCTTCAAAGAACCGTTACCCTGACCCAAATGCATCACACCCTCCGTCACGCAGAACTGACGGCAAACAAAACCCATTACTCTGCATGAGAGCCTCTGACATACCCAGAGCTCTATAAATAAACGTAAGCACAACTGCAAAGCCACACCAACTCAGCAGAAGCATTTGAAGGTCTAGGCTACACAGGGGATAGACAGGCGAAGGCCAGCCTCAAACACTCCTCACCTAGACCTTCAGGAAGAGGGTATTTCTGTCCTGAAGGGGTCGCAGGGGGAAGAAGCATCACAACATTAATATCAACAATAAAAATCAGCATTGTGAAAAAGACTGAAAATGGCATGGTGACAGCCTGGTTTAACCCATATCCCATTGATTAGGTGGGTTTCATCCGTTAAACGACGGTCCATTGGTGCCTCCAACCAATCATCTCATATCACCATCAAACAGACACAGAATGACCATCTGGACTCAGATAAGTAGGTCTGTTGAAACATCACTATTTACTTATGGTAAATGGACTGCATTTATATAGCATTCAAAGCACTATGAGCACTCAAAGCACTTTACAATTCATGCCTCACATTCACCCATTCATACACTGGTGGCGAAGGCTGCCATGCAAGGCGCCAACCCGCACACCGGGAGCAATCTGGGGTTCAGTGTCTTGCTCAAGGATGGGGTCAGGAGGAACCAGGGCTCGAACCTGCAACCCTCCGGTTGCTGAACGATAGCACTACCTCCTGCGCCACCCTAGAAGATAAACTTAGACTCAGCACCACTCAAGTCTAAGAATCAAAGCAAGTTACAACATTAACTGCGAAATCAACAGAATGTCCCCAAAAGTGCTTTCGACTCACCTTTGTCTACGACATCCCACACTTCTACCTTGACGACATCATCAGTCGCTGAGGAAAGACAGACATAAATGACCGTTTACACCAATGGAAAAAGCCCGGTCTCCAGATCAGTAAGCACAGATTTAGCCAACACGGAGTAAGCAGGAAACACTCAAACCTTGCTAAACTCATCATCACACTCCTATGAGATATCAGAATGAAAGCATTATGCAACATGCTTGGATATCTCACACACGTAGTTGGTCTCTTAAGGGCCATGGCAAGTTCATCTGCAGCTTCTTCTCAACAGAGAAGACCCTTAGTGGGTTAAACTACTGGTAGCAGGCAGATCGAACTTCTCATCCTCACTGCACATCAAACACTCCTACCTACTTCTATCTAAATAGTCTAAAGGGGTGTTAGAAGTAAATATTTACCTATCTGGGATCCCACACCTAAAATGAAAGATGGATGTAGAGAAATGAAAAATGAAATGTAGCAATAATTTAACTGATTATACAAAGGGGCTGGTTAAGCCTTATGAAATGGCAGGACACGAAGAAAACAAACACACAAGATGCCAAAAACAGTTGTTGAACAGGACTTCTGATCAATGCATCATCTGGCAGGCGGTATGGGGCTGCCTTTGTGCCAAATGCCCCCCCCCCCCCCGAAAAACGCTTTTCTTGGACACGTGGCAAGCCGACTGGCTCGCTCCCAGGGGTTAACGGACCATCAGGACAGTCCCGATGCGGCAATGTCACCGCACTGCCTGCACAGCCGCTTGGCAGGAAGACAACCTTAGCGATTCAGCCCGGATGTCACCTTTGGTTCAACAGTCATGAGGATAAACTGGTAGATGTGCGTTGGGAGACAAGCTAGCAAATGTGACAGAAGCAGGGAAGGAGTCGACCTCTGTAATGTGACGAGCCAAACATCGTCCTCCGTGACTAAATCATGGTAGTGGGGGGCCAAAGCTTTCAGTGTAACGCGAGGAACACTTTGCGTATCATATGTCACCTTCCCCACGCAGGGACAGTAAGAGGGCAGGCCTCACTTTTGTAGTTCCAGTGGATGCTGGTGACCTGGATCTCCTGTGTTGGGATGTATTCCTCCAGGAACTTCCTCCCCTGCAGCCGGTGCCACAATGTGCTCTTGCCAGTGTTCCTGTCCCCACGGATGACGATCTTCACTGGGGAGGGGGGCACAGAGTGAGGTTCGTCTCGAAGCTCCTGTGACTGCGAATCAACGTGTTTAGGCCTATAACTGATCCCTGAGGCCGATGCTGATGAACCCTATATAGAACTTATAAGGCCAAAATGCTTCCCTATGTATAACGGGGAAAATCACATACTAAGGTCACCGAAGCACATCCTTGGGGGGGGGGGGGTACCACATACACAGGAATCCGCAAGGCTGCTGGCTTGACAGTGGACATACTGTAGACAACACTTGACCAATCACCACACTGACACTCAATTAACCAGCCAACCACACATCTGTATAAATCACACATCTACAACATCACTTGAGCAGAAGAAACATCTACACACCCTGTCTTCCCCAAGCTGGCTTATTTTACAGTATCAGTGTTCAGTATATAGGGGCCTGGACTCAGGCAACGCACCGGCAGCCTGTGAGTCCATAACCTTGGCGTCTGGCCAAAGGATATCAACAGAAAGAGGTCAAACACTGGAGGCCTCTTGTATTAAATTACGCCAATTTCTTAGTGCGGTAGCGTTGGCTGAAATTAAGGCCCAACAGAGTAACATCATAACCCATACAGGACAATACATTAACTATTGTACTCAAACAGGCAGGCAATTTATTCAATAGCAGTTAATAAAAGTATTCTATACATATTTTTGTATACACTTTTCATAAAATAAGCATAAATATTTAAGAGATTTTAAGTGCTACAGTTTAAGGTTAATGCAATTTATCTCACGGGCTATATTCCTTATTATGTATCCTGCACGAGATATTTTATGTTTTGTTTTTAGGCAGTACTAGGTAACATAATATTTACACAGGGAAATAAGAAGGCAGTAGTCTTTTCCGGTGCTCTAAATCACTTTGGGCCTGAGACCCCCACAACCACCTGGAGCTTCAGCCGGTACCTCCACAACTCCAAGCCCGATCAGCGGCAATGCAGACTCCCGTAAAGCCGGGATCACTTACTGTTGTACTGAACCCCCTTAGCGAAGCGCCGCTGCAGGCTCTGGTTCATAGACTGCAGGCCGGCAGGGATGTTCTTGTCCCTCTGCTGACCGGCTTCCGAGCCGACCAGCTTCTTCAGCGCCGAAAACATCTTGTGCACAAAAAATATATCTATATATCTGTTTACGAAAGAGGTATGCGCCTTTTATTGTCGGGATCTGAAGCAGTCTCAGATGCAGGGAAAAGTTTCAAAAACACACTTTTCTGAGTGAAAAATAAATCGATATAGACCGAGGTAGTGGAGCTCAAAGCCGGGGCAGGTAGCAAAGCCCGCTGGCCCGGGAGATCCCCTCGGACAAACGCGGGGAGCAGCTGCGCGGCAGGCGGGCGTCTCTGTGGGCAGCGACCGGTGTCGGGAGCTCGGGCTGGATTTCTACTCGTGTTTTCATATTTGCCAGCCGTCCGTGTCCCCGCTTTCCGGCCAACATCCAGTAAAAGTCAGCGGCAGGAGTTGAGCCGTAGAGGCGCAGTCGGCGTATCTCGGCGGTGTCAGTATCCGGTTACAACCTACAAAAACAATCGTGATCGAAACGATTATCGTTTATTCCAAATGCACGTTGTTTTAAACCAATGCATATTCTTAAACGGCTTGGTACGTGATTGAAACGGCTTTTAGAAAAGGGGCTGACATCGACGAATACGGCACTGCAGGTATATCACTTAGGCAAGACAGCCCGACACAAGCCCGTCGATCTCCGGAACCTGCTGTTGGACCCTTTTTAAAAATCTTACCTAAACGGCAGCGTTGCTGATAGATTAATATCTGGCACCATGCACGTTACGAAAATATTTTAAAACCCCAAGGACAGGTTTATTAGCCTAGCTTACAAAACGGTTTTGTTATTTAACCAAATGGTGCTTGTAGCAGCTGACGATAACCAAAATGACCGGTTATCGGAACAAGCAGAAATGCAGACAATCATAATTTGGTAAAAAAAAAAAACCAAAACAAAAAAAACAAGTACATCAGAAATAAAAACAGCCCAAGTTGGCTCTTCCCCATTCACCTGACGCAGTCACCCCGACATTGGTTGCTGCATTGGTGCAGCCGATGTCATCGATCTACCTAAATTATATACTGCTTTTAAAACGCAACGTTTATAAATGTTTCATAATATTAACTATGAATTGGTCTTATTCCCATTACGCCAAGGTCTAAATTATGATAAGTCAAGTTCACACTTATGTAGCCAGTTATGTACTAGGAAGTAAAATCGACCGGACCACATTGATCCCTTCTGTTTCCTGCATCATTGCAGGAGATCTGAACCGAAATAGGGATTAAATCACCTTTTTAAACAAATGCTCTAATCCACAGCATCCCCTCACGCCGATGTGGAGCATCAGTGCTCCTCCTCCGCAGCAGCAGCCATCTTCCTCGCTGCTGCTGACTCCAGCATCAAGAAGGGAGTACGGAGCGCCCACCGGCTTCGGCTGCTTCCGGCGGCGGCGGCAGCGCTTCTAGTGGCCAGGAGACGACAGCGTGGGCCGGCGGGCTGGATGTGCGGCGGCGCGCTGGGAGACGCAGATGCACGAGCCGTCCATTACAAACACTGCACTTAATTTACAGTTTTGCATATTTATTAACACACACCCAAGCTTCTCCTGCAGTATTTCGTCCTACAGAATATTTTGTTACCAAATTTTATTTTGTTATTCGAATGAGATTCTCATATGACAGCAAACCTAGATTTGTTTTTCTATAATTAAAGTGTATACATGAATTGTTAAAGTAAAACAGAAATATAAACGCTTCGCGTGTAGTGTTACATCCAAAGAGCTGCCAATCATATTCTTGGAAAAATTAATTAAATGCAAGATGTGACTGTACATTCCGCTACTGAGATGGTATAAACGCCTTCTATTTTATTCTTAATTAAAGTCGGAGAATGTTGATGCGGACTTCAGAAGAAACTTCATTGTAAGTGTAGAGATGAGGTGGCGATAGTGGTACGTTTTTGCGCCCGTCTTGTGGAGAAATCTTGGAGATCCTTTGCTCTCGGCAGCTTACACAAACTTGCGCCCAAACAGGTGGCTGACTGTCGCCATCCCTAGAAACCGCTGGTATTTTTTAAGACAAAAAGGGAGAAAATGAAAAATCTTTTACTTGCGTGACGCAATACGGTGAAAGTAAATAGATGTATTTCACTAGATACTGTTTGCTTCGTATCCACCGTTTCGGTATCTGACAATACATTGTGCTTTTTTGGCTGTTATTATGCATTACATTTCAAAGATCTCCTAAAAGCGGTTCCCCCGTCTGTAAGCCATGTATGATGCCAACATCTGTCTGGTTTCACAAATGACCATTCGGGTAAGTTAAGTGGTTACCTCTTTATTTACGAGATGCGTTACAATCTGGAAGGGGCGTCTTTGGCGAGTATAATTACTTATACGCAATTTCTAAAACAGTGTGCCAAGCATAAAGCCTTAGACACCGGTGCTATGAAATTTAATGGGCACAGTGAGAATTACATTAGCTATCGTCCGAAAACGATCGCGACGTCTTTCGTCTTGTAGATAGGAAAACGGGACCGCTGCGCTAAAGCTGCAAAACCCGCACACAGTTTGTTCGTGTTAAAAATGCCTGCGGTCTATTTGATATAATTTATGCAATTTGCATGGTTGCTACTTTCACAGCATAAAGGATGAAGCAACGATGAAGAGGCCCTCTTCGAAATACGCTGGCCTGTACTTTAAGACGGCCCCATGGATATTTAAAAATGTGCAATTTTAATGCAAATAAGACGAAGAGCTGACACACGAGCGGTGCTTGTTATTACCAAGCAGGACACATTAACGAACGCTATATATTTATGGACAGGATAAATGCATACTTCAAGTTTGGGTGAAACTATGTAATTAAAATATTGCTGTATTTAATTTTTTAAGAGAATGCGTTCTACAATAAAATATTTGTGCACGTGGCTTGCATTTCGCTGTCTCAGATACTAGAAAACAATCGCGTTATGTTATTACTGTACCAAAATATTTCTAGCAATGTCTATTTGTCAAAATATGAATGAATAATCATTACACGGAGAATAAATGCCCGTTTTTGTAATACCAGGTTTATTTTAATACTAGGCCAGGGTGTAACGGATTACAACAGATTTCTTTGTGTGTATTATAATACTTAATTATAACAGTAAATTGGACAGTAGCGTAGGAACCACCCTCTATGTCTACGTACCCGTTCCAGAATGGCCTCGTTCTTACCCCATCTCAAAGCCCGTCTTTATCATGTGCTCCTTCCCATTGGTTAAAACGGTTCAATATCCCGCCCAGTCAAAGATCAAACTAGAAATTATAGCCAACCAACGTCGCACACTTATATACTGTATTTTCATATGATTGAAATGTAATTATACTGTTTTCTATGAAAAGACGATAAAAATGAAACAGTGCATTAAATTTTCGAATATATTCCCTGTGATGGGGTGGTGTTCTGTCCAGCCCTGTGCCCTATGCTAACCTTCCACATCCCTGACCAGGATAAGCGGTTAGAAGATGGATGGATGGAGATACACTTTCATAGCTATAAGGAATGACGGTGTGTTTTAACCGTCTGTGCATCAGTTTTCCACACCTATTCTGGACCCAGGTGATCCAAACCCTTTCAGCAGAGGTACAATCATATGAACGACATATATGTGCTAAAATGTGTCAAAGTGATTCAAATGAGTGTGAATTAAAATCTAAAGTTTGTTTCCATTTCTTTGATTTGGGGGATGTGTTCTTGCTTTTAGTAGACTGAGTGCGTGTGTGTGCGTGAGGGGCGATGACCACTCAGGACCTGTCGCCGACGGCTATGCCAGAAGCAAACAAACCGGGATTCCCAAAGACCATATTGGCCAACAAACTTGAGGACAAGCATCTGTGCAATTGTTGCCGGAACATTCTGAGGAGACCGTTCCAGGCCCAGTGTGGTCATCGATTCTGTTCATACTGCTTTAACAGGACTGTCAGGTAAGCAGTGGATATCAATAATCTTAGTGGCTTGCCTCCTGGACTGGGTTTGTTTCTTCAAGGCACAACATGACAAGTTAGGAAGTAACTAAAGGCAAAACTTTTATTTTTTCTGAGCGAATATACACTCTCTACCCAGATAAACAGCATTAAATATTTTCTTTGACTGCCTAAGACTTTTGCACATTCTGTACAGTATTATAGCACAAATCTACGCTTATCAACAACAGCAATAGTAAAAGCAAACATTAAAAGACAATTGCATTTTGTCAGATGTTGTTTAAACATCATGATTATCATGCAACAGAAGTGTCCCCTGAAACTAAATAGCATTTTTTGTGTTATTTTAGTTCTGGACCACAGAAATGCAGTGCTTGCATTGAAGAAGACATATTTGAGGAGCCCATGTCTATCCTCAAGCCGGGCTGTGTAACTATCTCATTTTGTCTGTACTGTTTATTTTATCCATTATCTGGACTGATGGATGTGATACCAGAAGTACAGTTAGTTTGTTCAATTTATTGTGGATGGACCTTTAACCGTGTCCTTAGGGCAAATAGAAGGGCCAGTAAGTTAATACAGACGCTCCCTGGGTGATGATGGACCGTGTTACGATATTTTGACTTTACGATGGGTATTCCAATTCCATTCTGTTTTCACTTTCAGTACATTATTCATTAAATTACATGAGATATTCAAGACTTTATAAAATAGGCCTTGTGTTAACGATTTTGCCCAACTGTAAGTTAATGTGAGTGTTCTAAGCATGTTTAAGGTAGGCTAGGCCAGGCTATGATGCTTTTTATGTTAGGCGTACTGTATTTAAATGCTTTTTCGCCTTACGATATTTTCGCCTTACGATACTTTCAATTTGCGATAGGTTTATCGGAAAGTAACCCCATCGTAACCCGGGGATAGGCTGTATACTGTATGCTTTTGCATGTGTTCATACTCAACTGTCTTAAAAGGGATTACAATCGCAGGTATTATGTCTGTTTTTATTCTGGAGTTCAGAACAGGTTTAACAGTTATGGGATTGTGGTCAGTGCAATTACAGTGTGTGAGCTGGCTTGTTTGTTTTTATTTTCATTTTTGTTTTTATATGTGCACCTGCAGGCTTTCCCAGATAACGCCGCTCGCAGAGAGGTGGAGAACCTTGCCGCAGTTTGCCTAAACGAGGGATGTATCTGGAAAGGCAGTATTAAAGAATACGAGGTAAAGCACATCACGTCTTCATGATTCATGACCTCAGAAGAATAAGATTTCATCTGCCTGAATGAGAGATCGTCATGCTTTTCAGGACAATCTAATGCGTGAATTTTTGTAAAAGTTTATTTGGGAAAGCATTTTTTTGGCTAAAATTAAAGCATCAAAATATTTGTAGAAGAACATTCCATTAACGGGAATTTTATGTCAATGATTTTGCTGACCCTTTATAAAAGTGATTCTGGCGTCGGTTTGGCATACAAACTTGGCAGAACCTCCACAAGACTATTTTCGTCTTGACTCGTTTTCCTCTCAGACTAAAACGGTGATCGGTAGTGCCGATGTGTGCTGTGTCTTTTCTAGAGATTTTGTCGGGGCCCACGCAGGGTAATACGTCAGCCGATCGAGACGCCATTACTAGCTCAGCATTGTCTCATCGCTGACCAAACGAATTGGTTCTGCTTTTATTTTGGTTATACAGCTGAACCACGAGGCTAAGTGCGAGTTCATGGTCATCGCCTGTCCCTCCTGCAAAGAGCACATCCGGTTTAGCGAGCAAGAGCGGCACAATGAGCGAGAATGCTCTGAAAGGACCCTCAACTGCAAGTACTGCAAGGAGCCGTTCCACTTTAAGAACATAAAGGTGCGGGGGCAACGTCTCTCAATCATGGCAAACATGGCCGTCAACCGCTGACAGAACATAAAGGTTGTAGTACCAGCGCTGCACAGTGGGTGTCACATCACACCTCCAGGCCAGGTGGTTCGAATCCCACCCCTGCTCCGTGTGTGTGGAATTTGTATGTTCTCCCTGTTGTTGTGTGGGTTTCCTTTAGGTATCCTGGTGCAGTTTGAAAGCATGAAATTAGGTGTCTTAGTATCTCCATAGTGTGTGTGTGTGTCCTGTAATGGACTGGCATCCCGTTCCTTACGCTGCCTGGGATAGGCACCCCCCCTCCCAATGACCTGTCCAGGATATGTGGTTAAATGACGGATAGCGGTAATAGCTACATGCCGTATCACCGCTATAATGTTTTGCAGTTTTTCTTCTGATTAGTGCGCTTACATGGGCTTTTTATAGAGCTAATAAACAGCAGTAACTCCAGTAAACAGCAGTAAACCTTCCCGGTTTCCTAGGCTCACGATGAGATATGTCCCAAGTATCCTATGATTTGTGAGGGCTGTGCGAAGAAGAAGATCCCCAGAGAGAAGGCAAGTGATCCGTCCAAAAAAATTTATTCTAAGTTTATTTACTCAGTATCCGAACGACTTACAAGTTTACCCCCTTACAGAACAGGATTTTGAATATCAGGTGAGGTAATCACCCAGCTTGAGGTAAACCCCAAGGTTTTCGAACCTGCAACCTGCAGAATGAATATTTGTGAAGTGCCTTCGACCCAGTCCTGCCCAAACTGGCCGTACATGGCACTGTGTTGGTCTTGGCACTGTCCATTTACTGAATGTGAGTGATGTGGTGCATTTTCTTGCCTGAGTTTTTTGGTAACGCTTTACTTCAACTGCACCTTAATAGCGCATTTATAATGCATTCATAGAACATTCATAAGCAGCATGTAAGTATACCTTAACATCGTACCATGCCTTAACAGCTTTATTATACATTCATAACAAACATTATACAGTAACCGAGGTGGCATGGTGGTGCAGTGCTTAGTTCCACATGTCGAGTTTGCATGTTCTCCCCATGTTGTCATAGGGTTTTCTCCAGGTGCTCCATTTCAACCCCCCCATAGTCCAAAAACAAGCTGAGGTTAACTGGAGTTGTCCATAGGCGTGCCTGTGTGAGTGAATGGTGTGTCAGTGTGCCCTGAGGTGCGGTTTCCCATCCTGGGTTGTTCCCTGCCTTGTACCCATAGCTTCCAGGACAGGCTCCAGACCCCTGTCACCCTGAATAGGACAAGTGGTTTCAGAAAATGGATGGATTGTGTGATAATAACAAGCATTATAATCATGTAAAGTTTGTTGTTAACGTATAATAAAGCTATTAAGGTATGTTACCATGTTACGTGTACTTAAACAATGTTTATGAATGCATTATGAAGGTGCACTGAATGTTGTATGAATGCATTATGAAGGTGCAGTTCATGTAAAACATTATAATTTTTTGGGATCCTTTCTGCAGTATGTGGACCATATCAAATTCTGCAGTAAATTCAGGACCCCCTGCAGATTTCACGTCGTGGGGTGTGATATGTCTGTAAGTGGACTGTTCTATATTTTCAAAGCATATTCATCTATGACTTCTCACCAGAAAATGGCTGTAAGAGTTACTGACAAAGAAAATAGGTCTACTGGCTTATAATACTAAGGAACTGTGGAGTTGGAGAAAATAGTCAAGACTGTAATATAATTCCAGACCACATACTGGCTGTCAGTTGGCATCGTATGTGTGTTAAAACAGTCAAGACTGTAGTATAATTCAAGACTACATGCTGAATGTCAGTTAGCATTCTGTGTGTATTAAAACAGCCAAGACTGTAATATAATTTAGTTCCACATATAGTGTGTCATTTGGCATCTTATTTGTATTAAAAGTCAAGACTGTAATATAATTCAAGACCACATATTGACTGTCAGCTGGCATCATATGTGCATTAATAATAATCTGTTCTGATGTGTAGTTTGCAAAGGCTGTAGATGCTTTGCTCCAGCTGAGGTCTTATTCTCCACATTATTTTCATTGCATCTCCGCGCTGCTTGAGGTGGAGAAGGAAAAGATCCACGAGCACGAGCGGGCCTGCTCCTACGAGCACCTCAACCTGCTGCTGCACTACATCATGGGCCTCAAGGTGAACCTGGAGGGCATGCAGCCACAGAGTCTCGAGCTGGCCAGCCACAAAATCCACGAGCTGCACCAGTCGCTGCGGGACCTGGAGGCCAAGGTGGGCCAGTTGGGCTCACCACCTGCTCCCGCGCAGGCCGTTGCAGCCGCCGCACCCGCTCCACCACCGCCCCCACCCACACTGCCCACCTCCTTCACGCCGCTGCCCAGTGCCGCTGGTGCTGCCCTGGAGCTGCAGCTGCAAAGCGAGAAGGCCAAGGTGGCCGAGCTGGGACGCCGCTGCCAGGAGCTGGAGCTGAAGGCGGGGGCCTTTGAGGGCGCCGTGTGCACGTTGAACCGCGAGGTGGAGCGCTCCGCCACCAACCTGGAGGCCAACGTCCGGCAGCACCGGCTGGACCAGGAGAAGATCGAGGCGCTCGGAAATAAGGTATGGGCCCTGTTCGGGTCACCCACCAAGGAGGAAGAGCAATAGAAAAGCTTCCACTGACCAATGCTCAATGAAAACAGAGTAAACCAGTATAAATCAGGAAAATAGCTGGCTAACATGCTAAAGTTTCAAGATTTATTGTCACGTGTCCTGAGAGACAGTGAAATTCTTGTGCCACAGTTGCAGGGGAGGGGACAGGTGCGTGCGGGGGACAATAGGACAAACAATAGTACAATATGAGCAGTGGCTATTAATATGCAGTATGACTCAATATGACTGTTTTCTCTTGAGGCAGACTAATAGGAATGTTAAGAGTTGGGTTGTCAGTAGTGGACAAAATGGACAAAATGATGCTTCATGGACCATTTGCTATACTTTTTGACCCCACTAGATGGTGCTCTATGTTCAAAAAAAAAGAAAAAAGGCACAAGGCATGCCCCAAAGCAAACCAAGAGCACCATCTAGTGGGGATGAAAAATACAGCAAATGGTTCATGAAGAGTCATTTTGTCCATCACTTGTTGTCGACATACTGTATCTTATGCAGTCTGTCTCTGCATGTAGCGATGTATAGAATTTTCTTTTTTTTAGAATTCAGTGATCAGTGGTCATTGTTGACACACCACAGCACACAACAACGAAATGTGTCCTCTGCATTTAATCCATATGTGACATAGCAGAGGGCAGCTAATTCAGCACCCAGGGAGCAGTACCTTGCTCAGGGTACCTCAGTGGTGCCTTGCTGGTCGGGGATTCAAACCCCAATTTTTCAATTACAAGTGCGTGTCCCTAACCATTAAGACACCACTGCCCACCTATGTTCTCGTCTGCATTCATGTGCATGCCCATGCATCTCAGGTGCGCCAGCTGGAGAGGACGGTGGGCTTGAAAGACCTGACCATCAGCGAGATGGAGAGCAGGTTGCGTGAGATGTCCGCCACCACCTTCGACGGTGTCTTCGTCTGGAGGATCTCGGACTTTGCCAAGAAGAGGCAGGACGCCATAGCGGGTCGAGCCCCTGCCATGTTTTCCCCAGGTAACCAGGCACAGGTCACATGACCAAGGAGGCAGGTTGTTGTTGGACTACCGAATGACCCCATCCATCCATCTTACAAAGTCGTTTATCCAGCACAAGGTCACAAAAGTCTGGAAGCCATCCCGGGCAGCACAGGGTATGAGGCAGGGCATATCCTGGATAAAACCAGAATTTTCCATTTCACCTACAAATGAACATATTTACTAAGTTAAGGTCAAAATGGGTTTTCTGTACACGACAATGACAGCTACACTTAAATTAATAGATCTTTAGCTGTTGTGGGATTTTTTTAATTATTATTATTGCCATTTCACTGTCTAAGGAAAAGATTTTGTAATATTCAATTTTTGTATATCCTCCTGAGACCCAAGGAAAAAAAGTGTCTTTCAATTTCAGGTTATTTGTGAGGAGGAAATAAAACATCT
>JAODLD010000124.1:6334765-6348631 GCA_026781065.1 Mormyrops boulengeri
TACATCAGTGAAAAGATAGATGCAAAAACAAAATGTCCACTACAGAGGACACAAATGAATGGCTCGGGTCTCAGGAGGTTATTTATATAACCTACTGGATTAACTCCCAATATGTTAATGCACATTTTGTTACTATACTACCCTCTTCCAGAATGTAAAATAGTTATTGAAAATTTTATAGGATAAATGTTTCAAAAGAAAAAGAGGATGATGAGATGGGAAGGGTTTTAAGTCATACTGTTCATTTATTGCGCTCCCACTGCTCGCTGTAACTGTGAAGCTATTTCTTTGTGGTTGTTGTCTTATTCTCAACTATTCTCTAAATCAAACATTACAAAAAAGAATCCAGAGTACCCAGCGGAAGCCCATGCTAATATGGGAACATGCAAACTCCACATAGATCAAAGGCAGGATTCAAACCACCAGTCATGTAGGTGTGAAGAAACAGTGCTAACAAGAGAGTCACTGTGTCACGCTAAAGATCTGCTTTGTGATACATTACATATGACCAGAAAAACACATACTGCAAATTTGCTTTTCATGGAGTCCAGCTTTCAATGTATTTCAATGTTTCAAATAGTCTTGAAGTCCTGGTGCTGGCAAAAAGAGCATGTTGGAATTTCAAATGCACTACATGAAAGCAGTTTCTGGAACATTCTTCGTCTCATATCCCCTACCCCAGCATTCTACACAAGTAAATACGGCTACAAGATGTGTCTGCGGATTTATCTGAACGGTGATGGCACGGGCCGGGGCAGTCACCTCTCCCTGTTCTTCGTGGTGATGCGGGGACTCAGCGATGCTCTACTCAAGTGGCCCTTCAACCAGAAGGTGAGCTTCTGGGCCCCGGGGCCCCTGGAGCTTAGGTGTTCAACTAACTTTGATAGATCTTTGAAAGATCATGCAAAGCATTAACTTTGTCCTTTTTTTCCTTAAACACAAGCAGTCTCTGAAATAAACTGAAATCGCCTCTTTTGTTTTTGAATATGTGTGGATATAAGGAGATGAAAAGGCACCATTTTTATGTTATTTTTTACCTTGAATTTTTTTTCTGTAAAAGCAACTGGCAACAAAACTGACTAGATTTGTGCTTAACAAGAGCAAAAGTCTCCCCCAGAAAGTGGCTCAGGCGGAGGGTGTCTCCTGTGGCCAGGTGACGCTGATGCTGCTGGACCAGAGCAACCGCGAGCACATCATCGACGCCTTCCGGCCCGACGTCAGCTCCAGCTCCTTCCAGAGGCCCGTCAGCGAGATGAACATCGCCAGCGGCTGCCCGCTCTTCTGCCCGCTCTCCAAGCTGGACTCCAAGAACACCTACATCCGAGACGACACCATCTTCATCAAGGCCATCGTGGACCTGACCGGACTCTAGCCTCCACCATCCCTCCTAAATGCTCCATGCCCATACCCAATTTCCCCCCGTCCCAAGGCCTCATCTGAGGTTCCATTCCAGCTTTGCGCTTTTGGTGAGTCGACGTGCTGTTGGACATTGTGAAGGTGTGTCCTCTCGGTTCCTGTGCAGTGTCGTGCCCGTGCGCTGAGCTGCTGTGCTTGATGTCCCTTGGGCATGGTTTGACTTATTTAAGTGCAATTGCTGTTTTAAGGTCAGTCCAGCAGATGGTAGTATAGAGACACAGTTGCTGAAGGACTCTGAAGCAAATAATGTGGTAAGCTTCAGAACAAGCACAGAGAACAGGGTGTGCTTAGAAAGTATTGATGAGTTATTGCAAAGTATTTCATTTTTGGGAATGCTAGATTGGACACTACTAAAAATTATTATTTGGCCAGCAAGGAACTGGCCTCTGATCAGATCATAATGGTCTGTTTCAGGTTAGACCCAAGCAGAAGCTTTTTCCCCACCGTTTTACATAGTGGACCAATGAGTGCCAAAAATAAAAAGCTTCCTGGGAGAAGACCCCACCATATCAGTATCAGTGAAGATGTGTCGTCATTTCTGTGCCGTATCTTTCCATAAATATGAAAATAACACTTTTTTCCATCATTTTTTTCAGGCTCCTATTAAATAGCATCTGATGCTGAGTAGTTTGTGTTTATTAGGGTTTAAGGCATTTCAGGCTTTAAGGCATTTCAGCTTCTCACTTTCTTTTCAGTAGATTGATGCTGAGACGTGTTGAAGATTTAAATGAAGTCCTTGGATTTCTCTCACTTGCTTGTTTTTGGGCTTGTTTTTGTACAGATTGCTGACTCAGCAAGAGATACCCTGCCAGTAAGAATATATACCTCATTAGGAAATTAGTAGTAGGTGACAGTAGAGATTAGCTCAATATCCACAAAGATTAGTATTGTGTCCTGTTTGCATTTCACTGGCCAGTTTTCTCCATACCCTCGTTCTTCCCCCATCTCATTATGGAAAGGAGGCGCGGCAAAACACTGTAAACCAGCCCTGACAGGCACCCGGAACTGTTTCTTGTGTGCAAAGTTGTCATTTGTAGGTTTATGGGTATACTGTCTGTAAACTTATGAAAGCTTGTTGTGATGAGTGCCCTTTAATAAACGGCTACTGGTGAAGAATTTGTTAGATTTGACCTTTATTTTAGCCTCAGTGATCAAGTCTGTAGCTCTGTTGTTGGATTTTGGCTTTTTTATGATAGGCCATTACAGAAAATAAACTACACTGCATGATTTTTTTTTAACACTAGGTTATTACAAAGAAATACACACAGTACTTCACTATTTCCTTTTCTCTATTTATGGTATTTGGCCACTAGGGCGCAGTATTTCACATGAAACTCTGTGACACACCGTTCCTTGCAGTTGCAGTGAAAGGGCGACGTCATGACAACATAAACCTTTTATTGTTTGAACCAGCCTGTCTGAGCATCTATCATCTGGAGTCTAATAAGTAGTTAAATAAGGTATAAGCACTGCAAACGGGCAGAAACACTGAGTATAAAAGCGCTAGGCTAGACGGGGTTTATAATATATTTCTTCTAATAGTGTTTCTTCTTTGCTTCTCTATGGAATGTACCAGAAAACGTTTTAGAAATGTGTATTTCATGTAGCGATTTTGCAATCAAGCATATTTTTTTCCAGCATCTGGGTTTCGCAACAATTTATTTGAACACTGAAAGCTGAAATTGTTTCCTATGAATAAAAGTTCATTTTGTCGTGTGTATTTTTGGTTGAAAATAATTTCAGATCACGTAGGCGATGTGTGAGTACATCCCTTTCCTTATGCTCCCATGGTTATTGGTTCGAATCCTGCCTTTACTGTGTTTGGAGATGATACATTGTTTCTGTGCTTCTCAGATTACCTCCCGTCACTCTTGTTTTTTCCTGCAGTACAAATACATGCAGTTAGACTAAATGACCTCTGTAAATTGCCTATAGTTTGTGTGTGTGATGGTCTGGCAGCTCAGTCTTATACCTTGTGCTGTCCAGCCCTGACTGGGATAAGTGATCAGAAAACGGATAGATGGCGACCTTCACTGTTACGCTGTTATGTTTCACTGTTTTCTGCTGCCTCTAAATACTGCTCCTGTGCAGCTGATCTGCAGTCTCCACATGCTTTGCGTTCAGCTTTGGAACATACATGGCACAGTTTGTTTTTCAATCTGAATCTGGTGTTGTTCCTGGAGGCGAGCAAGTTGCCGTGATCATCTCCTGGTGGCCAAGATCCTGGCACGAATTTCAAAATGGCGCAACTAAAGGCCCAAATCCCTGCATTCAGTTCTTTATTTATAGTGAAACGAAAAAACACCCCATTCATTAAGGTACTGATACTCCACCTACCCCAGCCTTTCGTGTCCTCCAGACCTCTGTGGTTCCATCATTACCCCATTACCCAATCTTCCATCCGTGCGATCAGCAGTGAATTTGCCACTATCTGTTTGTGACTGCAGCACTTCCCTAAAACGATTACCCAATCTGTCCCTTCTGGTTCTGAGTTGTGAGTGCACACACACGTCTAAAAATGAAAACAGGTGTCTGTGACATGAATCTTTTTACGCATTCAGACTAGGCCGGAAGGTTTGGCGCTATCCGGACGCAGAGGCACGGCCAAACAGGTCTGATTCTAGTTAGGATTTATCTATACCAACTGTCCCCGTGCTCATTAATTTCACTGCCACTTCTGGAGAAAAGGCTCCCAGTGTGGTCGTGGCCCATTCTGGGACTTTAAAGAACAAAATAACTGCAGGAGGACTGTCTCAGAGAAGCTTCAGTCATAGGTGGGGCTTGGCTTCTAGTCCATGGTAAAATAAGGGTAGGAGTGTTGTAAAGTATGATGAGAAAATGTGAAGAAAACAACGCCCATGAAAGTGAGTGCTCAGTTAAATTGTTCTGTTTTAACCATTTTCCACTGCCAGTAGTCTCCAGATGCAAACTGCGATTTGCCCCTGTGGAATGGCAAATCTGATTACATAAGCCCTGGACCGCAGTAATGTCACATTATAAGACCCAGAGGTGTAACCTCGTACTGGGTTATTAACGTTTGCTAAGTAAACGCTTCTCCTCATGATGTATGACCCCCTTTGACCACTTATTTAAAATCCACAGGTTTGACAGTTTTATCCAGTTGTGTTTGCTCTTAATATGAGTTATTTGTGAGTAGAAGATGGATGCCGGGATGACTTATATTTATTGAAAATCATCTTAATGAAGGCAAATCACAGTTCAGGTTTTTGATTTTGGCAGTAATTAAACGCATTTAAAAAAATCATTGGTAGTGGGGCTATGTTAATGTGACATATATATTACCTGAGCCCAAATGTTTTTGTTCATTATTACATGTTTATTACATATTGCATGTTTTTTGTTGTTCATTATTATGTATATTATATATATTTGTAATGCATGTCGTTAGTTTGTATTGGTCCCAGGAAATGATTGACAGCAGTCACTAACACTGCCTTGTCTTTCCATTAAATGCTCACCTAAAATGTCTGCCAGGGAACTAATCACCCCTCGACAAATTCCTCCCTACCACAAGCGCTTATATTTGACTGGTAAATTGAAACAAGAATAATGACTTGTCAAAGATATAGAATGAGAGAGATCAGAATCAGATTTAACAGTCCAAAAAAGGTGAGAACATGAGGAACCAGTCAGTTTAAAAGCTGGATCACACACAGAGTGCAGTGTTTCTGTGCTGCATCTTTCAGACGCATCTAAGGCCTCATGCAGCGGATGGAGAAACACAATGGCACAGGGCAGGAGGCGGTGTAGTGAGGAATGGAAGCAGCCGGCTGTCAGGGTGAATGCCAGACGGGGGAGACGTTCTCACAATACCCACCCTACATTGTTCCTTCAGGGGGTGTAACAGACTGTATAAAGAGATATCCCCCGAGCTGACTGTGCTGCTGCAGCTGAAATTCTGAGGGTGGGCTGGTGTCCTGTCTAGGGGGTGGCCTGTGCTTTTTGGGGTGGCCTCCAGACTCACTGCGGCCCAGTTCCGCACGAATAGTTACGGAAAATAGACATATGGATAGAAATGTCTAAAATTAAAAGTGGAAAATACTAAGATTTGTTAATACTTTGTATAAGAATTTAAATGTTTGTTCCGATTAAGTTTTTTTTTCCTTTAAACTTTGAGTTAACAGAATTACCATGCACGGTCTTGTAAAACACATACATACACAAGCGGGTATCTAAATGGTGGATTTATAGTAATATTATTTACTGTATGCGTAAATGCTTCATGGTGAAGGGTCAATCAATCCTGTCATGTAGGGGAATTCCCCAAGTCTCGAGCCATGCAGCGCCACCTGGTGGTAAACTGACAGACAGCCTTTGTCTTGCTGTTTTTGTGTCCAATACCTGGACGATCACTGCAGCCCATTAAAATAAACCTCTCCAGATGGGAAGCTAAGATGGGCTGTAACAAATGAGGTAACCTCACACCTCCGAGCCTGATCTGGACTTTGCTGAAGGATTTTTTTTCCCTCCAGACCAGTTGGTTTTCTCCCACAGCAGAACAGTGTGATATTAGGTTTAATTGATGACTGTTTTTAATTGCATGTTTCAATGCTTCCTGCCTTCACCCTGTGCTTCCTGTGGAAAGCTCCTTTTCACCATGAACCTGGCTCTGTAAACATCCATCCATTTTTTATGCCCACTTGTCCTATTTAGGGTCACAAGGGCCTGGAACCTATGGGCACAAGGCAAGAAATAACCCAGGATAGGGCACCAACCCATCACAGGGCACATTCACACACAGACAGTTTGATAGCTCCAGTTAACCTCAGCATGTTTTTGAACTGTGGGAGAAACCGAAGTACACGGACCAAAGCCTAAAACGACACGGGGAGATCATGCAAACCCCACACACATGGAGCAATGGCGGGGACTCGAGGGCCTAGCCTTAGAGGAGTGAGGCAACAGTGCAAATCACTGCACCACTCTGCCACCCCTGTCTGTAAACAATTATTTATAATGGGTTGACAAGCCAGACAGAAATCACAAATTGGTTTAAAGGTAAACAATAAAGCAGAGTAAAAGGGTAACTACATGGTGAGCTATGTTTCTTCTGCACTTGAAGGATCCCACTGGTCTCATACTACTGTCTGGGGGGATGTACAGCCAGTATTTGTGTCTCTCCTTCCTGCCTTGGTTACGGTCATCCTATAAAAAATCCTGCTTAATAACCACGCGGGGGAGTGGGATTTAAAGGGACGGCCGCACAGCGTGGTGAGTTTGCCCCGCAGCCCAAACAGCTGCCTGATTAGAGCTGCTGTTGTCCATATGCTCAGCTCTGGCCAGGCTGAGGCAAAGTGAAATCTGTTGGGGTCGTAGTTATGGTTCTGACCCACCACTTATCACTATGGAGAAAAAATCAGTATAGAACAGGGGTGGGCAATCTTATCCGCAAAGGGCCGGTGTGTATGCGGGTTTTTGGGATAACCTTTAGGTCAGCTGTTCAATCCCAGGTGTGAGGACTCTTCAGCCAATCATTCCTCTAATTAGAAACCTAATTAGGGAGTTGCAGCGAAAACCTGCATACCCAACGGCCCTTTCTGGATAAGATTGCCCACCCCCGGTAAAAAACCTCATGGTCTTTGTTGGCGTTTGATACAAAATCAGCACTTTTGTTTTGCAAGACCACCCAATAGCAAGCAGTTCCCAGAAAAGGTTGCCCACAGCTGGGATTGGTAGCCGTCTCCAGCTAGGGGCAAATGAAAAGGTTAAGTGATATTTGTTCTGTGAACACTAGAGGGAGACAAATGCACCTTGGTGACCGTATGGAACAGATCATGTTTGCTTTTTGTTCCCGTAGCTTTACTTGGAGTTAAATATCAGGACATTGAGCTGGTCGGTGATTTAGTAATGTCAGCTGAGTCTAATTTTGAATCATTCTAAATATTGTGATGTTTTATTTAAGGATACACTGTGTTTCTACTTTATGGAAAATAGGCTTATAAATATACTTTTTGGTCCATCTTTGAATTATGACATCTCCACAAATTTATTTTCTGATCACTGACATTTTCCATGAGTTAATGTGATTCTGGCCTATTTTTCTTGTTTGTTTCAAATTGTTGCATTTGAGAATTTCACCATTTGTAGCCACATAAACCGGGGCTGCTGGGCCGTGCGATTGTTTGCAGCCGTCTGCGGACGTTAGTGAATTCCGATGGATTAAGAACTTTGTCAGATTCCTCTGCAAATCGCATATCTCCGTATGCCACCGCTGGACTGGCTAACATGTCTGTGTCAAACAAAACATAGGCCTACTGTTGGTAGTCTGTAGGATTTGGTGGAGAAGAGGAGTCCATCTTAGTAATATTTCTACAGCTGATATTCCGAATGTTAAACAAAAGTGATCTCAACTTACTCTCTTTTTCACAGGAAAAATATATAGTAGCAGCTTTTACACACAATCCTAAAAATCTGACAGTATAATATAGCCGGTTACGCAGTATGAAGGATCAATTTCCTAAAGCTTCTCTTTGCCAATATGCTTTAGTATGGTTACCTAATTACCGGAGATGGTTTTTCCGAGTGCTGTTGAGAGTATTCAAAGTTCTCTTGGGTTTCATTGTTGCCCTTTAAGAAAAACCCATCGGTGTCCATAGTGTGTCCGTAACTTCAAACTCTTGGCTAAGCCTTTGTTTGTTGATTGCTGCATTTTAGCCGGGATATTTGTGCGGAGACCACCGCATTTTTCAGTGGTAGTGTCTACTTCTGGCAGGGCTGTCTCCCCAGTCCCTGCGCTTGCTGGCAATAGTCATTGCAGAGCATGTGTACTGTACATGCAGAGCAGTCATACTCTAGACACTGTACACTTGCGAGGCATTCTGGGAAGGGAACGGTGAATGTCATTCGGCATAATGACTTGGCTTTAGATACTTTGTTTCTTGCCTCGTTTATTATTCTTTTGAACCTCTAATTATAATAATTAGAATTATAATAGTGTTATTATGTTATTATATAACACATATAAATAGGAGTTTTCGTACCATTGGTGAGCAGGCTAGCGGGCCAGTACAGCTTGGCGGATTGCCATTTTACACGCATTCTCATTCATTTTTATTACGTTATGGAATCTCATTTCTAAAAATGTCCATCATTTGTTTCAAGTACTAATGATTTGGTGAATGTTACTATGTATATCATCAATGAGTTGAGGTGTGATATTGGCTTGTCAAGTGAAGGTTGGTCAGTAGTAAAGAACTTTTGGTTCACGAGTGTATTAAAAGTGAACATTGAATTCATTGAAGGTGTCAGTGACGAGTATCTGCTCTTCATTTAATTCAGTAAATTGCTTCATGTGTTAAACACTTGAAAATACACAAGTATCTTCTATGTGCCAGATTTCCTTCCTCTTCAGGAATGGTGGACGTTGTAACTGCATCCTGGTCAGATGTTTTTAGGTGTATCTCTCTCTCTTTTTTTTTTGGAAAGCTCTGTGTATTAAATACCCTGTTTACCAGTACCAGATGATATGATGTAAATGTTTTACTTTATTATGTGTGTTGCCAAGAAGGAAAACCAACATTCCCCTTGCAAACAGCTACTGCTTATTCTTGAATGTCTGGGTTCTTCATGAAGGAAAAATTTGGACTTCACATCACATGAAGTTTCGTATTATCGTACCGTAGGGCACAACAATTCAGGGAGCTGGTCTGCTTTATTAAACTGCCCGTATCTGCTATATATGATAGCAGCTTCATGGAATGAGTCCGTCAACAGATACTACATGAATGTGCTTAAGTTTTGGGGATTTGTTCATCCTTTTCTTATTTTTTTCAAAGGAAACTAAAAAAAAGGTAAACGTGCATTAAAAAGAAGTTAGTAATAAGATTCTGTTATTTACTTTTATTCAATCGATTGTTAAGACAGTTAAGACATGGCAATATCGCACATGTTATGTATGCATGCAAGAGGTCTCCACTGTGGGTGTAAATCATAGGGGAATTGGAATTTGTATTAGCCAGATTTGATTTTGGGGGAGGCTTATGACCCCCCAGGAATTTATGCCCATGTATGCATGTATCACCATTGTTCCTTCTGTGCCTGATCATCGATGATCCAAATCATTGGGACGTTATTCTGGTATGGAAAAAGACGTGAGAGTGACTATCCCCTTAGGTTTGTTTGGCAGCCCTTCGTCTGACAGGAGAGATTCCAGAGAAGAGATGTGATGGAAACAAGAGGGGGGTTCCCTCTGATTCCCTGCAGACATCCTGCTCCTTCAGGATTATTGGGGGGGGGGGATGGCCAGCAGCAGCTGGGCAAGGTGAGTAAGGATAATAATGTGCTAATAAACCATTACAAAGATGTTTTTTTTACTGGTCTAGACTCTGAGTCATCTTCCTACAGGAGACCCTCTCCCCCCATTCATGCCAGACTCACGTTAAGGTCATCACCGCTAACTTTTTTTTTTAATCACCGAGATACTTTTTATTTGCGCTATGATTTCAGAGTTCAGAGTTTAACTCTGACCGCACAGTGAGAGGAGGCTCTTTTGAAAATGGATCAAAGTCCATAATCGGCCTGCTCTATAGTGTCAGATGGAGACATCGCTAAAGTCATCGCTGGAGTCCATGTTACATTCATTGCAATGTAACAGGGGCGTCCTTTGATCCCGGAGGTGATGTTGAAGCTTTAGAGCTGCTGTGTCCGTTTTTTTTTGTTTGATTTGTGTTGGGTGGGTCAGGGTCGGCACTAGCAGACCTCAAGATGCAACAACCTCTCCTTAGTTTGACTTTCAGTTTTTCCTGCGCAGGAAGGAGGTACACTGGGGCTCCGCTTGGGTATAGCTGTGATCCCGGAGAGGTGATACACTTTGGTTTACATGGAATGGGAGATGTTAGCGGAGGGTGGGGAGGGGGTATATACCCTCCAGATTAGGGGCGGGTCTATGGGGTGGCCTAGACCCACCCAGATTGACACCTGGCCCCACCCATTCAGATTATTGAACATTTATATTTTTTATAATCCTTTTTTTCAAATTATTTTTATTATTTATTATTTTTTTTAAATGATCACTAATTACTAATTACATTTAATGTTAATTGATTTTTTCTTAGGAATTATTACAATCATGTATTAATAAAAAATTTATATTGCAAACCAAACTTTATTATGACGTTCTGTAACTCTGTCACTCCAATAGAACAGTGCTCAGTATGACTGAATATGTGTGCTTCCTCTTGTGGTGCCTTTTAGGTAGGACACCATGGTCATGGCTGTAATACTGTTGCGGTCACCATGTTGTAAATATTTAAAGCTTTTTAAGAGAACGTGTGGTAATGAGCTTCACTTGGGCCCACCCAGATTTAATCCAGACCCACCCATCAGCCACTTTCTGTATCTGCCACTGCCCCCAATGACACCGGAGTATTGACCCGTCTTTCTCATGACACTTGCCTGGGGTCCTCCGAGTGTTCTAATGACGTCGCTGAATGCTGTGAATCCAGACTGTGTCCTCCCTGTCCTCCTCTCTGTGGTAATGCCAGGGTTCCGTGGCTTGGTACTACTGCATGCTCATTTGCGCGACTGTAATTCTCATTCTCATTCTTGCCAACTGAAAGGCTCATTACGGATGTGATCTGCTGCATTTGGGTCAGTGCAAAAGGAACAGGAATTATGCAGAGTCAGGGATTCCCTGGGGACTTCTGGTTACCTAGGAAGCTGTGGTGAGGTGAGTGGCAAGATGGCCGCCTTCACCTAGACAGACGCAGGAAATAAGTGAAGGAAGACTGAAGGGTAGACGTTAGCGTCACGCCCACAGGGGCGCGACCAGACAGGTGCAACTCGCCGGCAAGCAATCAACCACATTCATAAGCGAGACATCACCAAAACTTCCTCGCGAAGTATTGAGCTGATGCAGAGAAGCCTTACTGAGCGTTTTTATTGTCTCCTGTTTACCCGCTTCCTCCCGTACTTGACCTGCCTGTCCTGCCGAGTCCAGCCTTCTCTGTTCTCCCCTCCTCGTGTTCCCTGGTCCAGTGCCTAACTGTCGGACGGATTCCCCTGGCATCGACCCCCGCTTCCGGACCACGACCTCGATCTCAGTACGCCGCTTCTGCATTATCCCACCGGCTCTCCGAGTGGGGAAACTCACTCGGGCCTCTTGCTCTCCCCCCGTCGGGGGCGCTACGCCCTTCCTGTGCTTGTCTAAACCCCAATCCATTAAAACCTCTTTTGCCCTGCGCATCTGGATCTCAGTCTCCCTTCTTGCCCTGCCATGACAGTTAGCTTCCTGACAACAGTGGTAACTTCATCGTTTCTGTATACGTGGGTACGTGAATAATGCTCCAGTTCTATGTGTGAACTCTGCAACGACTCTGACCTGCTGATGTCCTCTCAGAGACTCTCTGGACCCAGAGTTCAGTGCTGAGGTAGAGTTGCACACAAAGCGAGGCCTGTTGGGTAGGAATTAAGTCAAGGGTGATGAGGAGTCGTTTATGATCACGGGGCTGGTTTTCTTTCTCTTCTCTTTAAGGAACTTGTGTTTCATCAGATGCTGAGAACAAAAAGCGTAAGTAAACAATGGAGACATGTGACAGAGACCAGTAGTGTCCCAGCTAACAGACCAGACCTGTGACCGAAACGGTTAAGCTACAGGACTTCGGAATGTGACTGTGCTCGTATGCGTGAGTCAACTCAGTCAAGTAATCATCAGAATTAGCATCCGGCGAATGAAGAATGTAAATAACGGAATGAAAAGTCTGGTTTAGCTCTCAAGGACTTTGCGGCACACGGTGGCACGTCCTCGTCCGTCTCAGGGTATGTGTCCGTGTGGGATAGGTTCGGAAGTAACAGAGTGGTAGCTTTACCGCAGTGCCTGCGACTCCGCCAGGAGGCTCTTTGATGACTAAACACATCCGACAAAACCTCACTGGCACTGAAAGGCTAATTCGTTCCCATTTGGTGTGCTCCAGTCTGACTCAGCCACCTCCAAGCATCCCCAAGCCGGTAATGCATGCAGCTGGTGGGCCGGAAAAATGCCGTGGACCACCCTCTTTGACGACAGGGACTGTGCCCTCCACTGATGGAAGGAGGCCCCCTACCTGCAAGGAAAACCAACAGCATCTAAGGAACTTTAAAAATATGGTGTTTGGTGGTGTCTTTTGAGGTGGGGTCCAGCACTCTGATAGCACTGAAATAAACAGAGGTGGAGTAAGTGACACCCACGAAAGTGTGAGGCAAGCGATGTAAGTGTGAACCGGCCTTCGTTTGAGCTACTGAAGCAGTATTCTTATGACTGAATTATGATTTCTTCTGTGGTGTTTTGAGACGTGATTTGGGGCCGTCAGAGACGTGTGAGATGGGGATAGGAGGAAGAAGTGAAGGCTTGATTATACCATGGGGATGGGCTTTCAGATGGGGGGACTGGGTTTGAACATCGAGGTATATGGGCACATTTTCTAGGGTTGAGAGAAACACACAGAACTCAGTCACATGACCGGAAAGGCCCAGGAGAAGTGAATGAATGTGATTGTCAGATAAATTAACCCCCTTCTTGCGAGCAGCTTCTTACTGCCGGTTATTTGGGTAATAAGGTCCGGAGAGAAGCAGCCCACAGATGTAAAGTGTTAAACTGTCACGTTGAATTTCAACCTTTCTAGTGTCAAACCCCCCACTGAGGATCACACACATAGGTAGCTGACTCCAGCCACGTGAACGATTAAGGTTATGTCAATCAACGGACACAACAGCAGTGCTCGTTCTGAGGCTGAATCCCTTCCCTGCAATTAGATCCCTTCGGAGTGATATGCAAGTCTGTCAGGCTAGATGTGACCCTGCTCCTGTTACCGCTACTCCATGCTCGTCGTCACCTCGCATCTCATCACGCCTCATTTCCCCAGCTATGCAAACTTGGTCACAGTTAGAAGGCCATTTCTGGAGGGGAGGGAGCAGCCGCGCTGATGTCACGTTTTCCATCGTCCTGGCAGTGATGCTTCATCTCGAGCCTTTTGCTCCGACAGCCAAGATGCTCACCACCCCTGCCCCCCCCCTCCTGTGCGCCGTCCTCTTCGCAGCTGTTTATAAGATGCCGGGATAGCAGCCCGCCGGCGAAAAGGACCTCAGCCAGGAGGTCACTTACGTAAACGGGGGAGCGCGGCCTGTTTACAGCACACAACGGGGGCCGGACGTTCTTGGACGGGAAGATAACGCACCTAATGTAACCTTTGTTTACCCTGCTGTGTCAGTGATGCTGGAATAGTACGTTCCAGGTGAAATCCCACCAGCACTGCAATGAAGTCGGGTTGAACCACTTTTCGGACAAAGGTGGGTTTGTGGCTCGCCCTGAATGCTGCTCGGTATATTGGTGATAGTGATGTTTTGCCATTTGTATGTAGGACTTCCTTAGTTTTTACATACCTGTGGCCTGTACTACGAAGCGGGGTTACTGGCTTATCGGGGTAACTTGTCGGATTTAAGGTAGTCTGGGCAAAA
>JAODLD010000124.1:6364751-6379147 GCA_026781065.1 Mormyrops boulengeri
CCAGACAAAACACACTTCTGCTCCTAATGTCCCCCCTCCCACCCACAGTGAGAACGGCAACCTCCCGGCTAAGAGGAAGATGCAGGTTTGGCTCGGCTCCTGAATGTACAAGGTATGCACTTGGAATCTTTGTGGTTTCTGTTTATTTGTGTATTGGTCGAAATTGAATTGTTACATGTGCGTCAATTTCATTGATGACTTTGAACAGACTGAAGCTTTGCATTATCTGAGTCCTTTTGTTGTTCTCCAGTCCTTACAGCATGCAGGATTTGTCACAACATGCTGATGAGTGGGGTGTTATTTTCCTTATATGTGATCATGTAATAACATTGAAGGAAGGCCAATCATATTCTCAAGCTTTATGCGTTTAATTAGATCCTAAAAGCAGAGAAGATTTATAAAGGTCATATTACAGTATTTATTTATTTGTCTGTAAAATCAATAAGTGACCTATGACTGAGCTATATAAAATCTTAGAATTGATATTCTTGATAAACAGGAAGTAATAAGACTGACAAATGAAATGCAGAAAAATGAAGCTTTAATTCCAGGCAGTATTGATCTCTGCAAAGTGCTGAAACGTCAAAGTTGGGCATTTCAGATCCAGTAACTGCAAATCCAGACCAGGATTTTGTTTCCACCAATCAGTTAAGCATAAAGAGTCACAGTCACAGAGAACTCAACTGGTTTGTAGAAGGAAATTGGTGGTCTGTAGCTGTGAGACGTTATCTTTCTGGGTGATGGTACAAGGCTGTGCAAAGCTAGCTTTATTCATTTTTGAAAACTCTTTATGCTGGCCTTGGGGTGTTGTGAAGCTGACCATTTCCCTAGTGGGGACTGATGGTGTATAGTGGTGAGTGAGCAAGATGAAAACTGGTGACGCGATTCGGATGAATTAGCTGGTTTGAAAGGACATTGGAAAAGCTCTGAAACCAGCAGCTGTGGGATGTGTAGAAGCATCTGGACTGATATGGCTACATGTTCCCCCGATATTTTTGCTGGATTTTCTTATGGGTTGCCATAGCGTTAGTGTTGGGAATTACCCTAGTTTTGTTCTGGAGAATGTTTCCAAGACTTTTTGATTTGGACCCATGTTTCTCATCGCGTTTGGGCGGCACTGAGCGTGACACAACCCAGGGAAAGGCCCAGGGACCTCCCTCCCCTGTGAGAAGACCTGCCATCACCCTGGCTATTAAAGCATACAGCTGAAAGTCAAATTCACCTACAAGGAACCTTCTCCTGGTGCAGCTTACATAAATACAAAATGAAGAAACGGCAGGACATGTATTAGATAATGCTTTTGACTTAAAATTTGTTTGCCGTTTCTTTTTGTCGTGCAGAGAAACGGTGCGTGAAAACGAAAACTTACTATAAGACGGAATTCTTCTTAACAAGTTTTTCCCGGACTCATGCCTTGCAGCTGCTGTTCGCTGTACATCGTAAACATGACTTGTCCTGTATTTTCGCATCCCGACTGAAAAATAATTTAACCCAGACCACGTGAGTCCTGCCCCCCCCCCCAATTTTATCGTCAGAGACTCAGGCAGGTAGGGTATCCCTTATTACTTCAGATTAAAAGTGCCAATCCAAAGCACAGCAGGTGTGTGCATGTACTGAAAACAGACAGGCTGCGTGCATGAGATCAAAACTCTACTGGTTAACTTTAACTCAATTAAATAGTGGCAGGTGAAACAATGAGTTTAATTAACTTTACTTTCCTGTACATAAGACATTTGGTGTGTTATATATTTTTCAAGAGTAAACAAAAAGAGACATACAGCAAACAGATGTAAAAATGAAGACCATGTGACTTTTGAGATGATTAGGCTTTCCTCATGTCTATGGGCATGAATATTTTTGTGTTTTTTTTTATTATTTTCAGAGAACAAAAGGGATTGCAATGTTACTTTGGAGTTTTCTAGCTTTACAACACCTGTACCGCTCTCCGCCGCTGTCAATTCAGAAACGTAGAAGTTACATACATGTGTACAAACAGAAGAACTGCTGTTCTTCAGAATGCACGATGTCACGGCCCGTCTCCAATCTGACATTCGGCACTGCTTCGTCGCTATAGCGACTGGAATCCTGCAGTGGGTTCAGGCCACATACAAAATTGAAGTGTTTCCATTAAGGTTGGGTCCTGCGACGACCTCGCTGGGTGGGTTCGCGTCTGCGGGTCAGTCACTCTGGGCGCTTAGTGCCCCTGGTTAGGATGCATCTTCCACTCTGTCCATTTATTTCAGTTGTATGCTTTGAAGTCCAAAAACAATTCATAATTAATTAAGCAATAACTGCCATCATTTTAGCTCGCCTTTTAGCCTGTTGACGCCTCTGGATATCTGGGGCAGCAGGCATCGTCACTATGGTAACGCAGATCGTTTTAGTTGTTTTGATCAGAGAGGCTTTGTGCCTCTAGTTTGTTAAATGTTTGCCTCACAAAGTCCAGATTTTTTCCAGGGCACATTCATCCATTTGGCATCTGGGGGTGGGGGGGGTATGAGAGAGCTTCTGTTTCTTCCAACAGGGATACACTTTATTCCTACCCAAAAGTAGAGCTTGGCAAGTAGTGGTACAATCAGTACTCAACATCAAATATTCTTATTAAAGTTAACTAAATTTAAAGAAGTGTCTCTCTGAGTCTGAATGAAAGATTGTGTGTACCTTCTGACTGGCGCAGGACTAAACAGATCGCCATAAGTGTACGGTGCAAATTAAAGCCTTTCGCTTTGAACGTTGTGAGTCACTTCATGAAATACGGCGCTGAGAGACGAGTGTCAGTATGGAGTGAGAAATCACCACAGTGAAAATATGCCGTCAAAGACATAATGATTCACTGGAAATTCACTGGAAGTTCATTTAAGGTTACGTAAGAAAGGGGGAGCATTTGGAGGTACGGTCCCTGAAGTGATGTTTCTGGACACTGTCACTGTGAGTCTTGCTTGAGCAGGTGCTGAAGAGGAACTGTCCCATAAAATAGCTCAGTGAAATGTCTCCTGTCTTAGAGCAAATGTTATGGAAATGGAGGTTGACTTATGGTCTTTTTGTAAAATATGCCTTTCTCAGGGTTTACAGTTACCATATTTTACCAGTTGCTTGCTGTATTTCAGAGTGTTTTGTTTATCTTGGTCAGGGGTGATTCTATGATTTTTTTTTTTTGAAGTAGGGGGCATAAGAGGGGCCATAATTTACACAGAAGGGCCGATCTTCTCATTAGCAAAGGATGTGTTTTGAATCAGTGAGTGACAGGAGAGGGGGCACTCCGGGGGCCAATCAGCTTTCAGCTGGGGCCAGGGTCCGCCCCTGTACAGTATACAGCTCTGATCTTGGTGCCTCAAAGTGCCGCGGTCGATATCGAGGCCCAACTCTGTGTGGGTGAAGAGTGTGAATCAGAGTGCTGAATCAGTAACACTAAATTGACCTTTGTCTAAGAGGGACATACTGGTGTCCTCTCCAGGCTGCAGGGAGACCCACGCAGCCATGTTTCAATTGAGCTTCTGTTCTTCCTGTCAGATGTGCCTTACAACCATGATTTTGAGTTAAAAAAAAAAACAAATAAATAAAAATGTCTGAAAAGTTTTAAGTCTTCTACCTCTATGGTTCTCAACTGGATCTCGAGCAGGGATGAAGTCACCCGATAAACATAATTAAGTGCTCTGAGGAGCCGTTAATAACGTGGAGGGAACTGAAAATGGAGGTAGTTATCAGTTATGAGGCAGCTGGTACCTGTGAGAGCCCCTGGGATAAACTGGGACGTCCGTGGGAGGTCGGATGTCTGAGTCACATTCGACTCTCCAAATAAAACCAAAATCGGCCGTCTATTTCATGTCTAAGGTGACTTAGTGTGTTTATATGACTGTATCCCCGGCCGTGTTCCCGTAACTTCAAAATCTAATTTCCTACACATTCGTTTCCAAGGTACCAGGAACATAAAATCCTAGGAGTGTTTGATTGCCATTGGGGTGATGTGAAACACCCTGGTTTGTTTTCTGTGTTTAGCAAGTCAACCTGAAGTGGGGTATCCAAGTTCTAAATAGTTTCCTTAATGCTCAGTTTATTATCAGGAGATACCCACTTAGTTATGGTTAGGGTGTTTTGTTTAGTTAGTGGTTTAAACCACCTATGGAGCCTAATACTTGTAACTTCAGTAAGAGCCTAGAACACACTGTAAAATGCGACATATCCCTGTTACTTCTCATCAGCCAGAATACATTACGCAATTGATTGATTTCATCCGTAAAAAAAATGACTTAAAATTCAAGTTTTTTCAATGTTCTTTCAGTTGTCCACAACACTGAATAACAATGAGATCCATCCATACTTGGAATTTCAGTCTGATTCTTGAATTTGTAGGGTCCTGAGACCACGATCCCGCTACATCCTGGCATGGTGAGCTAACACTGCTTAGCTTGATAAGGCTGCCCAACCCCACTAGGGTTCAAACAAACTGGGCCAGGCCTCAACATGGACCACCTGTTTCCCACTGGAGTATAATTTGTGGTAAAAGGAGAATAAACAGTTTTAATCTGCCTTTAATGGCCTGGTTACTTTATGAGCTCCATATTGTGCTCCTGCTAATCTTTCGCTGCAGGGGAGGCACAGCATCTGCCAATCGGTCGATCTCTCTGAATGTCGGCATCTTCCCAGCTCATGGAGCAAACACTCTCACCATCTGGGGGCTAACCTGACCCCATGCTGCTGTCCCTTTAGAGTCTCGTTGCTCTGGAGGGTTCCTGTGAAGGCATGATGCATTTGGTTAGCAGCACGGCCATAGGCTCGCCCCCAGAGCCCAGGGTTTCAGAGACGCCCCATTGCCTGGACTGTAATTTTGATTTTTATCACGTTTCATTCCAGTTTTCTGTGCTTTGATCGTGACTCAGTTTTCGTTTAGTGTTCTGTTCTTCCTGCTGCATTTGCAATATTTGAAGCATCCGTATCTGAAATGTTTCAAAGCGAAACGTGCCACTCAAATTTCCACTGTGCTCGGGTGTTTTGGAACATTAAATGGTAAGCATTCCTTACGGTAATTAGTCGCAGTTCTTGTGACTGGTATCCAAGTGATCCAAGGACAGTCCTGCTGGTGGTAAGGGCACATCCGATTGCTATAACCTACGCTGCTATAACCTAGGGCTGGATTAAGAGTATTAAGTGCCCCTGGGAAACAGATGACATCCTGCCAGAAAGAAACAGAGCTGATTGGTGGCTCATGATAAATCAGAAATGTATCAAACATAAGGAAAACTTCAAACAGACTTTTCAGTAAGTAGCATGTTCAAAGGACAATATACTGGCATATTAAATGTGTTTGGTATTAAATCACATTTTCTTGATAAAATATGTGAATGAGACTGGTGGGCTGGCTTGGGGTGGGGGGGTGCTCTCCTTAGTGCCCCCCGAGGATGTGGTACCCCTGGCCATGTGCCCAAATGCCCATATGGTTTATCCAGCACAGTAATAATGTTGTTTTGTTTGCATACCTTGACTTTCTATTTACTTTACATGTACTTGTATTTAGGAGAAGCTCTTCTCCAAAGCGACATACAAGTCAGGCGAACAGCACAACACAAACATATATGTTGTCGAAGAATAAACTAGGCCGGAGTGTGGCTAAGGCTCGTTTCCAATGAATGCCCAGATACAAGTATAAGCAATGTTGGAGCAGGAGCTATAAAACATCTTCTAAACCTAGCAAGAACCTAACAAGACTATTCAATGAGCAGAAGTGCAACATTAAGAACATTCAGGGAACGTAAGACCCATCTGTTCTAGGTTCTGAGGCTTTTTTTGAAGATGGAGGGAGAATCTGATGACCAGATGTGGTTTGGCAGCTCATTCCACCATCGGGAAACCACACACAAGTAATGTCTGAAGTGACACTTCTCACGCCTAATGGTTTCCATGGTGTTGAGCCTTCTTGGATTTCGATCTGGACAGGGAACATGGTGCTGTGTCAACACTGGAGACCCCACAGGGCACGGGTGTCAAACTCCAGTCCTGGAGGGCTGGAGCCCTGCATATTTTTGGGTTTCCCATCATTTAACACACCTGATTCAACTCCTTGTGCTAATTACACACACAGCTCTTGAGCTGAATCATTTGTGGTGGAACAGGGAAAGGACTAAGCTACACAGGGCTCTGGCACTCCAGGACTGCAGTTTGACAGCCCTGCCAAAGGCTTTTATCGCAGGGATTTTTCTAGGTGAGATGCTGGATGCCTGGGTTCCCACGATATGGGCACACTGAATAAAACAAAGCACTTATTGTACAGTTAATGTTAGTGTTGCTTTTGCTAACTGGTCATTGAAGGACAGAATATGTATATGAAGGTGGCCACACCTGTAGAGCAGGGAAAGTTTTTACTGTTTCATGTTATAAAAGCTTCCTTTCAGTACATGAGATGTTTCTCATGAAGAACCAGAGGGAACATTAATAATAATACTTAGTAATGTCTTAGTGTATTACTTAATTAGAACCATAGCAACCAACCCTGTCTTTCTTTTTGTTCCAGTGTCAAGCTGAGTTGTGTTAGTCAAGGTTTCAAAACACTGGAAGGAAAAAATAATTACCCATCAATAACTACAATTAAATATTTACACTGTTTGTCATGTTTCGTCTCTCTGAAAAAACATATAGTAGCCATTTACATCACTGTTTTTCAGAAATGTTGACCCAACGAATTGTAAAAGTTCTATTTTCAGTTAAGCGACTTGTTTACGATTTTCTCATTTATTATGTCAATAATGATTCAATATTTGAATAAACTCCATGCAAAAAAAATTAATCAGAGAGAAATGATGGATTGATTGTTGACTTGACGGTGACAGGAGAGCAACCGCTTGTTCGGTTTGTGCCGGGACGTCTTAAGATGAATCACAGCCGATGACCCTCTTTTGGCATAAATATTTAGATCCAAAATAAATCCTAGAAAATTTGTTCTCAGCAGAATGGCATGTCATTGATATCACAGTCTAGGCATGTATGAATGTCTCAGATTGAGCAAACATGACTTAACCAATCACCACGGGAGACAAGACAGTTACCAGAGACTGAAGACGATTTCAACACAAGGTGCCGGTGCTTAGTATGGTTGTCTTGGGAAATCTGATTCTTTACCAATCCTCACATGGCAAATACTAGAAAAGTGCTAAGTAATGAGGCCGAGAATAATAGTCTGATTATGCCAATTTTTAATAAAAAAGCTATGACGGTCTGGAACAAGATTTGTTGACAGAGTTCATTTCCAGAAGCCTTCAAGCTACCGTAGCAACAAGAACCACCATTCACAATTATGTGACCCATTGTCATTGTGTTTGGTAGCCCATTCCACGTCCAGATGGTTGCACTTTGCCCATTTTAATATATGTGCTGAATTTTTCTCCATTGTTTGTCGAATAGTCATGAGCTCTTGAGAACCCTCATCCCTACGAGGCAGAATGTGAAATCGCAACAGACATGGAGTCTCCGCTGTGACGCAGATGCACAGGGCAATAGCGGAGATTTCTGATCCCATGTCATCTGGAACTCCAGACTCTGCAAGCTGCTCCTGTTTCCGGGAAGAATGCAGTTACTTGCTTGTTGGCCTCTACTTGGGTCGTACCTGTTTCGCATATGAACAGAGGGTTTTCGTAATATAATAATGGTATTTGGAGTTCTCTGTGCTATGCAACTGCTTTCTTGAAGCTCTACTGGGAGTTTAACATCTTGAGTGCACTGGTTAGTTGTCCTAGTGTAAAGGTTAATACCGAGATTAGCACTCCGACTGGCAGCACTGTCCCAGTTGATGTTTACCAGCATATTCTCCGCGTTTGCAGCCTTGTGTTCACCATTTTTTGATGATATTCGACATGTTCGACATTCCTATTCAAACACTCCAAATAGGCCTAGCAATATGTGAGTATTTGGGGTTACTTAGTAATGACTGCCACCAAAAAAAAATCAAAGTGAAAATGTGATGCATTGTGAAGTTGCAGTTAAGGTAAAGTCTTACCCACTGTTCTTCACATACAGGTGGTGTTTTCACCATATGGGGGTCTGTAAAACCAAGCCAGATTTGCATCCCAGACTACGGGCGGGCTGATGAACAGGAAGTGAATGAAGGTGGCAGACATGCATGTCTGTCCATTGGGCTTCATTCACATTTGATAGCTGTTTGCATCCCCCTAGGCTGCTCTACCAGGACGGGTAATAGTCTGCAATGGCGAGTCACCAAATCTTGGAAGGCTTGTCCACGATGGCACTATTGAGCTGTCTCTAGGGCTTTTTATGACCTTGCTCAGTTTCCATCCTTGCAACTAAATGAACTGCCTGACCAAAGCCTTTGCATATGTGCAGAGAGAGCAGCTGAGTGATCTGCAGAAATGGGGCCTCTTCAGCCTTTTGCAGTCATTCAGCACTGGATTTAAATCAGCTCTCTGCAGCCAGGCCTGTTGAGCAGTTCCCTGATGAAACAGTGGTGACAACTGCACCAGTGCAGGGATTATTCCTGTATCTGTTCCTGTAGCCAATCCAGTGCTGTTATCCTTCCTTACAGAAGTGCTAGAGTGAGAATCACCAAAGAACATGGGCTAAATAATCAATGTTGAAAATGCTTCTGCAAGTCGGCACACCTTCGGAAGTCGGCACACCTTCGGAAGTCGGCACCCCAGCAGGCCGCCTATATCACTAGAATGAAAAGTCATTGGCTCAGTGAGATAACCAATCAGATTATAGAGAGGGTGGGTCCAAGCAACTGGAGGAATCTTTGTCCTGCCTCCTCTAGTTGCTTGTACCCACCTCCTCTATAATCTGATTCATTATCTCTCTGAACCAATCATTTTTTGTTCTTACAATCATTTTTCGTTTCATCTTCTGTTCTTACTATAGTTTTAGTTAATATCAAAGTCAAGTGTCCACTGAAGACTGTGTCGCTCCCCACTCAAAGAGCGCTTTGTTAACTCCAGCTGGTCCCGCCCACCCCTCAAGACTGAATCTTACTGTGCCGGTATTGCAGCCCCAAAACGTGGAGTCCTGCTTCCTATTTGAAATTTTTAATTGAAGGCCCTGTGTGGAGGGATGTCAGGGACTCCTAGTTAGCAGGGAGATAAAGAAAACTGTGTGTTACAGTAAGGAGACTCTGTGTTCCTTTGTTTATCTTTGAAAGATTTATTCTATCGCTAGATAATTTATTGACCCGTTGACTTTGGCATGAAAAATCCTTTATACTTTGATGTGCGGTGGACATATAGACACAAAGAACCCTAAAAATTTCAGACTCGCTGAAAGAGCCCTTAATGCACACCAGACAAATGTTTACTGTTGCATTAAAATTGCCTTCTTCGTCAATTCAACAGAATACTATAGCGTCTGGTGTGGAAAACGTCAGGCGTAATAAATTATTCAAAATATGTAAACATTTCTCAGCTCCAAAGCTGTTATTCTCTCACTTAACTAAATCTTAGCTCTGCGCCTCTTTACGTTTGTTAAGTCTTTTATGCTGCTTGTCCCGCAAACGTTTGCCTGTGTGGTCAGGATTGAGAAAAAGGGTGGAAAATAATTGCAGGAAACAGCCTGAGGAACAGGAGGTTCTGTACTGGACCAGTGCGTTTGACTGGTTCAGGTTTGGGTGGAATCCCTGCTTGTGAACACGGATATAACTGGTTAAATCTATAATAATTTTATTAT
This sequence comes from Mormyrops boulengeri, assembly GCA_026781065.1. NCBI lineage: Eukaryota > Metazoa > Chordata > Actinopteri > Osteoglossiformes > Mormyridae > Mormyrops > Mormyrops boulengeri. Next base: position 6,374,409 of record JAODLD010000124.1, read on the forward strand.
TAATGATGCACTAATAGTATAAAGTTGTGTGTCTCCTGCTCCAGTACTGCTTACACTTGTAACTGGGCATTCACTGGAATCTCAGCCTACCTGTACTTATGCCTGTAGTCGATTCTTTGACAGCCTCGATGTTTGTAATGTGCTGTTTGCCTCACTTGTATGCTGCTTTGGACAAACGCATCTGCCAAATAAAGTGAATGTAAAAGCTGTCGAGCCCGGTCTGCTTGGAGTTGCCTTGTGTGGCTCATCTGCGTTTCCTTCTAGACCTCTTGGTTATAAGTTCTGTGCCATTAGAAGTCACATGGAATTTGGTCTTGATGGTTCTGCCGAGATGAGCCCTCAGCCATCCTGTAAATATTTAAATGCTTTGCCGTGTGATTTAGGCTCTCTCCACCGGCAGAGCCACTTAGAAATAATATCAGTCGTATATCTAATTATTTCCAATGATGGGTGTTTAAAACACTTCAGGTGTAAATTTAATGGTTGCTCTCTCTGTGTTTTGGGAATATTGTGATTGTTGCTCTCCAGAGGTCTATAAAAAAGGTGTGAATCACTCTGGACGAAAATACAGGAACAAATGAATGGGCCTATGGGGTACTGGAGGTTCCCGTTTCATGGTATGTAGTAATGACAGGGTTATAAGAATGATGTGGCTGAAATGTGCAAACCTAAAGTACCGTTTTAGTGAGTGTGAAAATGGCCATTAAGTCGCGAAGGCAATTTGCTCTTAGCCTATTCGGTCTTCACTGTTGACTGATTGCTACCTTGGTTGTTGTATCCATTGCTTTTACATGAATCTTTCTGCTTGGAACATGTTCGGAGAGTGTCTGGATCAGGACCCGGGGACGGGCTTGCTGTAATGCCCGAGCAGATATTTATATCTAGTCGTTAGTTGTATGAACTGGGTGATATTGGACGTAAATGTCAGCCTTGTAATTAAGCATAATATGAGTGCAGGGTCTCCACGCCATCTCAAAGGCCATTTGGATTCCTGTTCTGGTCCTGGGTGTGTCCTCCATTAGTCAGAGATCCTCTCTTTCTGCCAGGTCACCGTTGGGTCCTATACACCTGTGGAGCTTGCCTCCAGAACAACGCTTCACCCATCTCTGAAGGAAATGAAATGAGTAAATAATGTGTATAAGGTTCCTCAGGTCTTAAAAAAATGAATAACTGCATATGAAAATTGAAAGAAAATAATAAAAGCATTATAGAGAAGGTACTTTTTGGAAGCCCTTTCTCAATGAAAAGAAGTTCCAGAAGCATTAAATATAAGATGAATGGAGGAATTATTGTATTGTGGTACATTGAATAGGGGGGGGGGGGGCTTAGGTAAGCCATGTTGTTGTGATCAATGGTGAGATGTTCTCTATCCCACACCCAGGCAAATAACAGCTGTAGGATTAGTGTGAGTCAGTGATGCCCATGACAGAATTGTTCTTCTTTGCCCCTGACTACAAGGTACTGGTGCCAAAAAAATCAGAAGGAACAAGAAGAGACAGCAAGTCTAGTCCTCTTCACACTGACATATGAAAAGATTTGCTGTGCTTTTGGTGGCTGGCTCACCTTAAATTTCTTCAGTTATAGGACAGGCTCTGGCCAACATTGATCAATGAGTCAGTGTCTAAGTTTTCACTGGTCACTTTAAGTTATTTTGAAGGATTATAACCTTGAAAAGAACCAAATGCTATCAGAAAATATTTATTACTTGAGAGGACAGCAACGCATGCTGAGGCTCTGCAGTAGGACACACACTGCAGATCATGGTTCGGACTGTTTTAACTCTCTCTTGGAACCTTCTCAGGAGGGCTGTGGTTGTTCCTCTCATGCTTCTTTAAAATATTACTGCTATCGTAATATTTCTTTAAGAAGGGCCTTGATGTATTCAGCTGCCTGACATTTGCCTTTTTCGCCAGAGGCGCACAAACACCTGCTTATATACCGCTAGCAGCCCCAGAATGTTTGGGTCTCTAGGTGGCTTTGGACCCCTGACATTTCCTCTTCTAACTGTCTTCTTTCCTCCTCTGTTGTCATCTTGTTAATGTCTTGTTAATGTCAACGTGTTAATGTCTGGCAGCGAATAAAATTGACCCCTCTTGTCTTGAATTAATTATTATTATTATTTTTTTAACGTATGTTACTGATTTGTTGTAAAATAGGCTTGTATGGGTAATTCTAAGTGAAGCACTTTAGGGCCACTATGTATTAAAATGAAATTGAATTAAATGGATTGAAAGAAATATGTCTTTTGAGAAACATTTTGTGCATAATTTAATAAGGCTCCTCACACAAGTATTTGTTCAGCGATGTTAGTAGCATGTTTTTGCTTAGCGTTCTTTCCAAGTGCCGCATGCATCAGCTGAAAGGTTTTTCTCTCTGTTGACATGTTTCTAAATGAAAAGAAAAGAAGGGGTGACACGTACCAGACATGGGCCTCGGCTTGTAAAGCCTCCAGTGCCTTGAATAAGGACGTGAGCTTAGGTTTGCTCCATGTTTCGGCGGTTACCCTTATCCGTCGCTTTACACCACAGCCTCCTGGAGTGACGAGCTCGCGTTCACGCGTTCGTATGGGAATCAATGCACGTCAAAAAAAGACCCTGACAAAGAAAAGAGAGGGTGAACTACTTGGGTTTGTTATGTTTATGATGGATGGGGTTTGAGGTTAGATTTTTCTCTCCAGGGCTGAGAGGCAGAGAAGATGGTATCAGTATGAGGAAGAGGAGGCCAAAGATTATGATTACTTAGGAGTGTAGATGAAGAACAGGTATTCTGCATTGATTGTGAGGTGATCTTAACCTGGCCCTTCCCATGATGCTCTGATGAGGTGGGGGGAGGGGTCACGTTACGCATCATGTCTGCATTTGAAACGCCTGTGGGTGTCTGGCACCTGAACAGAAGGGATACCGGGACCTGCCTCTAGCTGCCCAGATTGCCGTGATCTGCCATGTTTTCACAGTGACTGTAGGGTGACCTGGGCGCCATAAACGTCAAGATGAAAAGTAACCATAATAAAAGGATTCACACGCTAAACATCAAAAACACTGGAAGTAACTAGAATCTAATACTAGGTGCCTAATGGCCTAAAATCACCAGGCAAAAACAGATATCAGCCATCCATCCCTGTCCCGTAATGGGTTATCTGATGCAGGGTTGTGGTGAGGCTGTCGGAAGCCCAGGGCACAAGGCAGGGATTCCCCCCGGATGGCAAGCTGGTCCATTACAGAGCAAACGCTGGCACCCAAAACCATAAACATGACCCAGCTGTCGTATGTTCTATGCACCTAACCTCCAACTGCTTATCCACAAAGTCAGGTCCAGAGAGTAGAAGTCCAGACCGGGATTTTGTTTCAACCAACCAGTTGAAAACACTGTGACTGTGACTCTTTATGCTCAGCTGGTTGGTTGGAACAAAATCCCGGTCTGGACATTTACTCTCTGGACCTGAATTACCTAACTCCGCTTTTCCAATACAGATTTGTGTGATTGTTTGTGCTTTGGATACAAAACACATCTGGTGCAAACTTCTCTGGTTAATTGCAAAGGCTGCTAAGAAATATTGTTTAGAAAATAGTACTTGTGTATTACATATTAAATGTTTATTTCCTCCTTTCTCTGCTTCCTGTTCCCCAGCAGCTCTGGCCAGTGTGTGGATGTGCTGGTTAAAACACTGTTAATTGGGTCCAAAGGTCAGCAGCAGCGTCACTGTCAGACCCTCAGCTGGAATTTATCCAGGAGCACTGGACAGTTATCGACTCTGTACTCTGACTCCAAATCTGTTCTCACCTGTATACATGTCTGAGTATCTCATGGAGAGCGACATATAAGGGTATGGGGAAATCAATGACAAAGTATCACTATTCTGATCAAGAACAAAGTATCACTATTCTATTATCTAATATTATTTAGCCCTGAATGAAATATGGCTGTTAAAGCACAACCCTTAGCAAGATAAGCAGTTCAGTTCTGCAGACGATGGATGGAAGTTAATAAACTCAAGCTGAGATATGACTAGTTTAAAACTCAAACTAACCCAAACCATCCAGAAAACTGTTGTTTCTGTCATAAAGTGATTTTTAATAATCTGCCGACCCGACAGCTTTTCCATCTACACTGTGCACACTAATATAAATGATACGTTTCGGGGCTCTGTGGGGGGTGTTTATCGATGTTGAGCAGATCAGACTCAATGTTCCCTTTTCTAGGACTGTCTGTAAATAGATGTGCTCATTAAATGAAAACCTTCAGGATCTCCCCTGCTCCCTGGTGCGTGGATACAAATTTTATTTGTTTATTTAAAGGCTATGATGCTCGTTCCCCCTTCCAGTAATTTGTGAAGAGACCGATTGGTCACACCAGTGCTGCAGGCTTCCAGTCATGCGGTTTGAGAATCACTTACTCTTGCTTACATGAGATGCCCATTAATGGTAATGCTGAGGTGTGAAGCAGACTATGGAAGTGACCTGGTAAACCCATCGTACCAGTTTAACAAGACATGAAACGCTTTACTCTCTCCCGCTGTGAACATTAATCTTCCTCTGCTATAGAGGACTATTGCAAAAATATTTTTTTGAATATTTATTGCATTCGTGGCCTGATTTTTACTTTTTTATTCTGCATGTTTATAAGAAATTTCCAAACGAGAGGAGGCCATTTGGCCCTTCAAGTTCGTTTGGGGAGAACTTAACTAATAGCTCAGAGTTGTTAAAATCTTATCTAGCTCTGATTTAAAGGAACCCAGGGTT
>JAODLD010000124.1:6416442-6446235 GCA_026781065.1 Mormyrops boulengeri
CCTGGGTTTGAACAGCTGACCTAAAGGTTATCCCAAAAACCTGCATACACACCGGCCCTTTGCGGATAAGATTGGCCCCCCCTGATTTAGGTCAAGGTGAAATGTTTTTATATAGCACGTTTAAAATCAGCCAAAGTGCTGTGCGGGGTAAGAAAGAAAATAAAATTATTAAAAGAAACAGGTAAATACAAATTTTTAACGTAAATAGAAAATAAACGCAAATTAAGCAAAGCCATTAAAAGGACCAAAAGTCAAAGGGGGATAACCTAACCTGAAGAGGCAGCTTACTCCACAGTCCGGGAGCAGCAACGGTAAAAGCCCGTCTCCTTTCATCTGAACATAGATTAAACAGCTGGGTGAAGTTTGAACAGTTAGGTATCTTTGCCAAGGAGCTGTCAGTTGTAGGCCATACTAAGAACCCCCAGGGCCTCCTGTTCATGCAGCTCCCCCTGTCTGCCACCGCAGAAGGAAGATAACGGGGCGATCCGGAACACCCTGCCGCACAACACCACCGGCTTCCAGCAGTCGGGGCTCGCCCCCGGCCAGGAGTATGAGGTCAAGCTGGAAGCAGTGAAGAACAGCACGCGAGGGCCCGCCGTCAACAAGAACGTGAAGACCAGTAAGACCAGTTCTCTCTAAGACTCTATCTTATGGCCTCCGCTGAGCTGAGTCCTTCCAGAGCATCCTAGGAGATTCCCACAGACAGAAAAAACATTTACTGAATGATCTTAGGACCAATAAATAGAATAAACAGAATATGTAGCGAATCACACTCCAGTACACATTACTAGCCAATCAAAATGGCAAGCTATTATTTTTTTGGTTCCCTTTGACTTCTGGAGAATGAATCAGTGAAGAAATTCAAGTACCATCCAATTGAAAAGTGCTTTGGGCTCTGGACTCTGAACTTTGCACACACAGACCACAAATCTTTTAAAATAAAGTCTATTACTGCAAAATTTCTATTGTGGAACAATGTTAATGCATTTAACATCTACTGACAAATTATTTTAACTACTGAAGACTCACAGTTGTATGAAAAAAATTCACGTACGGTGATTCATGTACATTGCATTTACAAACAAAATAAGTAAGGGACAAACCATGATGAAGTGTGCGGTTACACGAAAATATTCCACAATAAACTAGAATAAACTAGTGATGGTTACTTTTTCAAAAGAAAATTGTTAGCATTTAATAATGTTCCAGTGTGCTCTTAAAAATATAGTCTCCACAATGTCCGGTCCTCTTTGTTTTTACTGTCCAGCACCGATGTGAATGAATATTTAGAATCTCTCTAGTTAAAAGAACAATAACATAAAATCAAAAAATAAAGTAAAAATTTATTTTAATTTACAAATTTCATTTAATTTTCATGTCCATTTCACATCCATTATTAGTTTAGAAATATTGTTAAATATACATAACGTGTTATCACCATGTTCTGTGCTCGTTCCAGGACCTACACCTGCCTCTGCTCTCAGATGCCCTTTGCATTCTGGCACCTTTTGATTTACAAATGAAGGACTGTGTTTTAGTATAAAGTCACACAGATTTTTATATTAATATGTTTAATAAAACATTAAAAGGCATTAATATACAACTGCTATTAGGCTGCTGAAACTACCTGTGCGCTTACACAAAAATTAAAAAATGGTCACGTGATATCTCTGAACCAATAAGGAATTTACCAAAGCTGTGGTATAAGATTCAGTAATCTTTTCAATAAAATCAGCTTTAGTCCCCATAAATGTGAATAAAATCCTTTTGACATATTGACATATTTGGAAAGGCTGCAATCTGCTATCAAATTGCATTTTAAAACTCATTAAAGACTAACACCAGGATGAAAAGTTGAACTCCTGATTCACAAGAGTCAATTATAGTACACTGGACCAGCCTGTTACCATCTGCAGGTTCCAGATCATTAGGAGGTCCAGGGATGGATAAGCAACCCATCAGGGAGCCCAAGTCGGTAACAGTGTTAGAGGTGCTTGTCATCTAAGGCATTAATTCTGAGGGCAGAAACAGGGTGGACTCTGTAGTAAATATCATGCTCAACTCAACGCTCACCATGTCCCCGGAGTCCCTGGAACTTCATTTGCGCTATAACTCACAGCTGTGGTCAAGATGAAGTTTCAAAGGCGCACCCCGATCTAACACATCACAGTCATCGATATCCCACTGCCATGCTGCACCACGTACTGTATATGACTTGCAGCTTTATGAAGGATTTAGTGAACAGAGGCCATTTACCCCGGTGCATACTGTACCCATTGTGCTGTGAGTTTTCTCTTTGTTTGTGCATGGCGTCTCCTCCTCAGAACATCCCTGGGTTTCTCAGACCCTGCTGAGCTGCTGCTCAGATACTGTGTGTAGGCAGGACGCCCAAAACAGGGACTTGAGGCACCCTATAGTGGCATTATCCCTCCGTGGACTTCAGATGAAATGAGAGGCTAAAGGCTTCGCCCATTAGCTTCTTTGCGAGATACACAGCGAGGTGCCACTTTTGAGATGGAGGCTGCGGCGGCCTGGATTTCAAGACCTTCTGCTGTGATGAATTCATAACTTCAGTTTGGCTAAATCCATTAATTTATTCATGTATTCTCTTTGTTCTCTTGGCACCCCAGAGCCCAATGGAAAAATCACTGGGCAAGTTTCATAAATATAAGGATATAACCAGAGCAACAACAATTAAATTTATTTATGTCAAAGAAGCAGTTGGTCAGTTAATTAGTAATGAAATGGACGAGGTTTCAAGGCCCCTTGGCTGGGGTGAGCATGCGTGTTTAATTACCGCCTTTTTGAACCAAGTGGAATCTGGGTTCAAGAGCGTTTCCTGCTGTGGGGTATATTTGAGAATGAGAATTCTTTGCATAGGCCAAAATCGGCATAATTTCAGCCTGGTAATTCTCTCTAACATCTACCCCCCAGAGATCGATGCCCCTAGCCAGGTGGAGGTACGTGATGTGACCGATTCCAGCGCTCTGATTAGCTGGTTCCGGCCTCTAGCCCGGGTGGATGGGGTCACCATCTCTTACGGGCCAAGCAAAGATCCATCAGACAGGAAGACGGCAAACCTTATCCCCACGGACACACAGTATCACATCGGTGGCTTGGAGCCTGACACAGAATACCACGTGTCTCTTAACTCTAAGCGAGGAGGGGCAACCAGCAGCCCCATAGCAAGCACCTTTACCACAGGTAGGAATGGACCCAAAATGCCCTGTCCATAGGCATCTTCTATATACTCCAAAAAGTGACCCCAGTGTTCTGGAATTTTCCATTCCACAAGCCATGTTCCTCCAAAAATCTGAAAAGTTCACATATGTCTTTAGATCAGGGTTCCCGAATTATTTTTCCCCAAGGGCTTAATTCCATCATCAAGACAAAACCGAGGCCCACTGTCCTTAAATTTGCCCTGGATCAATTGAACGGGCCAAACCTTTGATTCCAAAACAGGGATGATTCATTTGTTAAAGCCTTTGATTTAGAAGGCTACGTGCCAGGTGTTCCACCTCAGAAATGAACCTGAAACCCATTGAGAACATGTCCCATGACACTTCCATCATTTGTTTCTGGCCGGGGGGATACACAGACTCTCCTCTGGGGTGCACAGCACCTTTTTAGGGATTCCATAAGGCTGAGACTGTGGTAAAGTGTACATTGAAAGAAGCTGTTTCGTTTCAGAGCTGGACATTCCTCAGGACCTGCAAAAGGTGACCCAGACTGACAGGACAATCACGCTGGAGTGGACAAACAGCAAGGCCGATATTGACAAGTACCGCGTGAAGTACGGCCCCATTTCTGGAGGGGCGCACAACGAGCTGCTGGTCCGCCCCGGATCTGGAGGCACAACCAAGGCCACGATCACTGGTGAGGGCAACATGAAGCAGGTTGTGGGAGAGCTGGCCGGAAAATTGCCTTCTTTCAAACATGGAAATCTACGATCTTGTGCTGACATGAGGGCATAAACAATAGGGTTTAGATTAAACATTATGTGAGTATTAATTTAAAATTTGCTATTTTCCACTCAGTACTTGATTTTGAAAGATTTGTTTGCTGCATCCACAGTTATACTCATACAACTTACAGTTGAAATGAAAATCTGCCCTGGTTCTGTAACTGTGCAGGAGAGTATTGATACATCAAATTAAATAGGGAGAAAAAATGCAGGGGGGAGGGGGTAGGATAAAAACAAAGGATAAATAAATAAAAGGCTGTATATGACAGTACTACACAAAGACAGTTGTATTGTCTGCAGCAGTCCTGGTCACGCAGACTCTGCCTTTGGTTTTTGTTCCATGAAACAACCACGACACAGGAATTGTTTGCAGTTGACCAGTGACCCACCTGCAGCAAGTTTCCTTCTGGTTAATGTTTGCGAGATGAAAGTGGTGGGAATATCAAAGGCCCAGGCTTTGTACTTGTATTCACAGAGTTTTGTAATAAGGTTGATGAGAGTCGCTTGCAATTCCAAGATGGCCACCTGTCTCTTCAAACGTGTAATAGAGGACTTTCCTGATCTTTGTTGTTCCACCGCGTAGGCCTGAGGCCTGGGACAGAGTATGGCATTGGCGTGACAGCCATGAAGAGGGAACGTGAGAGCCTACCTGCCACCACCAACGCAGCCACAGGTGAGCTGCATCACCGACACCTTGAGCAGACCAATTACTGCACGTCTTGTCAGGAAACCTGTATCTACTGACATTTCCACTGTTTACTCCATATTTTCCTGAGCGCTCACTGGTAAGCCCAATGTGAGCAGCCATAATATCAAGACAATATTCTCATTGGTTCCCGGTGACTCGCATCAGTTTATGGGGGTGGGGTTCATGAGATTTAAAGATATAGGAGACGAAAGGCACAAAACATACCACGACACCCCTGCACTTTTCCCACATTCAGACCTGGATCCGCCCAAGGACCTGGAAGTGAAAGACTCCTCTGAGACCAGTGTGACCCTGAGCTGGAAACGGCCGAGGGCCAAGATTGACCGGTACTGGCTGGGCTACGTCACCGACGGGCAGCGGGAGGAAATGTCAGTGCCAGGCGACGCCACGACGTACACTCTGAGCGGCTTGGATCCCGGGAAAAAGTACAGCTTCAGCCTGTCGGCGGAGAGGGGAAAGCAGAGGAGCGGCCCTGCCAGTCTGTCCATGTCCACAGGTGAGCATGTGGAGGGAAGGTCAGCCATGGTGGAGCCCTCAATGCGTACAGCTAAAGCTGACTCCCAGGGGGCTGCATTCTCTCTTATTACTTTTCCTGAGACAAGGGTGCAGAAGTTTAGGTAGGTGATATTAACACTTTCGAGATAACAGCAGTAACATTGGAGATAAACCTCTTACTGATTAGGCTGCAGAGTACGCTTTTATACTTTCTTCCCTTCAAGAATCTTTTTGTTTCCCGTGCAAACATATTTTAATTCCAAATCAGATGATGAAGAACCTATTGATATGATGTTAGCCTCCAATCCACTCCAAGTTACACCCGTACGATGATTATTTTCCACTGGGGAATGCTACTGGTTTTACTGAGGAAATGGTCTTGCCCAAGCATCTAGTCATGATTTTTCCTATGTTGGGAAAGCTTCGGGTGAGTTTGGGAGAATCCTGGGGGCAGGCAAGAGACCAGAACGTGTTTTGGAAAGGGAACGAAAATAACAGGAGAGGCATAACAAATCCCACAGGAACAGGTGGGATAAAAACACACAATTACTGTTTGACTAGAATCAACACAGCCTTACCTATGTGCTTCACCCTGGACTTAAGCAGTGCGTGAAAGGAAAAATCAGGAATATGGTTTACATAGAACACTGGAGACAGTCTGAGTCTTTTTGTCCCGAGAGAGATAGTTCTGATGTCCATGGATATTTCATAGAATCTCGAACATGAATGTTTTTATGGGGTTGTGATTGGGAAAGAAGACCATTGTAAGGCTGAAGCTCACAGACCCATGACCCATGGTTCCTTTGCTGAGCCCAGATCTGTTTCACAAGTGCTTGGACTCTTCAGTAAATCTACTTTGCCTTGCTTAGGAAACAGTGTGTTGAAAAACGTATTAGCTGAGCTACAGGGGTCACGCTTCTGGAAACTTCCCATGGAAATATTTGGATAATAAATTTTGCAGCTGTAAACACTGTTGCCTCACACCCTCAGAAAAGTTCTGTTCAGAATCATTGGAGTTTCTACATTGCTGTTGCTTTCAGGCGCAGAGGACAAGCAGGCTGTAGAAGCTTCTGGAATTGCTTTTGGCTCCTTGCAGCCATACTGCTGGATGGAGATTTTCAGGCTAAGATAATGTGGTACAATTTCAATAAAATTTGTTAGCATAAAACTGTGGACCGCATTTGCCAGGATGCCAGTAATGCAAAGGTTCATTAATCAGGCCGAAGTGTTTAGATTACCTCAGCTAATCAGTCATTCTCAGGATCGACTGCATCTTGTTTGGCTAAATTAAGCTGGGGGTTGGCAAGAGGCCCTGAGGTTCAGCAGCTGAGGTCACAGACTGAGGAAAAGCTGACTGGCCATGGCTTTCCCCAGTGCAAATGCGGAGAAAGACATAGACATTTTGGGCACTTTCAGTGAATAGTTATTAAGTCCTTAAGCTACCAAACATGCAGAGAAGAATATCATGACCTTCTGTTCTGCTGATGCCCCCAATTCCAAATACTGCCAGCAGTGTCAGACGCAACATCTGGACTTCTGATTTTGTGAGAGTCACGGGCACACATCAAGTATGATAACTGAGTGGTAGTATGCAGAGAGTTCATGGGATCGTGGAAGAGAATGGAAATTCATCTCCGCGGTGGTGTCACATGTTTTATAATCCATGGGTCCATGGCATCCATGGTATATCAAGTAAGGCTTTATGGGACAAAGTAGCCAAAGATAGTCATCGCTTGAAACCTTTCCTGTTACAGGTATTTACTGTCTAGGCTGCCTCACAGCCACCATTATCTTCCCGCTGCTAGTGTTCCTTAATAAATCAATGGCCGAACATGAACTGACATTGTTTCTGCATTTGAACGGCAGTTAGGTCTTACATGATGGATTCATTGATCTCCGCATGCGCCGGAGTAAAGTTAGTGTGGCATGACTTAAGATGGACCCTTGGTACATCCTCGGGGGGTGGGGGTTTGCATGGTGTCCCTCCCAACATCATCTCCATATGCATGCTAGAAAGGCTAAGCCTGAGAAACAGGGCAAAACTGGAGACGATCTGCTGGCCAGCAGAACCGAAGCTCTTGGAAGGATATTTGTCATTCCACAGCAAGGCCGTAATAGGTAGTCATCACCATCAATGAAAAGTTGAGTGTTACTCTGAAGTTACTCAACTTTCAGTTACTTTGGGTTCAGTTTGGCTCACACATTCAATGGATTTAACTTTTTAATTTATAGAACAAACTGTGAAATGTCTTTTTTCCTCCAAGTCATCACAAGAACTTATTTGTTCTGTAACATAGGGGTTGCCATCCTTTTGATGACTGCAGACTGGTCTATGTTGTTCAAAAATTTGAGGGACCAGTAGAACTTGTTGGCTGGGGGTGCAAGCGGTAAAATCTGCCAGCGCTGCCAGCGGCAGATTAATTGGCGGAACAGATAAGTTTAACCAGCTTCATTTTTTATTTAGATGTGGTCAAAACGTAAAAATGTTTTGGCGTTGTTAGAAAAAGCAAACGGCATGGCTGGAGAAAACGTTGTTTATTTTGTGTATTTTGTGAACTCCTCCCTAAATCCTCCAGCGTTTCACAGCCTCGGGGGCTGGGAACCCCTACTGTAACAGACCAAAATTTTGGTTTGTCCCAGACAAATAAGTTCAATAGAACTAGACAAAACCAGATCTTTCACTGGTGATTTTATGATAGCATTCTACAAGCTCCATGATTACCAAGCCCAGACCATAATGTGAACCAAATGGTTAAACTTATCTGAGTTTTACAGAGTACATCATCCAGAGTACATCATCCAGAGTACATTCTGAACCCTCAGTGGATCCAAAACCCATAAAGACTCATTCTTCTTTTAAATTCTCCCAACTGAACTTTGAAAAGCAACCAGGAGATCTGTAGCCGGGTGCCTGCATCCCTTCCATCTCCATCGTGCATCTCACCACCACGATCGTTTAAATATCGGAATGCGAAATCCCGGAATGCATGTCGGAGAGGACGTTGCTTCTTGCTTGCGCCGTGCATCTCAAGGGCTGTCTGCTGCACTTGTGGCTGATCAGAAAGTGTGGTTGTGGCACGCGGAGTTCTCGTCCCACCTTGAAGTGCAGCGTGTACTTCCGCCGAGGCGGACTACGTGGTGCCTTCAAAAATTAATGGCTCTTCCTCAGAGCCATTAATAAACGGAGCTTTCTGGCATGAATGAGTAATGCTGCATGCAGGCCACAGAAGGGGCCAGTTGTATCAGAGACAAACTGCAGGGTAAATAAATACATGCATGGCTGTGGGCAGATGCCTTCCATCATACTGTGTGGGTGGAGATGACTGCGATGTAGAGCAGTAAATCTCCAGACCCCTCAAGATGACAGTCTTAAGCATGTTGGTGAACCTTGGGTGTTGGGTGAGCCTTGAAGTGTCCATGCATTTCATAGGTTTGTCGTTTTTTTCTTTGTCTTTCACTAAAGGTATCTTCACAGGTCTGTACTGCTGCAGAATTTTTATTTCTGTTCCTTCTCTGTTATTTTTATCCTGCCAGAAGTCACCCATTAATTGTTCAAATGTGTTTTATCTAGCGCCCAAGTCTGCCCCAAGTCCAGATGTAGTTGCTTTGAGTATCAAAATCGCACCCACTCCTATCCCAACCCGGGCTCCAGACTCTACAGTGGTTCCCACCACTTCCTTTAGGACAAAAGTCCCCGTGACACATTTCCTGTCAGGGGTCTCTGTACTGGAACCTGAAGCATCCACTTCAGAACTACCGGGAGGGCTCAACATCACCAGCGTGACCCAGATGACGACGGGTGTGACCCAGGTAGCACCCAAAAGGTCGTTAAACAATCTCTTGGTAGAGCTGGATGCTTTGACAAAGCCAACGTGGGCTCATGAGATCACGGTCCCTGGGGCCACCAAGGCTACTGGGGCCACTGGGACACCTGTTGTAGATGACCGGTCGCTTGGCACTCCTTATGAGATTTCTCCGCACAGCTTTTCAGAGGGGGAGCCACCTCCAACTCAACAGGGTCCTGCCAATACAGGTACTTTTTCAAGTGACTTCATCCATAATCCAAACCTTCATCATTATCCATCCACCCCAACTTCATCACTCTTCCTCCATCATTCATCAGTCTGATCTCTTTTTCCTGCTTTCCATCCTGCACTTCATAGGACAAGATAACGATTAATACTTGAGGGGTTTGAAGGGGCATTCTGCAGGGATTGCAGGAGAATGTCATGACATCATTTTTGACAGAATAAAAAGTCAATATTGGGGAAAATATAGGTTCATAGTCAGGGATTGACGAGAAATTATCGTGCATTTTAACCTCTATACCACAAGTGAAGTACGAATTAGCATGTAAAGGTTAAAATGCACGATAATTTCTTGTCATATCTGCGCAAATGCACATAAAATACCTACGCATTCACGGTGTTACAACAATCGATTGCTGCACATATCGCTTTTAAAGGTGAATGCGTACCTGCGTACCAGTTATGTCAACCCCTGTTCATAGTGATTAGAATTATCCTTTCACCAAAATCCTACAGAAAATAATGTATTCTTATGTACCTCCGCACCAGGTTTTTATCTAAACTTATTCCAAGAAAACTGACTATTTACTATTTAGCTTTCATTTTATCTCAGAGTACATAGTTTATGTAGGGGGGGACAAGGGATCAGACAAACAGGAAACAAATAGGAAAGAACACAACTAGAGAACTAAGAAGCCACAGGGAACAAGATCAGGCACAAAAAAGCAATGTAAATAACACACTGTAACAAACACTTCTGAACACTAACATGCAACTAGAATGATTGACTAGAGAACAGAGTGGACACACACACTTACACACAGGGAATCAGGGCAGACAAGGGACAGGTGTAACTCAATAATCAATTAACCAATCAGGGGAGACACAGGAATGACAAACAGGTGGAACTACTTAACCAAGATGAACACAGAACTAGGAGGCTTCGACATACTCTGGCACTGGGAATACAAAGCAAAGCTAATCAATTACAAAATCAAAAAGTACAAAACAAAACCAGAATAGAGCAGAAGTAGGGTGAACCAAGCACAGGAATTAAGACACAAAATAAACACCAAGGAACAGAAAAATAACAAATACAAATAACCGGTGAGGCTGGTCACTTGCCAGCTTTAAATGTATCACTGGAGGGAATCAGTGACAGTGACACACTCAACCCAGTGAGCTAAGCAGCAGGCCAGGGAACAGAGAACACACACAAGGATTATCAGACAAGGAGTGACAAGACAGGATGGCCAGCAACACCTGCTGGCCAAACATTGGAATGACACGAAGGGCAGGATCAGATAGGCACTGACCCTGACACCTAACCCAAGTAGCATTTCTCCCACCCACAGCTCTGTCCTTATGTTTAAGACTCATCCATTGGTGTCATTTATGCTGAACACACACCATGAAGCAAACATCTTGAGCATCATCCTCTTCCTCATCATTATTTTCATCTTTGTCATCTTCCTCATTACACTCATCCTCGTCATCTTGCTAAACAGTACTGTGCAAAAGTCTTAGGCTGTACATGTGTGAATTCGCAAAAGAAATATCTAACATTAGAATATATACAAATAGCAATATAACAAGAAATAACAAGAATTTCTCCTTCTTATCTTGTTTGATGGCTGGAAGACCTAACCTTTGATTCCCAAAAATCCCCATCAGCGGTCACTTAATTAATGGCTTTGTTATATTTGACCACTGTCTCACTTGATTAACCAAATTCACTAATTTCTTAAAATATTAGTCATACAGGGTGTGCTGGTGATTACAGCAAAGACGTGGGTATTTTGGACAGTAACTACAAATATTATGGTCACTTGAGGAGAGGTTTTGAAATGGTCATTTTCTTTGGCAGCCTAAGATTTCTGCACGGTATTGCATATTGTGGTATTGTGTGCCCGGGAGGCACGTTTAACATGAAAGATCTACAGTTTGACCACAAACTATCATGTCAACTAGCTGTAACATCAACCTCCTAAGCCAGTGGTGATTCTAGCTCCACAAACAGTCCATGCTGCACTGTAAAATTTCAGCAAAGTCCCCAAATATTGCAAGCAAAAGCTCACTTGGATTGCTAGAGATCTTCTGCGCACATCAAGATCACAACCATCTCTCGTAATGCAACACACTATAGCATTCCTGATGAAAATCAGCAATGATTTCTATGCAGCCTAAGATCTGCATGTTCATGTAAAATAACTACATGTGATGACTGGCATAAAGAAATGTTCATTTTCAAAACTATTTTCCCACCAAGTATCTTACTGTAATATCATGTCGCTGTATTTTTGTATTTATCGTATATTATGTCGTACCTTGTTTACCTTTCTGAAGGAATCAAGGTGACACCATCGGCAGCTCTCTTCCAGAGATCACTGAATCCACACCCTTTGTACAGTTCAGTTCCTTAGACATCATTGCCTGAATGCATGGGTTACATGAATGTATTCAAACTTGATAAATGCATTTTCTCTTGACATCTGCTCGTGCATACCTTGGCTTGTCTTAAAAAAAAATGACTACAGTTAAAGCAGCTCATTTGTTGAAAGTGATATTGATTTTCTTGGGGGAAGACCAATAGAAACACTGCACTGAGGTTCTGAAGCTGCACCCTGCAGATGTAAAGTCATCCCCTGCCGCTTAGATACATTTCCGGTCTGTTTTGCCAACCAGAGGAGGCGGAGCCCCGAGTGGTGAACCTCACTGTGTCTGACGTGCTGTGGAACAGCTTCCGCATGTCCTGGGACACATCAGGCGAGGTAGCCTTCAATGGCTTTCTGATTGAGGTTACAGATTCAGATGGTTGGGCCAACGGCCAGAACCACACGCTCCCCGGTGACGCCCGGAGTGTGGGCATCGCCCAGCTGAGCCCCAACTCTTCATATGTGGTTTCAGTGCGTGGGTTCCACCGGGGGTTGCTCTTAGAGACGGCCCTTGCCGAAGTCACCACAGGTATTTCTCTCTTCATGTCTCCTTCTCACACTTCTTCCCCTGCCCCATGGTTGCTCGCCACACGTCATCAGAACAGAGTTTTGTTCTCTTCAGTGGAGACCTCTTCACGTCCCATGTCAGTCTGTTCAGCATGAAGCATGAGCAAATGAAGAAAACGAAACTGCAATGCATTGAATCATGTCCCATCATTGCCATTTTAACAACCATCTTCTGTACTCGCCTTGGCACCTCCCACCCCCTCAACAACCTGTCTCCAGTGCAGCTCATGTCCCCAGTGCCCCTGCATGTCTGTCTGGTTCCCGTCCATCCAATACTGGACCACACAACACCAGTTTGGGCTTCTTGCATCCACCAGACCAAACCACATCTGTTGACGTCATTCCATCTTAATGCGTAGTAAATGAACCAGGTAGACCATAGATTTGCATGCATGAACATACCTTAACCATGAGATGAGCATAATCTAGAACTATTTTTCCTGTTTGCTAATTGTGCGTAAACAGTCGTGTCTCCTGATTAATGCTCACGTGCTTGTGATTCATCCTCAGCGCCAGTTAGGTTCACAAGCTGGTGTTTGTTTCCTCAGTTTTCAATCATATGTCTCCTAATGACTGTACTTAAAAAGCTCTTGGTGATCTGACAGCTTATACATGCAGTTTACCTTGCATTCTTTATACCGTGCGCCTTGACCAATTTCCGTGACACTGCCTCTAGTGGACAGAACAAAAATAGACAGTAATATATACAGAAATAATTATTGCTACTGATATATTTGCCAGTGAGTGAGTTTATATATATTATTCTGACTTCTGATCCTGGCTATGTACATCCACTGCACGCGAGCATTAGCTGAGGGCATCTACTGTTCCATCCTCCCTGGAGTGTGTGTCTCCCTTACTCGCCGAGTGCTTCTCAACTTGCCCTTTCCGTTGCCATGACAATGCTTCTTTGGTGTCATCATCTGCATGCCAGCTCTAGTCACTGTGATGTGATGTCAGTCCTGGGTGGAAGAACTTCAGAAGGTTCTGTAGAACCTTCTCCTCATGGATTTCTCTACATGCAGAATTTGTTCATTAAGCCAAACTGTTTGATTCTAGAGGACGTATACAGTAAATGTGTGTGTGTTTGTGTGTGTGTGACTTATGTATAATGTCCCCACAATGTGGTACAAATCTGTTATTTTTACGTTGTGGGGACCATTCTTTCGGTTCCCGAAAGGGGAAACTCAATTTTATAAAAAATCTGTCACTGTAATCAAAAAAACAAAAATACAAAAAGTCTTATATTGTGTTTGGTTACTTACAAGGTAACTTAAGGTTAGGGCTGGGTGGGGGTTAATGTTGTCATTGTTGGGAAAATGAACGGAGGGATATGAAAGGAGCTATTAAATACTTGACTAAATTGATTTAAAAAATGTAACATAAAATTACATCTTCCATTCAGGAGAAAGACTCACTTGCAGTGTGTCTGGCTGACTAATCTGGTCTCTTCGCGAGCCATCTGTTATCATATTACAGTGCAAACAAGTATCTACACATCACCATTAAACTCTGACAAATAAAGGCAGGGAAAGCTTTTCATGTTAGTAACAAACTCTTCCTTCTCCTTTCCCTTGTTCCATATTTTCTAACCTCACCCTATGAATGTTGGCATGTGTCTTCCATTCTCTTTTGTGCATTTTAATGTTTAATTAAACCCACTATTAAAGTGGATTTTATGAAGTTATTTAGGCCCTGCATTTTACTGCAGCTTTCCCAGTGCTTCAAACTGCCATCTCCAGTGAAACTGCCAGATTAAGGCTTGTGAATATCAGTTATGTTTATGCGCAGTTGTATTAACCTGACAGTTTAGCTGGATTATGGTTTTAATCACATTTTCTTATACTAAAATAATACTCACATTGTAAACTATAAATAGTTTATAATGTCACTTTACAAAAGGTTACAATTTAAAGAGTATTCATACCATAATCCCTGTCTGGTACTGTACCGATGGCTGTACTCCCAGGATTATCATAACCCTTGACATTGCACAGTTTAGATGTATGTAGAATGCAGAACGTTTTACTAATGTTTTGTTGAACTAGTGCTTTTACTGTGACTCTTTATAACCTCCCTCAAAATGAGTCTAGACTGAAAATATGTTCTTCAGAAATTATTCATTGGGGTTAGCCTTTGATAGCACACCTTTGAGTTAGCATTAGCTTCATTACGAAAAAAGGAGCTGAACTGTGAGTTTTTTGGCTTTGGTCTGATTGCTTGCATGGTGTATGACTACAGTATAATGAGTGAGTAGATGAGTGCATGATTCAGACATGACATTGAAATGATGTCACACTTCTGAAACAGCATGGGTAGAATGATCAGAAGAGGTAATATTTGCAGTGGAAAATTATGTAAATTGAAGTGATACAGACAGAACAGAGATCATGAAGTTCATGTAGTGTTACGTTTGCTATGATTGTCCTGGTGTGTTGAGTTATGAACCATACATATGTGAGGCTAGGCACCTTCTGAGGCTAAGTATTCTTCTTCTACCACTGTGTTCAAAAAGCCAATAATCATTCCTTCCTTCAGTGCCAGAGCCCGAAGTCGGCACGCTGCTCGTGTCTAACGTAACGTCAGAAAGCTTCAGCATTTCCTGGAACGGCACAGAGGGAATCTTTGAGGGCTATGTCCTGGAGATCATTGACTCCAACTGGCTGTTCGAACCAATGGAGTACAACCTATCCCACAATGCACTGTCCCATGAGATCACTGGTCTGAGCCCCAGTACTGACTATGTAGCCTACCTCTATGGGGTTGTAAAGGGGGTGAGAACGCAGGCTGTCAGTGCAGTCGCGACGACAGGTACTGTTGCTCCTTCCCATTTTATAATGTCATAAATGCATTTCCTGTAATATTTTAGTCACTACTCACCATGCTTTGAATGTCATTGGTATTCTGACCTCTGCATTTTATGTCTTGTGGCATGTAGATATAATCGGGGGCATAGCTGTTAATTTTGGCCCCCCAGACAAAATGTCACCTTGAGCCCCCTACCCCACACCACTTCCCTTGTACAATAATTTAATGTATTCAAGGACCCCTTGAATCTGCCAACGTATCCGTGCAGGGGTGCTGAAAGGGAGGGAAATCAAGACAATTCCAATGGCCCCGAACATAATTGGACTGGTCTGGTTGGGAGTCCAATATCATATGCCTTCACAGGGCCCAAAATCTGTAGCGGCTTCTCTGTATCCATGTTCCTGCTGTGACCTGGGAGTATTCAAATATATAAGAAGATTCCTTTGCAGGGAAATCCATGAGTACTTGCGATAATTACTTTCGTTGTATATCTTCCCGGTGTGCTGCACTAGGCAGATGGAAGAGAGAAGTGCGTAGCCTGATGGAGTGAGATATCCTAAACAGAAAGCAAACAAATGGGCTATTTTGTTTTTAATGAACAGACGCTGACTCTCTTCTCCTCCATAGCTACAGAACCTCACTTGGCCAGGCTAGTTGTTTTTAACGTTACCTCAGACAGACTCTCGCTCTCCTGGCGGACGAGCACCAAGTCCTTCGACAACTTTGTCGTGGAGGTCAGGGAGTCGGCGGTGCCATCTCGGGCGATGGGCCGCACGCTCCCTGCGTCGGCCCGCTCCACGGAGATCTCAGGGCTGCGCGGGGACACACAATATGACATCAAGCTGTATGGCAACATCGGTGGACTCAATACGCCACCACTAACAGCTGTAGCAACCACAGGTACTTCCTGTCCACTTTCCCTCCCAGCTACATCTGTAGCTACATTCGTTTGGTTTCATCTCTGCGCTCGACCATCTTAATAAAATGTATTTGCGACTTTGTGGGGGAATCATAATGGAGATTAAGCATCCCTTTCCTGACAGTTTAGTCAGCAAGCTTGGTGCTTGTATGATCTGGATTATGAATTATGCAGGTGCCATGACTGTGAGTTGTGAGTAAGAAGTCATGGTAACCATGCAACATGTGGATTTGTACATTTATTCGGAGATCCCCATAATCCTACCTGGATCAGTGGTTCCAAAAACAGATAAGGAAACATATCAGGATATAACATCCCACATAGCACACATATAGTCAGTGTCTGCCCAACATACACAAGTTATGGCTAAACATGTAGTATTCAAGTGGTTTGATAACTGACAAGATGTCTATGCAAAGACAGTTTCTGACTTGCAGCCAACACTAATCTGAGGTAATTACTTCACAAATACAGGTGAAAGATCAAAAACAAGATAGCAATTACTTTAAATTATCCACTGGCTAGACGTACGTGTGCTACGTAGGATATAACTCCTTCTGCCCTGCACTTTTGTTAGCTACGTTCAGCATTTCATTTGTGTCCTCTGAAGAGGACATTTATGTTTTTGCTCGGATCTCTCATATTAAACATGCCACTTTATTAGGTCCTGTTGTTCCTTTAAGAAGATCATTAGGGCTTCACGATGACATCCCATGTATGGGGGTGTGACCCTGCCCATGCATGCAACAACCTCTTCCTGCCAAATCAATATTTTAATCAATATTAAAAAACCTTGTGCTCCCTGGATCTCTGGAGGACACACTAAGGGACTGCACAGTGGCTCTGAGGTAGCACTGTAACCTGTCTCTGGTCTATGTGTACAGTTTGCATGTTTTCCCCATGTTATGCGGGGACACCAGTTGCCTGCCGCAATCCAAAGACGAGCAGTTAGGCTAAGTGGCATCTCTGAATTCCCCATAACGCATGAGCGTGTACATGTGTGCGGACAGGGAAGGTCTGACATACCCCTGTCTTGTGCCCTATGCTGGCTGGGATAAGCTCCAAGCCTAAAAGACAGACAGCACTACCATAATGAAAGATCAAACCTGTTTTATCAGAGTATTTGTGTAAACAGGCCAACACCAACTGTTTCTCTGTTCAGAGGCTGATCCTCAGCTGGGCTCTGTAAAGGTGTCTGACGTAGGCCCAGATAACTTCACGCTGTCTTGGAGCACAGTGGCAGGTCATTTTGATGGCTTCATGGTCCGGGTCAGTGACTCGGAGCAGCTGTACGATGCCCTGGAGCTTTGGCTCCCTGGGGGGGCTCGGCACGGCAGCGTCGCAGGCCTGGTGGATGCCACCCCCTACGACATCGAGCTGTACGGCATCTCCCACGGGCTTCGCACCCCCTCGCTCACCACCAATGCCGTCACAGGTACCCACCACCATCACCACCATTTATACCTGCCCCATCAGACAGTGCAGGAAGCATTGATATGGGGATTTGATTAACCTTCCCCGTGTCTCGGCACTGCCACCTATTGGTCAGATTATTTCTAGCTTTTATAGCGGATTAAGCTATAAAAGCAGCAAGCTTGAGTGATATCCAGACTGCCATGCGACAGCTTCTTTTTAGGGGAGCTCTTTCTGGCACACCCCTGAACACCCCTGAACACCCCTGAACACCCCTGCATGCCCTTGCCTGCTTTCTGACATTTTCCCTTGCCCTGGAGTAACCACAGTAATGAAGGCGACAGACTAAAATCCAAATAGCACCACCTTGCATGCTGATTCTTACAGGGCTGGCTGTCTGGTGAGTAACATTTGGCTCAATCCCAGTCCTTTGAAGCATTTTCCTAGCACTGCTGCTATTGACTCCGGTCCAATCCGTGTGCTTGTTTGACCTGGGTGGGTGTCAAACAAGCCTTTGAGGTGACGCTGCATTTCAGACGACCTCCTCCTGTAGGATCATAATCCCAATAATGTTGAAGCCTACTGAGGTAAAGGCTGCTGTGCGTGGAGAGTTCCCGAGCACGGCTTTGAGCACAGCGGAGATTCTGCTCCGATTCTGTGGCGTCTTGGCAGTGGGAATTCTGGGCTTGGGAGTAGAAAGGCGAAAAACAATTAGGATTCTGACCTGTCTGGGAGGTTTGGATCAGTCTTTCTTTTGAACTTGTCTGGGGAGGAAGATCAATGGCTGGCCACTGAGATCCAGATTGAATAATCCATCCCGATGTTCCGGGGAGACTGCTCAATTCCTTTGAACTGTGTGTCTGGATTTTTTTGCCACCTCCCCCCCACTGCATACTCCCTCCCCCCCATACCACCATCTCCCAGCTGTCCGTTTTGTCTCTTTGAAAGTGTTCTGGCCAGCCTGTCAACCATTCCCCAAAATCTATCGCGTAGCACCTTTTTAGTACCCGATTACACTGGCATGATTATACAGCACTTTGTCCCACTAACAGATGAATGTCTGCCTGTCATTCTGCTTGCAGCGCCAACCCTGGCGCTAACTCTTTGCTCGGGTTCTCCTGCATTGTCCAAAGAACCCCACTTGGGTGTATATACCTTGTTACCCTATGGTCAGAACCCAAATTTAGCACAGAGGCAGATAAGAGTATGTTTTTCACCACTGAACGTGGATAAATGGCAAAGTGAACTCCTGCACTATTTACCTAAAGCCTGAATGTCATGCTAACCATTCATAAGCTTCCATGCATGCAATTATCAAGACTGGATTCTTCCAAGTTTGTAGAAAATACTTCCATCTTACGCCTTGAATATATATTTTTTTAACACAACTGCTGTTGTAATTTAATATTTAACGGCTTCTAACTGCATTTCTTGTATGGAAGCTGGGTATTTAGGCTACAGGGATTGAGCCAATAGTAGATTCATACTGGAATTGATTTAGAAGCCAAAACTCTATAATTAATTGATCTTTTATCTTGATAAAAGACAGCCCTATTTAAAAAGTGTGTACTCTGTATTGTTTGCATAAGCACTCTTAAGTCATGCTGGTATGTCTGTAGGTGTTAGATACGTGCTGATGTTTAGTCTTCTGAGGACTTAAATGGAGCTTGATGGTTTGTTGGTGTAAATATTTATCAGACCATGCATTAACCTCCCATTCACACCTGTGACCCCCGAGTCCTCAGTGCCCCCTTTCCTGCTGCTCCCCTCGTAATATGCAATAAACCCCCCCCCCCCCCACTTTTTCCTCCAGCCGAGTTGCCCAAGGTGGAAAACCTAAATATTTCGGATGTGAGCCCGTTCGGTTTTCGGGTTTCCTGGACGGCGCGGCACGGCGACCAGCCTGGCGTTTTTGACCACTTTCACTTAGTGGTGACAGACTCCGGCTGGCTTCTGGAACCTCAGGAGTTCACGGTGACGGGCAACCAGACCTCGCTGGACATCCGGGGCCTGATAACAGGCATAGGCTATGAGGTCCAGCTGACCGGGGTCACTAAGTCAGGACTGCGGTCCCGGCCCCTGACCACGGTGGCCGTGACAGGTACCATCATCCCTGACAAACAGAGGGCTCTCCACCAACGCACTGGGACATTAGAAAGGGGGCTGAGTCACAGGGGACTGAGCTGACCCCCTCGTCAGGAAAACAGCGAATGCTGGTCAGTATCCTCATCAGTCAGGCTGCTGAATTCCTGTGATCGTTTTAG
Organism: Mormyrops boulengeri; assembly: GCA_026781065.1. Classification (NCBI taxonomy): domain Eukaryota; kingdom Metazoa; phylum Chordata; class Actinopteri; order Osteoglossiformes; family Mormyridae; genus Mormyrops; species Mormyrops boulengeri. The sequence goes on from JAODLD010000124.1 coordinate 6,436,045, forward strand.
GTTCTAAACGCAACTATCCCATTTTTAAAAGAACAAAAACTCCAGAGGAAATCATCCCACTGGCGCACGTCAAAGGACCCGCCTCTTCTGAGCTGAGCTTCCCATTTCTGTTCCTCAAACAAAAACTGGGGAGCTTCGGGGCCGGTCTTTTCGCGTGGATTAGAGGTGCAGTTTACTCTGTTGGAAATGTTCAGATGTGAAACAAATATATCTGGCATTGAATGCTTTGGTAGAGAAACCTCAACAGTACCCATCTACCCCCTTCTTCCTCGTCTTCTTCACCCATGGCCACTCTCCTTTTTATGTTTCACTAGAAAAATATCGGCAAGCCGCCAGTTTGCCGTATTTTCAACTGTGTTTTCCAATCTCTCTGTTGTATGACCTGGTTTCCTGGCCCTCTACGTTACAAGCCATGCTTCGTGAATTGTTGAGTTAAATAACCAAAGTGAATGTCCTCATCAATGTTATAAAGCGTCTGTTTCCTTTTTAACACGATTAAACACCAGGGCCTGCATTTGGTTGAAAGTAGAAAACTAGCTGTCAGTCACCTCTGGCTGGACTGAACGTTCTGTACGTTCAACCAAAGTCTCCCTGAGCCTTCTAGCAAAACAGTCGGTAGCTGTGGTTATTTACTGTGACGTAACGCGCAAGCGTTAAGTAACGCTCTGTGGTAGTGTTCGTGTTTCGAAGGACCCTTTTGCCGTTGAACCCAAAGATGACTGAGCCGTTACTACCTCACGGCACAATGCTGCCATCTGGAAAACACAGCGGCATCAACGAGGCATTTTCAGCATGAAATGTCAGTTGATTTAGTAATTTGCCGCTACTGAATGCCGGTCGATGTGTCAGACCGATGCATGAAGTTAGAAGGCGATGAGTGAACAGAGATCCTCTCCCCGCGGATTCCGCTTTCATGCAAAGACACGGCGATGACATCAGTGGAGCACCTGCTGCAGTCTTTGTGAATATTCTGGGCCACAGATCTTTAGCTGCAATTTAAAAACCACACACAATATCGCACAATTTGCCCATTGAAACGATACAACTGCAGTGGCTCTGCTTCTGTCTCACTGTGTCTCGACTAACGCATACCCTAACCTCCGAAAGCATGGTGGAGTCATCAAGATTGACACGGTTCATTAATCAACGCAACCACTGTTTGTTTGGGAGCGCTGAGTTTTCATTCATCTAACCGTTATAACAATCATCATCATCTTCATCATCTCCATCATCATCCTCATCATCTTCATGCAATAATGTTCAAAAATGTAACTTTTTTTTATGGGACCAAAAAAAAGACAGAAAGTTGTCCCCTCCTTGTCACGCAGAGGCTGAACCTGAGGTGGAACACCTTTTTGTTTCGGACATTACCTCCGAAAGTTTCCGCCTGGCCTGGACCGCCGAAGACGACATCTTCGACAGATTCGTGATTAAAGTGAGAGACTCGAAAAAACTTGCACACCCGAAAGAGGTCAGCGTCTCCGGCCAAGAGAGGACCAAGGTCTTAAAAGGTCTCGCCGGGGGCACGGAGTACGAAATTGAGCTGTACGGGGTAACTCTGGAGCGGCGCTCCCAGCCCATAACCGGTGTCGCTAGAACAGGTATCTTTTTGGGGCTAGAAAATGGGAGTGAAGAAAAGGGGACGACTGTTGAACCTTCATATTGCTTCATTTCGTTACCGTTTAACTTCTTAAAAAAGCGGTTTTGCTTGATTTGTGTTTGCTTGCCTGAAAATCAGTTGCATGTGTGTGAGCAAAGTCATACTGTTATCAATCCACAATAAACTGCGTGTACATATATTCGGCATATTTTACCCAGAAGTGACAGCGTGTCATTAATTTGTATTTCGTTTGTTTGTGGCACGAAGGGTTTTGCATCGGTCGCTACTGTGTCGTCGCATTCATTCGAAGGACTTGTTGACTTTATTTCTCTATCCGCATGCTATTGACTTGTGCTAATGGAGTGTTTCTGTGCATTTGCACAAATTCCATCTGTCCTGCATTGTCCAAGGTTTGTTTTGACTGCTCCTTGGTCCCCCAATTGGGTCAGGTGACTTCTTTGATAGTAGCATGACATCGTCTCTAAGTAGCAACAGCTGTAGACTAGATGAAATCCAGCAACTTACCTGTTTTCCTTTGCATTGTGTTTTTTCTGTGGCCTTGCTATAATCACCGCCTCCTTTTTTTTTTTGTTTTGTGGTTGTTGTTGTTCCGGACCTAAAAACTAACCCCAGTTCTAAGTCGCCGTCAGACGTGTTTGGTTATGTTGCTCTGTATTTTGTTGATGTGTCATGGTTTGTGCGGTATTCAGAAAACAATCACACAGCGAAGCGAAAACCTGTCTGGAGAAGCGAATATTGATGGACATCCACGTTCAAAATCACCATTATCATTTCTGATTTTGCCATATTTTTGTCCCCCCCCCCCAACAGCCCTTAACTCCCCCATGGACATCAGGTTTTCCGATGTCACCGACACCTCCGCCACCGTCCACTGGACTAAGCTCCGCACTCCTGTGGACAGTTACCGGGTCACCTACATGCCGATCCAGGGAGGTAAGTACGCTACATTTCCGCAGCACCTCAACGCCTGTGGATGTCCTGCTATCTTTAAGCTGTTTGACAGTCTTGACTTGACTTTGTAGCCTGTCAGCAGGCTGAGAATCTCTCCATTTTTAAGTATAGTCTCAGGCAGTGTTTTCTAATCCAGTCCCTGTGAATCCACAGACAGGCTGCATATTTGCTTCTGGGGGCTGGCAGGGAGCAAAAATGTGGACTGTCTGGCAGGGAGCTGGGAGGGAGCAAAATCATAGACCAACTGTGGGTCCCCGAGGACTGGATTGGGAAACACTGGTCTCAGGGACTGCTGTTTGTACTTCTTGGGTCAGTTGCTGCTGTCTGAAAGACGAGATCCACAGATGTTTCTACTGGTCCATGCCAGGAGGCCCATTACATAACCCTATTCATCTCCAGGCCTGTCTCATACATAGGATATACTTTCAATATTGGCCCTGAGAACCCTAGATTTCTGTCAGCTTTTTTAGTCAACACAAAAAGCAGCATCCTTTCCCTTCATTGCCCGATGGATTATTCCATCCATAGGTAGCATGGGATGGAATGGCAGTCCATCACAGGGCATGTGCACATGGACTATTGACAGACACCAATCGGATTTAAAAGTCAATATTCTTTATTGGCCCTTGCAGCAGGAGCATTGGAATCCTTATTTCTTCAGCCACACTGAGATACAAAAGACTAAATAAGACAGTGTTAAGCTGGAAGGAATGTAGAAGGAATGTATATAGTTATTCTAATATAAACATTTAAAGTTTTTAAAATGGACCTCATTTTTGTTCCATTTGCTTTCGTTTTCAATTTCACTGGATGTTTGGTGCACCGTACAGTTCAAAGCCTGCCCTCTAGTGGTGTCTAGCAATAACCGCTGGTGTCACTGCATTTCTAAACACAGCTGCGGAAAAAATTGAGAGACCAGTCTGTTTTTAAACAAATCTGCGTTTTTAAATCCTGGTTTAATCTTGGTTCTGCTGGCAGAAGGCTACACTGAGCAGCAGGTTGCTTCCTGGTTCAAAATTAAGATGGCAGTACACAAGAATAAGGTGAAGCAGGAGAAACTGGGAATTACCCGTAACCAGCCAGGTAAAAGGTGGAAGCGACATTCTAATGCCAGAGATGAGCGTTAACTTATCCAACAGTTTCTTATGAATTAAAAGATGACCTCAAGTGACCTTCAAAAGGAATGGGAAACATTAAATGCAGGTGTGAAGTGCACTACTACGACAGATAGTATCAGGCTCCTAGAAGTCCCATAAAACATGGAAGAAGCCCTTCGTTAATGAGAAACACGGAAAAATCAGGTTGGAGTTTACAAAAAATATTATATTTTACACAGGCATATACCCATAAATTTAGATGTGAGTGAAATAAAAAATTACCGTGTGGTCTCTTAATTTTTTCCCCAGTAGTATTTCCACAGTGAATACATTTTTTAGTCAAAACACTTCTATAAAGTTGAAATTAATCACGATGTATTTCAGCAAATTCCTTGCTGATGAATCCTTTTTGTGAAAAGACAGACACCATGTAATTTGCAAAAATGGTTGACAGCTCAACCAAATCGCAAACTTACTCACCTGTACACAGGACCCCCGAGGGTCGTGGTGGCAGATGGGACAGAATCCAAAGCTGAGCTTCCCAACCTGAGCCCTGGGGTGACCTACCAGGTCCACGTGTTCGCCGTTAAGGGCTTTGAAGAGAGTGAGCCCGGAATGGACACATTTACTGCAGGTGGGTCTCCCAAACGCGTGCTGATCCTGATGCATAACAACGATGTTTTCCAACATGTCAGCGACATCGGGGCTGTATATCTTTTGTGGGTGAAAATTTGGTGTCACGACATATTAACACATTTCCCCTCCAGCCCTGGACAAGCCGCGAGGCGTGACCGCCGTCAACGTGACCGACACCAAGGCCTTGCTGCTCTGGCAGCCTGCCGCGGCCACCGTCGACAGCTACATCATCACCTACAGCACGGGCACAGGTACAGGAAACAGAGGGGGATTCTGGGTAGTTTGAGGGCAGTCCTTGGAAGGAGGGTGTTGCCTTTGGGGTTCCTGAGCAGAGAGTCCTGTTATGCATCCAGAGCCCCCTACAATGGAGCAGGTGTCCGGGAACACAGTGGAGTTTGAGATGACCTCTCTGAAGCCAGGCACAACCTATTCCGCCAGTGTGAAGGCGATAAGGGGAGGGCAGAAGAGTGAGCCCAGCGACACAGACTTCACCACCGGTGAGCATCACGCCTGCCGTTTCCACCTCAGCAATAATTAACCGCTTGTCCGAGAGGCAGGCTGTGTGTTAACTCCGCCCTCTGTTCCAGATGTGGATGCCCCCCGTGACCTGACTGTTACTAATGTCCAGGGTGACCATGCCACCCTCACCTGGAACCCCCCCCGCACTCATATCAACGGCTACATCCTGAGCTATGGGTCAGCCAACGACACAATGAGGGTCAGTGCCGTTCCGTACCCACTGCGCTGCTTATTATAGATTCTGTACGGAAATGTTGGCCTTCTGTGAGAAGGACATCTAACTTTGTAGGTCAATTGTCAATCATTAGCATTTACACATGAATAATTACATCTTAAAATCTACTGAGGGGGGTGGCGCAGTGGTTACCTCTCAGACTAGGGTTCGAGTCTCTGCGCTGGCTCTGCGTGTGTGGAGTGTGCCTTGTCACTGTGGGGTCTCCTCTGGTTCAGTACAATCTAAAAACATCTCAAGGTTAAATGGAGTTGCCAAATTGCCCATACGTTTGACTGTGCGTATGAATAGTGTGCCCTGCTATTGCCCATCCTGGGTTATCCCCTGCCTTGCATCCATAGCTCTGGACCCCTGTGACCCTGCATAGAACAAGCAGGTATAGAAAATTCAGATAAAAATCAAATACTGAAACTGTGTTGTCCTTCTATACAGTCACATATAAAATAGTAGTATCCCTAAGTCTGCCAGTAGTGTATATCTGGGATGCAAATCAGAATCAAAAACATGAAGACCCACTGCCAATAGTTTAGTTTTATCAGCAGCCCACCTACAAAAGTCCTGAGATCCACTGGCTGATAGCAGCCTCTTTATTCACGCCCGTCTTCTACAAAACACTGGCTGATAGCAGCCTCTTTATTCACGCCCGTCTTCTACAAAACACTGGCTGATAGCAGCCTCTTTATTCACGCCCGTCTTCTACAAAACACTGGCTGATAGTTTTGACACTCTGTTTTGTTTCTTGTCTGTCCAGGAAGTGGCCCTGAACCCTGCAGCCACCTCGTATGAGTTGAGTCCCTTGATCCCTGGCACAACATACACAGTCAGACTGCGAGCCACTGCTGGGCCCAAGACAAGCCAGCCCATCCAGGTTCTCTTCACCACCAGTAAGTCCGACCTGGATGCCGATTACTACAGATTCCTCCCACACGTCCTTCCTTCTTCTCCCATTGACAGCATCCTTTCTTCTGTTGGACTTCCTTGATCCTATTCTCCTTCTGACTGTCCTTTCTCTCTATCCCAGTGTCTTCCAACCCAGTCCTTGGGGATACACAGACGGCCCACGTTTTTGGGACGGCCCAGCTCCCTCCCAGTCAGTCCACATTTTTGCAGGGAACTGGGAGGGAGCAAAAACGTGGACTATCTGCGGGTCCCCGAGGACCAGAGTGGGAAACAGTGCTCTATGCTATGACATTAACCTTCACCCCCTGTGTATGTGTGTGTAGTTGGCATGATGTACCCATATCCGAAGGACTGCTCACAAACATTGCTCAACGGAGACACCAACTCTGACCTCTACACCATCTACATGGGCGGAGAAGGGAGCCAACCAGTTGAGGTCTTCTGCGATATGGTCACAGATGGAGGTGGATGGATTGTGAGTCACCAGCTGGTCTGTTACTAGCAGAATACAGTATGATTCTGAAAGGTTTTTTCTTCTTTCAATCCGATAAGGTTCCTCTCACTTCAAACAGAATTCAAAAGCTCCTGCTGTTGCAGTGTTCAGATGTTTAAGGTTAAACGGTCGACAGCTACAGGCCCTTGAAACGCATCACGTGAAAAGAGCAGCCTTTAATCTGACCAACGCTGATAGTACCTGCCACAGGCAGCTGCCTGAATTTGAGATTTTGCATGTAAATGTACATCACTTGGGCTGCTTGACGCCAGTCTGCTTTGCCAGTGAAAGAGGTGATTCATATGCAAAGCAGCCGCGAAACGCTGTGACAGGAAAACAAGCCGTACTGTTTCACAGGAAACATTCATTCATTACACAGGATGACAGCATCCTGTCAATATTCAAGTTTATATATTAAATACTTCTGACAGGTGTCTTACCTAGTAACACCAGAAACTGACGTTTGATTAAATTTGTTATTATAACTCTCCCATTGTTACACTGGATATATTATAATCTGGTTAATGTTAAATGGTAAATACATTTCGCAACAGGTTAGCTGTTAAATACACGTCATTTGTCAGCAACTGCTGAAGCCTGATATGACTCAGCATTAAATAATTTTGGCTGACATCTTCTGAGCTCACCGTGAGACCATCCCCCATTGCAGGTGTTCCTCCGACGTCAGAACGGTAAATTGAACTTCTTCAGGAACTGGAAGAACTACACAGCAGGCTTTGGGAACATCAACGACGAGTTCTGGCTTGGTGAGTTCCTGGACGGCACCCAATGCTGGAATGTTCCCTCCCGTTCCGTTACGCTAAATGTTCCTCTGTGTGACGTCCTGTGTCTTCCAGGCCTCACCAACCTCCACAAGATCACGACAAGTGGGAAGTATGAGCTCCGCGTCGAGCTGCGTGACCGAGGCGAGAGTGCCTACGCCCTCTATGACGACTTCAGCGTGTCCGACCCCCGCAGCCGCTTCAAAATCCAAGTGGGCAGCTACAGTGGCACAGCTGGTACGCATGCGGACCCCAACTGCCTGGCCCGGGATGGGACCTTGGTTCTGTTGAACCTTAATGTTGATCAATGGTCCTTTAATGGCTGATCTTCATTTAAACCATTCATTTACACATCCATCTTTATCAGGGATTGAAATAACAACTCCCTGGTTGGTTTTCTGGTATTTCTCATTTTCAGAGGGGGACCCATGCCAGTGTTACATCAGAACTGAACCTCATCCCAAAATCACAAATTAAAAAGAAAGATAATATATCCACAGGCAAGCGTAACTGTCCTTAACAGCCAACATCAACAGTGGCAATATTTATGAAATCATGATCCATTATCAGTAGCTATGTATAACAGCGAACCATCCACAGACCCCAGGTATAACATGATTTTTGTGTACATACATATGGTACAGTTTGATTCATAAATTACTCAAAGTACGACATTACCATTAAAAACAGTAATATTAAAGTACATTATTATACAGTACTATACTGTACTTTCTCTTTCACACTCTCTCTTGCTCGAATGAAAGGGATTCTGATGTTTCAGACTAATTCTCAAGACATGATGGAGCAATGAAAAAACAGCATGTATCAAGGGATGACAGAGCAATGAAAATCATGCTTTTTATACCCCTCAAAGGAACAATGAAAAACATATTGTTACACATTTTATAAAGAAAAATATTGTATCATGTTTCAGCCTGTACTCACATCGCATGCAGTTTGAAACTTATGAACTGTTAATTTCTGGAATTTTCCAATTTTGTTTCGGACCACTGGACATCATGGATACAGGGGTCCTGTTGTAGTCAGGACTGCTGCCCCACCTGAGGCAGCACAGACTAGCTACATCTTAGGTGTGTCCAGGCTGTTCCTGGGACTTGAGACAAGGGGAATAAATGGGGAATTGCCAATAGCAGGGACAGGGATACACAAACGGAGTCACCAGTGGACCCTACAAAGACTAATCACTGGTCCAGCGTCAAGGCCCATAATCACTCTGCTATCTACTCTTATGTGTCTTAATTGTCCCAATTTGAGATTTGGATGGTAAGTCCACTGTCTCCTGCTCCCCGTCCCCAACTCCTACAGGTGACTCCTTGTCCTATCACCATGGCCGCCCCTTCTCCACTTACGACAACGACAATGACATCGCCGTCACCAACTGCGCCCTGTCCTACAAGGGTGCCTTCTGGTACAAGAACTGCCACAGGGTCAACCTCATGGGCAGATACGGGGACAACAGTCACAGCAAGGTGAGAAGCCCTCAAACATCCGATTCCCCTCTGTAGGCTGCCTGGTAGCCATCCAGATTAACATGTGACACTCAGCTCTGCCGGTAATGATAGTAACGGTCAGTATTGGTAGAGCTAACTACTCATCCATCCATCTATCCATCCATCCATCCATCTATGCATGTAAAATCCACTTTAGCCGTGATCCGGAACCTATGCTGGGAAACATAAGGGAGAGAGTAAACACTTGACAAGATCCCAATGTGTTAAAGACTAATTATTAATTCTAATGTATCCATTATCCATCTGACCATTCACCTTCCCATTGCTGACCCTGAACGGCATCGCGAGGCCCTTTCACCATAGCACATAAGGCTGGGGTACTCCCAGTACTCCCAGGATAAGATACCAGTCTGAAAAATGTAGATTATTATACAACATTATACAATATATCATTTTTAACAATCTACTGTGTAACTTTTCATGTGTGTTTTACATATTTGCACGTTTCATTTTATTTCTCTCAGGGTGTGAACTGGTACCACTGGAAAGGCCACGAGCATTCGATAGAGTTTGCCGAGATGAAAATCCGGCCCGTCAATTTCAGAAACCGAGAAGGCCGAAGGTAGCGATCATCGGGTGTCCGCTTCGACCCCCCCTCATAACAGCATCGAGACCAGCTCCGCCCCCCCCCATTACCTCGGCCACTGTCAGGAGCGCAACACTCACTTTTGGACGCCTTGCTCTTAAGTGACCCATGTCCTTAAACCACCCCCCCCATAAAAGGACAATGTAAACAAGAAAGAAGATGCCTGTATTGTCACAAGCACGCTCTGTTTGGAACTCCAGAAAAAAATCTTTGGGGCAAATCGTGAAGGATTCTGTAGGCTGTCATGCTCTGAATATGACAGGCTGTCATGAGTATTTTGCCCATTTCGTTTTGGTTTATCATGGTTGTTATACTACACAGAATAACTCTGCTTACTTTAGTTTTAGTTTGGCTGTATTACAAGTCCCTCAGACAAATTTCTGCTTGTCTTATTTTATCCGATTCAGCTCCTTCCCATTACCTCTCCATTCCAGATCCTCCCCTGGGTTCTCTATGGATGATTATTGAATATTTTTTTTTCCTTTAAAAATTATTTTCATAGAGATTTATTGGTGTAATTTTGCTTGACTTCAAGCTGTATTGAAAGGAGGAAAAGACGCAAGCAGGAAACCTTCATGAAAGGGGCCATTTTCCCCACAGTTGTCTGAGTTTTAAGGGGTCATTTCGTCGTTCATTCCTCCCTCCAGCACTGTCACTGGCTGAGGTCTGGAGCTCATGCAGTTGCATGATGCTCCGTGAAGTCCTAGCGGGGGGGGGGGGGCGGGGGGGCGGCGGCCGGGCCAGCAAAAAAAAAAAACAAAGAGCAAAGAAAAAGAATAAAAAAAAAAAGAAAAAAAAAAAAAAAAAAAAACCAACAAGCACAAGAAAAAAAAAAAAAAAAA
>JAODLD010000124.1:6453179-6476603 GCA_026781065.1 Mormyrops boulengeri
CCCGGCGCGCCCGCGCGGGCGCCCGGGGCCGCCCCCCCCCCCCCAGTCTGGAACTTTTTTCCACTGCTGGACGCCTCCTCCAGCCCCCCCGACAAGAAATGTGAAAAACACAGGAGCTGGTACAGCAGCAGCCAGCCATTTGATACTCTTTGTGGAACCACCACTGTTTTTGCTGGAAGTCTCCAAGGCGGTTCGCCAGAGCCCCGCTCCGTTAATTAGCCCCCCCCCCCACGACGGTGCCATCCTGACATATTGGCACGTCACTGTTTTCTAACATCACTCCTGCGGGGATCGTTGCCAGACCCTCTGCACATTAAATCGTGGTGGGGGCAGGGCTCGTGGTTCCAGTGAGAATGGACACACAAGCTTACTCAGGCTGAAGCTCACAGCCCCCCCTCAGTCAACAACTTTTACTGGGGCCACCCCTGACCCCCAGGGACAACAACTACACCATTAAAGTAGTAGGGGGAGGGGGCCCTGTGACCATGTGTGCCTCGGGCTGACTTTTGGGGCAGAGTTGAGGCCCAGGACATACGTGGTGACATTTCGGGAGCACAGGCACAGGGAGAAATCGGGTGTGCAAACAGCCAGCTCATTTGGGTGCCATTGCGAGCCAGCAGCAGCAGGAGGGAACTTCACTCATGGTTACAGAAGTAGTGTCAGAAACACTTACCCTGATACATTAATCCTCTAATTCCCCCTGCCCGTTTAGTGCTACCCAGAATGCAATAGAAGCTGGCCAGGAATCGATCCTCTGTGCTCTGCTGGTTCTACTCTGTGTTCGGACCGGGCTGAGGTTTGATCTGCTTCCTCAGTCCGTGCCACAGAGTGCCACCGTATCCGCTTTAACATGGAGGCTTTGGATTCACCTAAAGAGCTTCTGAAATATTTCATGATTTTCACAGATGGCACCGCTGGCTTTGTGTTTTATGTCCTGGCAAAATTTTAACACTGCAGTTAACGAGCTGCGATGGTGAGTTACCATGCGCTCTTTCATTTAGATTTTTTTCCCACCTGGATGTTCAGTAGCAAACGGCGTGGTGCGACGAGTCTGAGAGGCCCACCGTGTTGCTACACACCTGTAAATAGTAACTTATATTCACAGCTATTTTGAAGGCATCCTAACAAGGTCTTGACAACGTCACTGGAACCCCACCCAGATACAGAGATGAAGTGGTAACTGTTGGCCTGGATCTGATGATTACTGCCATGTTCAGGTGTTCTCATCACAGGGGGAGCCTCCCTGGCTATGAACACGATCTTTGAGGAGCAGAACCAGAGTGTACTGCCAGGATCCTACTTTGGCCCCCTGGGGGGGCAGTTTCTATGGCAAAAAAAATGCCCCTTCACAGGTGTGGCGATGGATCTCTGTGCTTCCAAAAGCCAGCAAGGATTTCACTGCACTCTGTGCTCTGCGTTCAATGCCCCAGCCCCCCCCATGTCCCTGGATAGGAAATAACCGCACCCCTGTGTGAACTTGAATAATAGCTACGAAGGCTGCAGAGTTGGCAGCGCACTCCTGTGGGTGGGGTGAACTAAGGCTGGCGCTTATGGGAAATCCACTTAGGAATTCATCGTCGTTGCAAAGGAAACTCATGTCTGGCACGAGAAAATAAGAGCACATGAGAAAATAAGCATGTTGAGAGTGGAAAACAAATGAGTATAAAGTAAGTGGCTGATGCATGGGCCTTATGTGTGCACTTGTGTTTTCTTTTCTGGTGAGCCAAAGGTCAAAGCCTTTGGGGTCTAAGGCCTTCACATTGTAAGATGTCTGATGGAGAGTTTATTTTTCAGTTGCAGTGTTTCTTTAACTTGAAGATTTCCTTTTTCCCTTGAAGATGTTTATTCTGCTGGGGGTGTGTAAAGGAGTTGATGTCACAGTGCAAGGTTGGCACTTTGGACCAGGGGCTTGGAAAGTGTTTTGGGCCCGCAGTGGGTCTCTGGCCCTGGAGGCCGATTTACATGGTTGAGGCAGCCCAGATTGGCTCTCCGGGACAATAGTAACAGGGAACACAGCTTGGGTGTGAGTTCAGTGCCTTGTTGAGACTTGGTCAGACCATGTGACAGGGAAGAAAGCCTCAAGCAGCCAGTGAATATAAGCTGGACTGGGGGTGTGGACTTGATGGCCCAGCTGTATCTGAGGGGCTTTTTGAAGGGACCGAACATTAAAAGTCAGTGTCTCATTGGAACGTGAATAAATGGAGGCTTTTGAAAAACACACCATGAGGATTAAAGATACTTGATTTCACTTTTGAAACTAGAAACTTGGAACTAAAAGAGTACTATTTTGAACCTTTCAATTATAGCCATTTATGACAATCTGTTTCTTTTTTATTCGAAGCTCACTTCATATAAAGAGAAGGACTTCTCATGTGGTATTATGGAATTTTAATCCCCTTGGCTGCAGCAGTGTAATTTTTAATCAGTGTCTTCACTGGTGGCGATATGCTGTGGGACGCTTATGGTGGCTCCCAGCTGATTCCGGCAAAGTTGAAGTGTAAAAGCGAGTCCCCATCGCCGCTTAGCGGCCGCTAAAGCGAGTCCCCATCGCCGCTTAGCGGCCGCTAAAGCGAGTCCCCATCGTTGTTTGGAGGTCACGTGGGAGGCAAAGTATGCCAGAATTCAAGCCTTTTGTAGATGTTCTTTCAAATCGCATACATTCTGTTCTGTCCAAAAATGAAATGGGACTTTTCGAATTCAGGCTGGTAGCACCCCTCTGTCACCCTCTCATTAAAAACTCAATATTCACACAGAGGGGAAAGCGGTTTGCTGAGAACATGGTTATCTATTGTCATACTCGTTCATTTCCGCTTCCCTGACTCTTTCTGGGGTACAGGTGAAGGCGAGGCCATGCCTTTAGCCTTGAAATTAACATCTATCCATCTTCCAGCTGCTTATTCTTCTCGGGGGGGGGGGGGTATCCTGGAGCCTGTCCTAGGCAGCATAGGGTACAAGGAAACAGTATACCCTGGAGAATACACTCACACACTGTGGGAAATTTCAAGAAGTGAGTTAGCCTAACTGCATGTCTTTGGACTGTGGGAGGAAGCCCACATTACACTGGGTCAACATACAAATTCCAGACACAGAACAGCGGTGGGACTCAAACCCCAAACCCTAATGGCATTAGGCAGCAGTGCTCCCCTCTAACCCTAACCCTAGCTACCCAAACTACCAGGAGTCCTTTATTTCCTATAAAGATTCCAAAAGTGACCATGTCTTGCACCTGTAGACTCCGGGATAGGCTCCGGGGCCTCAGCGACCCTGAACAGGACAAGCAGTTACAGAAAATGGATGGATGGACTCCAATATTTACAGTGCCGTTCGCAAGTCTTAGGTACTTCATGTTGGAGCAAGACTATGATATTATGTTTTGCAAAGTGTGCCATTTCAGAACCTCTCCTAAAGTCACCCCAGTGTTTGCTCTTACCATCCAGTTCACCCATTTGTTTTTTTGTTTTCTCACTCGACCACAAGCACACCTTGTATGGGTAATCAATAAGTCATCGACTTTTTAAAAAAACAAATTACAGTAAGTGAGCTGGTGCTGAAATTTAACGAATACATGGAATGGCTGGGGTGCCCCTGAGGAGAGGTTTGGGAACTGACGCAGTGTTGTTCTAGCTATCCAGCAAGATGTAGTAACTTTTTAGAGGACAGAAGAAATTCTTGTTGGTCTTTATTGTGTTACTCTTAATTTGCAAATGTTCCAATGTTAGTGTTTTTTTCCTGAGCAAATATGCACTTCCTACCAAGATAAATAGCTTTGAACATTTTTTCTTTGACTGCCTAAGACTTTTTCCACAATATGGTATGTTGAGAAAATTGTCATTTTATTTACAGTGTATAATACACTGTACAGTGCAGCTTAGGACTTTCCTAACAGAAAGCAGTACCTTAAAACATGGCTAACCATACCCCTGTTTCCCATGCCAGTTGAGATTCCCGGTATGTGTGAGGTGGACGTGACCCCGGAGCCCACCAGCCCCACGCTCCAAGCTGAGTCCTCCGATTGCTATGACCACGCGGACCGCTGGCAGCGGCTTCGTGCCACTGTGAGGCGCCTGGAGTTCTGGGAGGGCTTCAGTGCTGAGCTGGTGGGCACTGGCTTCTTCTCAAAGGTCTACAAGGTCCGTCGCCTCGCCTCACGTGCCCAGGGTCTACTCTGCCGATGGGGGGATGCGAGAGGAGGGTGTTCATATTGCTCATGGGCCCAAGCAACTGAAGGAGATGGGACTAAGACATCTGATTGGTTGGTCCTACCTCCTCTGCAATCTGATTGGTTATCTCTCTGAGCCAGTCATTTTTCTTTCTGCCCTCAAAACATTTTTGTGTACGTAAAACTTCCACGAGTGTTTGTCTCAGATGGGAATGTTATTAGGAGAACTCGTCATTAGGGCAGTGTTGGTTGTTGTAGTTAAGCTAGCACATTAGCTATTCCTGGGTTAGCCATTTTCCAAAACGATTAATTATATATATATTAGTTATGTCGCACAACGACACTTTAATTCCTGTATGTTCCATGCTGTTTGGCCTAGCAATGAGGAATCAAATGGACAGCCACAGTTTCTCTATGCTTTTATTATCATTATTGTTGTTATTCATATTTGGCAGCAGGCATCTTCAAACCGAGCCTGTTTAGCATACGATGGTACAGGCTGATATTCCTTCAGCGCCTCTCGTTTTTACATTCATCCCCCCGCAGCGCAGATGTGCAAACTGTGCCGTATGGAAGAGGTTGAATATGTAGTGCTGAAGTGTGAGCAGAAAATGTAGCCAGTTGTGGGGTTAAGGAACGACAGGAACGTGTTAGGGGGGGGGAGCCTGCAGTAGGTGAGGCAGAAACAAATGGTATAAATGTGAAGTATTTAAAATGCCTGAATCAGACTTGGTGTCAGCAGTTTGTTTTTTTTGTAACTGCTGCACATTTGAATCGCCATACAAGCGTAGGAGTAACATGTGACACAAGTGTTTTCCTGAAATTGTGATGTCCTGTGGTCCTTAACTAGCACCACGAGAGCATGGCTGTATCCTGTTACGAGTGTGAGCTTGTTTTCATTGTAATTGCTAATTTAGGCTTTAGTTGAGGAAGGATCCCTTTAGTCGTCCTACTGGAGCATGAGAGGAGAGTTGTTGTCTTGATCTTCTAGAGAAGCATCTGTGTGTTAAGGGGCAAGTCAGGTCTTTGATACTGCATATGGGGTGGGAGAGCATTGAGATCCGGGGGCCATGTTGGGTTGTGTTTTAAGGCAGCACAAATGCCAGTTCCCCCCCCCCCCCTTCTGTTAACACATTTGCATTGAGCTGGAGCCCTGATTTGATCTCATGCAGAGATAGTCAACCCCGATAACATGGTCTATTTACAGTATTTTCCACAGTGTCTGCCAAGGCGACGTGATTATCAAAGGAACATTTGAAACCATGGGGCCTCTAGTCATGATCTGAAAAAGAAAAAATGGATTGGTTGAGTTTTGGTGCTGAGAGAGACTCAGGTTTACAAAAGAACATAGCAGCCTCAAATTAATTATATACACCTTCAGGTGGAAGTCAGTCAGTCCATGATTGTGACGTGGCTGCAGGGATTGTGCCTCCTCACTAATTTCAGATGCATCCTTAGTGATTTGGTTACAGACCTGACACTCTAAACGGCACCCAGCTGATCAAAATCCCTGATTGTAGTAAGGCCTATACCCAAATGTCCTTCTGGTAGAAGGCAAGGAGTATGGAGATGACAGCTTGAAACTCCTAGAACTCTAGTTCACAAGATTATTGGACTTGCATGGACTAGAAAATGAGCTTCCCAACAATGCACAAACATTGCTACTGCCTGAGATCCCAATGTCACCCTCTGTTGGTCAGGTTGTGCACAACTCATCGCGGAAGGTGATGGTGGTGAAAATCTACAGGAACGACGTGGACCAGGATAGCATCGTGCGTGAGATCACCCTCCTGCAAAAGCTCTCCCATCCCAACATTGTGAGGTCAGCCTCCAACAGCCCTCGCTCATGCAACCCTGTAGCTACTTCTGTGGTACTCCCTGTACCATCTCCGATAAATAAATTACTCCGCTGTTCAGCCTTTTAACCGTAACTGTCCACCCTTATTAAAGTTTAACTTCAATCTGAGCTTCATGCTGAAACAACTTCAACCCTTTGACCTCTTCATGGGGCACAAAAGACGATGCCTTTATGGCCCAGTGTTCATAATCCTCGTTTCACGACACAAAAATGAAGAAAGTGCGCTTGCGTTGAGGAATGTAACCCGAGAGGATTTTTTTTTTAATAACATGGCAATTCACGGGCTACACATAATGAATGCGAAACCCTTCACTCATCTTTCACAAAAGCTGCGTTATCAGATGATGGGGTTCCAGCTGCGCGCCCCTTCACACCTTTCTGTTTATCTATCCAATCTGACATTCCTCCCGCTTGGCTCCCATTGCACAAGGTGACGGTATCCTTATCAAACTGTGTGCATCAAGAGCAGATTATGAAGAAAAGAATTGTGTGAGATAAAGACTTAATGCTACCATGCAAATAATGGCATTGATGCAAAGAACTTGAGTACCTGGGGGCGGGGGGTGTTTACCTTAGAACAAGGTATTCGTGTTGTTTTCCAAGTTGTATATTGAGCTCTACAGGTGACTAAAGATCTCCTGATGTGGGACTCCTTTCAAAACTGCAAGCAGCAACTCTATCTGTATCATTAAAACCAACGTCTTACTCATATGTCCGTCATTATTTCTATGGCCTGTATGGTCCTGCATGTTGGAGTAACTGGTTTAGAGTGTTTAATGAATAAGTTCTGGCAGGGGCACCATAAAGTGGGGAAAGTGAGGAAGATTCCAAGGACCCCTGAGTGACTGCGGTCCTAAAAAATTTGAAACATAATCCAATTGATCTGGGTTGGGGGCCCAATATAATGTGCTTTCATGGGGCCTAAAAATCTTTGGCGGCATCCCTGTGTTCTGGTTTGAAGTTGACGCTCACAGAAACTTGGTTTACCTGCTCCAGGTATCTTGGAATTTGCGTGAAGGAAGACAAGCTGTACCCGATCCTAGAGGTGAGTTTGCTTATTCCGGTCTGGCCTCAGCGAGCCATGACTTGAGGAGCTTTGATGTGAGACACTTTGATGGGGGGGGGGGCTTCGGTGATGCCAGGCACGTTATGGGACTGGTCTGTCCTGCAGTACGTGAATGGTGGATCCCTGGAGGAACTCCTGGCTCGGAAGGATGTACCTCTCAGCTGGAGGGAGAAGGTGGAGCTGGCCTGTGATATAGCCAGGGGAATGAGCTACCTGCACTACAAGAACATCTACCACAGGGACCTCAACTCCAAGGTGAGGAGGTGGCAGAAGCACGAAGGCATGATGTGAGCCAAACGCAGATCGTGTTTGGCTTTCGGTCAGAGAAACCCTTCGTGTCCTGATTCCAAACCTACAACAATGGACCTCAGGGAAGCTGTAGTGGTTTAATTTTGTTCTTTTAACTTAAAAGTGAAACTTGTAAAATAAATTGCCCCACATAAATAGAGTGTGGACATCCAAAAGCTTTAAACCTTCCTAAAAAATGTATTAATCTTGCCAGAACCCACATCTAACGTGGCTTTTGACTGCTTCTGGTAAAAATAAATGAGCTAATGAGGTAATCGCTAGTGGTTAAGCGGCTGTGACGGAAAGCTGAGGAAATCCTGGATTGCGTGCTGCCGTCGTGCTCGAACGTTACTGCCAATGAATACGAAGACTTGCTTTAGTAAAACTTGCGCAGTACGTACTATGAAATAATATAAAGAATATATTAAATACAACATTATACAGTGGTATACCTTTAAATTGCAGGGTTTTTTCAGTTTTTCTTTGCGTAACGAAGGTGTCCTTATGGTGCATGCACGAGACCTTTATCCCACGCGGTCTACTTCAGCGTCTGCCAGATGTCTTTATGGATGCTGAAAGTCAATGCCGGTGCGGTGCATTTTTTATGAATTGTGAAAGCGAGGAAACACACGCATACTGCACCAGGGCCGTCGCGCAGTTGCAGCTTTCAAAGCGGGAGCCACGGCGCCGAAGGAGCGCTCACACCCGGGGAAATTACAGGCTACCCCGTGGAGAGCGCGGATTGAGGCGGCGCTTTGCGCGCTTAACGCGAAACACATGGCAGCTCCTGCATCCAGTTCTATTCTGGACTTTCCTGTTGCAGTAACAACCTCACCATGATTTCTACCCTGTGTAACTAATATTTGCTAACCAGATTAGCTAAGATCAAACTACTTTTTGGGCACTCGCTTTTTTTGGTGAATTTGAAGAATAGGTGTGCCTACATGCAGATCAAGCTTAAAGCATTATTAAGTTTTATGTTTAATTTTACAATGTTGAGATGTCATGGGGTATCTAAAATTAGTCTATAGTATGTCTGTCAATTAATAAAATTGGCTGAATTAACTTGACCCACACAATACCCGTTTATCTAAATTTAACCATTCTCCTTTTAAACGTAATCTTCATTCGTCTTGTGTTCTGTTGTGTAATCGGTAGGATGACTGGATAAATATTTAATGCTTGTTATTGTGCCTTATATTCTGCTGGCTCCCTGTCCCCCACACTGCCTTACAGCGCCCACTTCTGTTCAATTTGGGAAAATAAAATAAAACAAAACGAGGCGTCGTCGTGGTTGCATTTCTTGTTCCTCCTGAGGAAAATAAACACTTGCCTGTAAATGTACTCAGATGTGAATATCCACAGCGATTATATGCATGTGTAAGTATTGTCGACAAGCAGGATTGTTTTGTAAAATATAAATCAAATATGCTATTAACAGAGTAAAAACCAGGGGAGATTGACTCCCATCCCATGGAAATTAATCATCTGGTGACCTTTTCTCCTTGAGCAGAACTGCCTGATCAGGGTGACTGCACGGGGCAGAGAGGCCCTGGTGACAGACTTCGGTTTGGCCCGGGAAGTGGTGGAGCTCCCATCTAAGGACCCAGGCAGGAAGTTGTCTCTGGTGGGCTCCGCCTTCTGGATGGCCCCGGAAATGCTGAGAGGGGAGCTTTACGACCGCAAGGTGATCCATCAGCTCATTTTAAGTAATATTAGGGTGACCAGATAATCCATGTCGTCCCGGACACTTAGAGCTACTTCGGGTTTTACAAACTACCTTCAAACTGAAAGGCTCCTGTGCTCGGCTAAATAGTTCAGCTCTTCTTGCGCTTTGACTCCTTGATTGAAAGACGCATCCAGCTATTTCACATTAACATTAGTGACACATTCATGATTATAGGAGACTGACCATTAAGCACACAGCGAGAACTCAGTGCTAAAGTGAAATCCGGGTCCTTTTAATTGAAATGGTAATTTACAGTTCCTGTCCTAGATCAGAATGTCCTCCCTGACATGGATTATCTGGTCACCCTAGTAATATTGTCTTGTAAAACTATGAAATAAATGAAGTCCAGCACAGGTAAGGGCAGCCCCTGAATGTAGTGACAGCTGCCTCTCTGTCCCCTTTGCTCCTTCTAGGTGGACGTTTTCTCCTTTGGCATCATGCTGTGTGAGATTCTGGGCAGAATCCCAGCAGACCCAGAAGTCCTTCCAAGAACACAGGTAAACAAATGGCCGCAGGTTAAAGAATCGGGCTTCTCATAGCCGTTTTCCTTATTAATATTCATCTCCAAAACGGCCTGACCCTTTTTGTAAATTATTTTATATGTGAAGGGCAATGCTGCGTATACGCATACCGATTTTTCTTTATGTTGACCAATAGGGGGTGCTATTGTTACTGAAAGTAAACATTTTGACTTTTCTTTTTTTGTGCATTTTCTTTCAATTAAAAAAAAAAAAAAAAAAATCCAGTTTTTGCTCGAAACCTGCATTTGCTTTTCTCTGTTTTTGGTTGATCTGGACTATTGGGCAAATATCTGATATCTGACATTTGGTCCAGATGTTCAACATGAATCCCTAAAACCATTTTCATTTCCAAAATCATAATTCAAACAGTGCAACAAGTTAAACAATACAACATTTGTCAGCAGTTTAAATTGTATTAGATTTTTAAATTAAATTTCTTATTCCTTTTTTATCCCTTATTCAGCTCCAGAGGTATTGCCTGTCTTTGTTTATGATACAATTAAGGTGTCAAAGGACACCTGTCAGAAACAATTACTGTGCATAACTCACTCTCCTGAGCGTACACCTTGCCTTTTGCCATTTTCCAATATGAAACCATCACAGTCTTCCCAATGCACAGCCCCCCCTGTTTTGTATGCATTTGTCCAGCACTCTGGGGCACTAGTCCTTTTGCACGGTGAATTTTACACAGATTGGTCACTAGAGGGAAGCAGTCCTAGAATGCTGGAATTCTCTGAAACTTGCTGCGTGAGCAGAATGAAAAATTAATTAAAATGCAGTTTCCTCCTGCCCCCTTGGGGATGCTATTAACTGAATTGTTCGCTGGATAAGCCCTCTTCCTGTAAAATGCAAAGAAAGAACATTAATAAATGAATTGAATTAGAATGGAAGTTATGAATATAGCCAAGTGTTGCATGTGTTATTGCTGTTCTGCTGTTGATTTTTAATTAAGCTAAAAAATGTAATCACTTAATTTGGAGGTAGAGTGGCTGTCAACTTCCCAACAATGAAATCCCTCATGTTTGTGTATTGATTTTGCTACAGAAAAATTACTTGTATCTCTGAAACCACAGGACCAAACTACATATAGAACACTTCAACTATTTCATGAACTGTTAACCATTTCAGCACAAAACTTAATCTGTAGACCTTAGTGTTTCAGAAAATGTCGAGGAATGACAGCCATGCAGTCTAAATAAAGATGAGCGTAAATAAAAACACATTTGTAGCCTGAATGAAGACACAGACATGTGGTTTCAGTTGACTGGACTACGTATGGAGCTTAAATTAAAAGTCTTTTAAAATAATGTATAATTATGTGGCTGAATCTCTGTGACCTGTAGAATCTTGTCGCTCTCCTCCCCCATCACACCAAGCTCACAATCAATGAGTCATTTTGCCTGGCGAAGAGGCCGATTTTGAAGCTTTACTTAGTTACTTTAAGTAAATCATCCAGTGGTTTAATGTATGTGAATGGATGCATCAGTGCAACTGAAAACAGGCATGGGTTACCCTTCAAGAAGAAAAAGAGAGGGCTTAACCCAGGATTTCAAAAACCGCATCGATTAATCTTTGCCGTGTCACTCGTGTGTCTGTGAAAGCATCAGAATTTTAATCACCTAGTTTAATAAATACAGCGATTCATTTCAATGGAGCAGAATATTTTTCTTTCTAAAATTATTTTCAAATGTAGTCAAATTATTGTCCAGAGACACCTGTATTGTAATAATAGAATAAACTATTTTCCTTGAGCAGTGGAGCAAACATTATTTCAATTATAGTCATCTATGTAAATAATTAAAACTGTTCGCCATCCAAATTGCTTTGGAGAGAGGCAGCTATTAAGCAAATATTCAGTGGAATTGGTTTTCTTTCCTAGGAACTATAAGACAGAAAACCACAACATTTTATGCGTTGGTTTCAGAAGAACTGAAAATTAGTGTGGCATATTACAGTAGAGTGGTGAATTGATGTTTGGGATTACGTCGCAGATAAACAGTCGGTTTTTTGGTTATGATCAGGGTGGGGCTTTTTCTGAGAATTTGAGGGGGGTGTGTGATGACACAGCCCCCTTGGTGTAAGGGGATTCTGGACGCTGGGTGCTTGTGTGACAAATTCGATGCCACACGGTGCTTCCACCCTGGAAAACTGGCGTCATTCCGGTGTGTGCCGCAGTTGGGGGGGGGAGGGGTGATTATCTGCACATCTTCCCTAATTCACACAGCCGGCGTGGTCGGCCGGTGCCAAGCCGGCACCGTGATCCCTACAGTCCCCTGCCAGCAGCTTTCTCCCTGATGTAGTGCTTGTATCCATCAGGATTATGGCCTGGACGTGACCGCATTCCGGGGGATGGTCCAGGACTGTCCGCAGTGCCTGCTGCACCTGGCTGCCTGGTGTTGCCTGGTGAGTGTACCAGCTTCTCTTTCATGTTTATATATTGTTCCCAAAGTGGGGGTTGTGAGACAATTTCCGGAGTATGTTGATAAAAAGTGAAAAAAATAAAAATCCATTGTTACTGGAGCTGGTTGATTGCAGTAAATCTATTGTGGGGGTACCCCCACCCCCCCACTCCTTGGTGGAATCTCCCCTCTCTCTACCCGTCTCTGGCACCCCATGACATAACACATTGTCTAAGTGCTAATTTTTCAGAGATAATAATATTATAAAGAGTAATAAAGCCGCCCTTAATAAAGCCGCCCTTAATAATGCCGCCCTTAATAAAGCCGCCCTTAATAATGCCACTAAACAGTGCTGACGGGGAACTGAATCATTTTCTTTTTTTTCGACCTTTAAAACGTTAATAATTTTTACTTGCACTCGTTTATTAATTTTTGTTTCAATTGTGGGCCCACTGACAAAACGTTACCTGGCCACCCCCCACAGTGGCCACTTGATTACACATACCTGGTAGTACCAGGTAGGACCCCCCACTGTTTATTGTGCTATACACTCTAAATACCGCAGTGCATTAAAATCCCAGGGGGGGCAGCTGCTCCTGAGATGCTAGAACCATTGTGTCTTGCACCAGCAATCACATAACATTCAAAATTACTTAAACCAAGTGGTGTAACTGTTTTGAAGCCGCATGGTGACTGGACCTCTTGACCGGATCTCTGCATGCTGTATGTGTTCAGCTGTAGTCACATGATTGGCTGATTGGAGGAGCTGTTTGCGTTAACGAGCAGGTGGCCCTTAATAAGCTGACTGCTAAGTGTTTTTTTGACATGGGTACAACTATAAACCCAATGAGAATTATAGTGATGATCGTCATTCTCATAATCATCATTTGCCTTTTGTATTGTGTTAATTGTCAATAAAACGTCCGTAAGAGCGTAGAATACAGAGCTGGTACAGAACCTTCCCTTTTAACTTCTCTTGAGTTGCATTTGGTTTAGAGTGGCTTACTGGATCTGGTTGGTTGGGCAGAACCCAAAGAATCATCAACCTCTGATCTTGTCTTTTTGGGATAGATGGAGGCCTTCCAGAGACCTTCCTTCACGGAGCTGCTGGAGAAGCTGGAAGACACCGCGGAGGCCCTTGGGCCTCCCGACTCCGAGCTGACAAGCGGGTGAAGGGGGAGTCAGGAGAGGAGATGTGTGGACCTGGACCTCACCAAGTCTGGCCTCTCCGCAGGGGAGCGTATTTCAGGCTTTGTGGGCTGCCGGAAGGTTCTTAGACACCGGTGAGGCACAAGGATCTTCTAAAGATGGGACATCTTTTCCTGTGACTTCAGGGACATGTGTCTCAAGTGGAAAAATGAAGACCACAAGCTGGAGGTCGGCAAGCCTGAGACCGTCCTTCCTGTCTGCGTTGGAGCAGTCGAACTCCTTTTAAAATGAGCCGAACTGCTGACCGCTCAGGAGCGCGAGGGCAACCTTCTGTAGCAGGCATTCAAACCTGGAACCCAAAAACTGAGCTTTATTTCTGTGGTAAAGGTTTTGACTCCAGATAATACAGAAAATTCTCACTTTGCTACCTTTCATCACTTCCTGTTTTTTTTTTTTAAATACAGACACAGTGGTCTGTTGCCACCGTTGCCATGTGCCTACCATGCGGCGCTCTGAGCTGTGCACTCCCATTTTAGGGTAATTACCTCCATAATATAAAATAAACCCCATAGTGACCTTAAGACCTAATGGATCAGGAGAGAGAAGAGGTGACCAGTGTGCCTGACTGCCCGTAACAGACAGCGGCAGTGTTGGCTGTCATTAATGAATTTTTGGTATGTCTTTACCTGTATACAGAATGATTTTTCATTATGAGAATTTTATAAAATAGTCAACCTCAAATGCGGATTAAAAAAAAAAAACGTTCTTAAAGGGTCTAGTCTCAGTTTAAACTGGCTGTGATTGTAAATGTTTTTCCTTGACAGTTTCCATCCACTTTTCGGGTTTGGTTATGGTGGTTTTTTTAAGCTGTCCAATGTCTTTATGCGGACTCCCGGTATGGTGCACCGGGAAATACAGTGTCCTGCGCCACTTTGTAGCCACCTGACGCAACGTGATGCAGTAGGACACGCATGCTTTCGGGTTAGACGGGTGGAGGAGAAACCTGCCCCCTCCATGTCTGCGTCAGTCCACTCATCTGTGAAAGTTTCGCTGTTTATGCTTTGATTCGCTTAGCGGAAAGTGATGAGGAAATGACACCGTGTTCGGGCGGTCAGATGATCTTTATCTGCTTTTTCAATCTGGAATTAAATCCCGTCTTTCTGTACATTCCTGGTTCTGCATACCACAGTTATTTTGTCCTCGTACAGATAAACATATATTTTTGCTTTAGGAAGGTGCCACCTGCATATCTTGAGTGTACTCCTCTCTCTTTCTGATTGCTGTCAGAGGTGTTGTGACATTTGCTACGTTTATATCCAAACTGACCTGGGAAGAGCCTAAATATAAAATATTTGTTTTCAAGTGTAAAATCTGGATTGACTTATTTCACTTTTGGCCTCTGATTTTTTTTTTTCTGCACCGAGGTTGTGACTGTTTTTTTTTAACAGTACAGTGTGATTGGTTGTGTGTAGGGTGAGGTTTTCAGCTGACGGAAATGCCCCCCTGTCAGCAGCCCTTAATCACAACAAATTGTTTGCACCCACACCTGGCTGAGTTGGAGCCTCTGCAGTCTTTCTGGAACAGTCTTTCTTGCATCTGCTGAGCCTGTGTAGCTGCTATAAGGTGATGAACTGTGGGAAATTTTACTAGGATTAGTCCCTTTTGGAGTGGGGGCCGTCGCAGGTGGGAGGTGACCCATATCCCCCCATCGCAAAATTTCACTTTCACACAAGGGAAAAGGAGATAAGCATGAGATGGTAATTTGTCTCCTAAGCAACACTGCATCCTCGTAAGAATAGGGGAAGGGACCCCCGCAAATAACCACGGGTGACGCTTCGGGCAAAAGTATTGGCTAATTACAGTAATAACCATAATAACAGTAATACTAA
Organism: Mormyrops boulengeri; assembly: GCA_026781065.1. Lineage (NCBI taxonomy): Eukaryota > Metazoa > Chordata > Actinopteri > Osteoglossiformes > Mormyridae > Mormyrops > Mormyrops boulengeri. The sequence continues at coordinate 6,468,238 of JAODLD010000124.1, forward strand.
TAACTGCCACATTGTATAGCACATTTCATGCTACGATCTATGGCCTAAGGGACAAAAAAACCTCTGAGTTTCACTGCACTACTCTGTTGTTGTTCTGTGCATCTGGTTAATATTGGTAAGAGTTTTGATAAGCCTCATTTTTAGGTCTATCCCTTTCCAAACTTAAGACAAAATAACCCTTATGGCCAAAGGTTTTTTTGTACATAAATTTTCCCCCATTTGGTGCTTTCTTCTGTGATCATTATAGTCATTCTTTAATCTTATTGTAAGTGGCAATCTTTTTTGTTATTTTAGTCATTTAGCTACCCGATTGGCTGCTCTTGTTGTACAGCTAACCAGAGAGGGCGCCAAAGTACACTGACAAATTGGTGTCCAGGGGCCAAATAGATTCTCTGGTGTTTTGCTGTGCGGTGTGGAAATCTGGGTCAAGGGGGATATTTTTTTCCTGGCCAAGCTTATTCTGTGACCTGAGCTCCAAACATGTACGTCAATGCCCAACTCCTTCATGAGTAGATTATGTAACACTCTATTATAATACTTTATTTATAAAAAAAAATTTCATTATACAAACCCTGGGGTTTGAGAGGTGCAAATGCAGATGTTGGGCACATGAAAATAAATATTTGTTTTCCCCTTATTGTCTTTTAAGAACAGGGGAAATGGAGTATATCAAATGTATGGACAGAAGAGGACTTTGGAACTGGCTCTATAAACGGGAGGTTTTGGTTTTGCCTTGAAACGCTGGTGTTGGGAGTTTCAAAGGTCTGAAAAGACTGGAGACACAGGGATTTGCAGTGCTAGGTCACTTTGTTCACCAACATGTGATTGTCAATGTATCTGAATGCACTACATGCACTGTGAACAGAGAAGCAGGACTTTTGATTTCATGAAAAAAAGTCACCCTCTCTCAATATCAGGAGACATTGTTTTCCGTTTCGTATTCAAAGTCAATGGAGTTAAATTTATGCACGGAGCAAATCGTCAGAACTTGGATTTTTTCCTCTCTTCTTCTTCTTTTTCTCGTGTCAGCATGTGCTTTATGTTGCATAAGTAGGAGTTTTGTATCTTGTTGGAGAAGAATACTGTTAATTGATAAAGCCTAGGTGGCATTTTCCTAATCTTCACACTTTTGAAAACGTGTCAGTCGGACAAGATGACTTGCATGTAGCTTTTGAGTTCATAACATATTTAACGAGGGGAGTACCTATATATTCTGGGGCCCCTGGCAAAATGTCACCCTGGGGCCCCCTGAAATTATATAATTTGATCATTTTACATATTCAAGGGCCTCTGTAAAGTGTTGGGCCCTCTGAGTCTGTCAGGGTATCCATGCCCTTACTGTGCCTCTGAATGTAACTGCCAACTGTGTAAGTAACAAATATCGGGGTAGGTGCAGAGTACTATGGTTTCAAATGTTACACATATTCTGTGAATGGGTTATTCTGTAGTGGCACGGGAAGCACGCAGTCTTTGTTTCTTACCAATTTCCGTGCGTCTAACAGTAGAAACGTTGCTCCACGTATAGCGCCATGGTTCTCTCGGAGGGTTTTCTGCATTACTGCCACCCAGTGGTAAGTCTTCAAACTGAATTTTTCAGTAGGTTTTGATAACCACTTACGTTATTCGGATGCCGTGACCTACATTGGGAATTTTTTGGGTGTGATTGTGGTCAGGTTATGTATTGTGTCCAATCACAATATAACATATTATATTTATTTATAATATATAAATATATAATCACTGGGATTTGTATAGGTCTGTCTCTTATTTACCTGGACATATAATTTAACACTTAACACAAATGATACTGTTTTGCCTTATAATTCAGTTCCAGTGGAAGAATAAAACAGTGTGAAAGATCTAAATTAACTTTTAAATAGTAATAATGTTACGTTAAAATTCCATAATTCTGGAGCTGAATTTCATACAAACCGAGGACATTAATTAAAAATGAGACCGACTGTTCTTAAACGGATCACTTAATAAAAACGTCATTATAAAACCATAGTAAAATGTCACTTAACGGGGGCAGGCAGGCGATTTAATGCAGCGGCGCCCCCTCCTATAATAACGGTCCACTAATGATGAGCGGAGCGCCAGCTGCCGCAGGTTCGAGCGCCGCGCGGGCATCACACGGGATTCATGGTGTCCTGCTGTAACTCAAAGCCGATGCGCCGTGCATCGCGTACGTTTTTCATTGCTAAGGTTTGTGTCATTGACCGGTGTCTCCCTCCGCTTTTTATGCCGTTTTCCTATCTATAAATCTGCCCTTCAGGCTGAGCAGCGCGGGTCGCCTTATAGTTATAGCTGTCGCCCCCCTCCCCCAGTCCCGGGTGACAATGTGCCACTTTCGCTTTTACATTCAACAAGAAGTGCATTAAATCATCGTAGCTGTTACCAACTCTCTATGAATCATCCACGAGTTATAATTTTTTAAAAGCTTTGAATTGAAGGTTAATCTCACTATACGAAGATCTGGGACACCCCCGGTCCCTGTGCTTTATAATTTGTATTCCAGGTTTCACTCGCCGCGCTTTTCAGTTACTTATTGTGGCCGTGGATTTACGGCTTCGCTAACAGAGGCCGTTTTATAGCCGGATCGATGCCCCCGGACCGGTTGGAATGCGGGGGGTGCGGGGGGTGGTGCGTGACGCAGTTTGTTAATTGATGACCTACACCAAAATCCATTAAGTCTCTGGTGGCCGCAAAGCATGCAAGAGGGCAGTACTACGTGCCAAAGCATACCTCAGTGTACTCGCGAAGATTAAATCTATACATTATGCATTATTAATAAATATGTTATGATAAGCTTATGGATAAAAAATATATTTACAAGTCAGTGTAGGAGGTTCTAAAATACCACATAAACGAAAAGCCTTAGATTTTATGATATTATCGAAAATCATTAAATGACATATGTTATTTCTTTCAAAGTTGACAGTAATTAGTGGTAATTTAGAAGCTGTCTGCTTTACCGAAAAAATAATTATCGCGGCCTCTTCATGAATCAAAGGAGTATGACCTGTTTCAATTTTAAATGTTCCCTTAAATCTGCAGCATCAAGTCGAGAAATGCAAATTTGTTAACAAACGGGAAGTTAAAATAAATACGACCCGAAGACCATTTTATTATTCAAATTCTAATTGCACTACTACGCAATTATTTTAAGTAGGCTATAACATGCCGAGTTCGGAATGCGTTTCAGTTCAGATGCTCACTAGATAACGGCCTATGCAGCGATCGGCATGGCGCCTATTGTTTTGTTTCGATGCCGTCAGGAAATTTAATGGATGGATGTTTTGAAACAAAAGTATAAATAGATACAGAAGGCAAAGCTGTAGGTGCGTTCAACCCTACCCTGATTTCCAGTTAATTTAGCCAGTGTTTTTTATGATGTATGCCATGCAATAGTGGTGCCCTAACAAGCGGGATGGACAAACATAATGGAGTTTATTAACAAGAGAGCAGGAACGAAAGGTAAGACGTATCGGGCGTCAAGCGTGGCTCATTAGAAATCGGAGGGGCAGAGAAGCAGGGCGCGGCAGATGGAAAACATTACAGACATGTTAACCTTTTTGAATACTGATGGCGGGTAGTGATAGCAGTGATAGACTCGCATAAAGTCTCCTGAACCAATAAATCGATTGATTGATTTATTGATTGATTATTGAATTTTCATGTTAGGTAACTTCTCTACCAGCACTCAGTGCCACTTCTGCCCACTGGGGGTAGCAGACAACCACAATGTCAATAGGAGGAAAAACACACAGGTAAACCATGCTTGATTAGCGTAACAATTACTGTTAAATTTCCCAGACGTACTACAGCAAGTGTTCTCTTAAGATCTAAACCTTTTGATCCTAATCCCAGTTAACAAAAGGTGTCCCTGTGCTGGATTTAATTGTAAGTCTTTTTAAGTCACTCGATTCACAGACTTAATGCAATTGCCGTTAATGGTTTTACAGTTTGTTTACAGATGTCAAATGTGCTGATGTCCGACAAATTATATTGCGATAGCAAGGTCACTGGTGTGTGAATTTCACAGAGATAAGGAGGATAGGCAAGGCGATCATGTTCTAAAGTGTTGGGAAGGCGTTTGATGTCACAGGGTGGGCAAGAAGCTGCTGTAGGGAATTGGGTAAGAGATAAATCCTGGGAAACAGCCAAAAAAAAATAAAAACTACAAACACAGCAAGCCAAAAAAATGAAATGTTAAAAAAAAAACGGGATTGAGGTCCTTCAGCCAGTCCTGCTCCTTTGGGAATTTAATAACTTTGCGTGAGGAGAATTTAATGTAGTAAATCAAGCTGACACAAGCAAGGCTGAAGAAACAAGTGGCAGGAGAGCCGGAGATGTACTGGGACCGTATTTTTCAATCCGCACCACAGCAGGAAAAAAACAGGGAACGGTGTGATAAATGGGGGGGGTGCGCATGCTCAGATCCTGCACCAATTTATAACTGTTAGCCTGTTATTCTGTATGAGTGAGAGAAGATATGTTTTGCTGTCTTTTTGGGGACTTTTTCCCTCCAAGACTTTAATGGACCTTATTTGTTGTAGGTATTACTCATTATCCATTTTTGAGTTACGCTAGACTAGGATTAGGTTTAATTGGATCGCAATGCGCGTCACTGGTAAGACCCCACAAGGAATGATACCGTGCAGCTGAAATGGCAGGCAAGCCTGACAGTGAGGTGATTAAATAATAAATATTCAGAACGTTTCCTCACCTTGCCCACATGATTCTTGTTCCTCGGAATCTGTGAGCTGTTCAGAGGTAGACTGGGAAGCCTGATGCCATTACTGTATTGAAAGTGGAAACAGTGGACAGATGAGTGTTGGTATTTCTGCTGGTGGAGGTTTCATTCACTGTCAGGTCAATAAAGGGAGATGGTTCATTTTCTAGTAACTCAAAGGTACTTGAAGGTAAAATAGAAAAGGTAAATATGGCAGAATAAGCTCGCCTTTTATCAGGAAGGACATGAGGCAATGAGAGGGGGTGCTTGCACCCCCTAGGATTAAAAGGATAGGATGATTGGAGTCTGCAATCTCCAGTGGCGCATATTCAAGCAAAAGATGGTGGTGGCTGCTTGTCATAGTTTTTCCATGCAGGTTCGTCGTGTAGAATACAGTACGTGCTGAATACCAGGAGGACTGTGGCTGCTCGACAGATGCGTGCGTCTGAGAAATAGCATCAGGGAGAGTTCTGGAGGGAAAAAGCTACAGAAATCGAAAGGAAAAGATTGCAAAGCTGAGATGTTGAGATTTTGTTGCAGCCTGTTCCCTGGAGTCTGCAAAGCCCATCTGGTTCCTACAGACTCAGGTGTAGAGCAGTAGTTGTGTAGTGCTGCACCGCAATTTGCATGCATGCTCTGCACGTCCACTTTGGCCTTTGTCAAGCGGCAGCCGCGCACCGCGCACAGCTTGGACTAGCTGCCCGCTTCCAGCACCGCTTCCATGACCCCTCAGGCTCCTCGTTATGGAAGACGTTTCCAGCCAATTAAATGTCAACGGCATCACACTTCACTGCCACGGTCCAGTCACCCTGCTCCCCTCCCCCGATTGATGGTTTATGGATGGCCAAGAATCCCCCCTTTTTCATGGTGTGCTACTCCGTCAGTGTCTCCTCCCCCAAGGTGACACCGGAATTTCCTGCCCCGGTGAGTCATTGGAACGGTGAAACGCAGCCCTGAAAACTGCTGACTCGCTGCAGGTGACAGTCCCTAATCCTCTTGATTCTTATGCATTCTTAATACCAGCCGCTGAATATCGTTCAAATGTAAAAATAAATAAGTAGAAACAATGTGTTGTCTAAAAGTGTGGAACAAGACTGGATGCCACCTAGTGGTGGAACCTCATAAAGATGCAAATATGACGACTTAACTGGTGTAGTTGATGCAGGAGTTGCTGTTAATTTTCTTTCCATATATCCATGCATTTTCAATACCACTTTTTATGAAAAAGGTCGTACTGAGCCTGTCGCCACAGAGCCTCAGGATACCTTATATGGGATGTCAGAACATTGTATACCTGGCACTTTGCCTAATCCTGTATTTTTGATCTGGCACAGAATGGAGCTATAAATTACTTATATAATGTATAGGCTGTCAGATCCTGCAGTTTAATTGAGTTGTTGGTAGGTGTGGACTTACCATATGTTAAATACAGATAGTAGCATGGGGCTCCCCATGAGGACAGAATTTCCAGAAGTTACATTTATGGATATAAGATAATACGATAATTTTTATGATAGTGACTTGTCTATTATTTGCATTTTTAGCGACAGCTTTCAGGCGAGAAAAAATCCCCCCCCCCCCCCCGTCCCAGCTGTAATGGACTATTCTGACTTTGAGACTTTAACGCTACCCAGCTTTCTTTTCACACTGGAAGTCAAGTGGTAGTCTTCCGGTTGTTTCACTGCCAAGCAAGCTGGCACAAAGTAGTCTAACAGAAGAAGAAAACGGTACAGACATCACTTCTCCTGTGTCTTTGATACTGTCTTGCTAGAGTGGTAGACAAATTGTGAACAGACGTGGAGAGAACAAAGTTAAACAAACGTATGAACAAAAAATCGAGACTAACCACAGATGGCCCACTTAGGGGGGGGCGCATACCCTTGTCAACCTAGGGCTCCCACAGGAGTTGGTGTGCCCTTGTTTACTGGTGTGTGTTGGCCGAAAGTGTCTTCTGAAACCCCTACAAGCAACAGTTTCCCCCTTTTCTCACTGGGGTTTTGGTTCTCTGACTTATGAATTACGAAGATGATTAATGGCGTGGACGTGGGGAGCTGAGCATTAGACGCAGCAGACGTTGGCGCCGGCTTCTTATTTTCCAGCTCGCTGATAACGGAACGGGCTCGCGGTCAAAAGCTAATACAGTAATCATTCATAAAAGGCCCTTTACCAGAAAAATCCCATCAGAGGGGCTTCCTTGCCGTGGTGGTTCGCGGTCTGAGAGGAGCCTCAAGGTGATTGGGCGCAGAAAATACTATGTTGCCACTAATGATGCATAAATTTAAAGCGCTACGCTTGGAATGCTGGCCGAGGTATGGAGAGTGACTCTTATTGACTCGATCCTGCCGGCCTTCCACCGCTGATCGATACGGACGAGGGCTGTGTCCATCACGCCAGCTTTCATGAAGCACAAATAATGTACTTCATGGCACGATGCCTCTGATATTACCCTGCTGCAGTTTAGGGTTGGTGGGTGCATGGAGGGAGGGGACGTTCATTAAAGGTTCTAGTAGTTATTGTTAAACTACACAAGTAAGAGCAGAATTGGAGTCCTTGATGGAATTGATTTTAATTTCTAGTCAAGTCAAGTGTGCATTATTGTCTTACCATCCACATACAGGTATACAGCGAGATAATTAATGTTCCCCCAGAACCACAATGTAACACACAGACATCATTGACAGGGGGAAGGTTTTCACTGTACTCAAAATACAAAAACACAGAACTGTATGAAACAGGGGGGTTGGACATCAGGGTTTATACTTGGTGCAATGGGTATGTATGTAAACAATAAGAAAGATAGTAGCAGAATAACTAGGTTGGATGAATATAATGGCTAAAAACTGAAATTATAACTAAATATATAGTAATACATTTTAAATGTTATTCTTTACATCTGGTTGCTGGCTGTTATTCGGGAATATCAGGTTGTGTGTATCTGAGGGTAAGTATGGCGGTGTTCTGCACGTTTGATACGGCTTTAGTCAGTCTGGCCTCTGTCAGCCTCTGTGTCTGCGGTCCTGATGTCCGGTGCGAGCTGACATTATCTAAAAGGTCAAATGGGGCCTGAGTCGATGGTGCGGTCAGTCGATTTGCGCTCACTCCTGCTCGTATACTGCTTTGGATTGACATCTCGCACCATCTGTGGACTAGCATGCTGAGGGCGTAGAGAGGAGCAGATGGAGACGTCGAAGCTGGCACGTCGTCATGTGACCCAGACGCCAGAGACTTGAAAATCCAGTGCTGCTTTCACTGTTCTGTGACACCGAGGAACTGTTTTTTTAAAAATGTAGGTTTTCAGAAAAGTTTAGACATCTGGTAGAAATAGTCTGGGAAAAGCAGAGATCTTTGGTAATTCATTCCTTGGCCAGGCTGCCTCTGTGTGGATGTGTTAACGGGAGGGAAATTAGGTGGCAGCGATTACAGAAATTAATGAAATTAAAGGGAGGAGGGGTGGGAATTAAAGATGTGACACATGGAAGTGAACATCTGGAGCACGAATCGAGTAGTAGGTCCTGGTAAATGGAGAATGAGGCTTTGGGACTGACAGTCTGTCCTGTCACTTACTGCCTGCCCATGGCGGATAATGGGGGGAGCCAGAGAAATGGACTGGGGGGGAGGGCAAGTCTTATAA
>JAODLD010000124.1:6476703-6490747 GCA_026781065.1 Mormyrops boulengeri
CCCCCCCCCCCCCCCCCCCCCCCCCCCCCCCCCCCCCCCCCCCCCCCCGCCCCCCCCCCCCCCCCCCCCCACCCCCCTCGGGGCGCGGGCAAGTCTTATAAATATTTCATTTTAATATAGTCACTTTTCACTAGGTGTATTAAATAGTTTTTTTTTCTGTCAGGCATCCAGAAAATTGCCAAGTTAAATTAAAATGCATACATAAGTAACATCTAGGAGTGAATAACAAAAGCTGGGTGCAGTTTAGCTATATTTTACTTTTTTATTTAGATAATGGGCACCTTGATTGTTTACCTGTTTCTGTGAGCAGGTAGATAACACCAGTTTAATTACAATGAATGTAGTTTTGTCTATGGACATTGGATGATATGTTGATCCCAAGGGGAAACTTGAAAATTTTGATCTGTTAGGCTGTACCATTCATGCACTATAAAGGGGGGGGGGGGGGTTCGTTAAAAATTGTTGTGTCGGCATCGCCACTACTAAGTAGATTTAATTAAAAGGGACCACTGAATAGTAGGTTAGCCCAGTTAGTAACTTACAACTCAGCCATAAATCCCGAGCAGTGTTGTTCTGGAGGTTAACATCATAACAGGTAGGTATCGTGTATGTCTGCAGTGCTAACCTGTGAAGAGCCAATGCTCTTCAAAGATGGTCAACTTTGGGGTTGGGGTTGGTGAGTTACCCCTATAGGAATGGCTTATGGTTAGTGACATGTACCCCTAGGAATGGGTTATGGTTAACATTATGGTTAGTGACATTGAAATTGTGTTACTAAGTTACTCCAAGTCACCCTACAGGAGTGGGATAGGGATAGGGTTGGCGATATTGTGGCTGTGTTACTAAGTTACTCCAAATTACTCTACAGGAGTGGGTTCTGTGACAACTTTGCTCAAAGAGGTTCACCCCAGTGGCTGTGTTCACCTTAGCAAACTGCGTCATGGCAAATGTCGCAGTCAGCGTGTAGCTAAATGCTGAGTGTGATGAGAGGATGCTGGTGAAAGCAGAACACACCGGGGGGCACTGAAGGAGGGAGCAAACTCTCTGAGTAAGCTGCTTGGATCCAAGCTCTTCTGGAAACAGTTCCGTTCTGCACCACTCACCCCAAGTCTTGCTTTTCCGTTTTTTTTTTTTTTTTTTTTTTTGTGGTGACAGATTTAACTTTCCTTACGGTGGGCAGGTGAGACGTGAGTGAGTCTAGGAGAGTAAAAAGTCAGAAAGGAAGGACTTTAATGAATGGCTGTTAAACTCTCCTAAGGCCTTTCAGAAAGTGAGACCACAATACTGGGTACTTTTGTCAAAACCGGGAGCAACAAATGAGGGTCACAAAGGGGGTTTCTTGTTCTTCTGCTTAAGATAAGATAGAATAAAATCAGATGACCCTTAATTTCCCCACAGGGGGAACAGTATTCTTAGTCGAGCACTAAGGAAAAGCAGAAAAGATATACAGATGTACTGAGGAAAATAAAAATAAGGGCCAGATCATATGCATAGCATAAAGGGTCGATAGTGTATATATACAAACTTTTACGGAAACACAGGGTAAATACAATAAAATAAAGTACAGTGAATACAGCTGGGGATATAACTCTGCAGAATGACAATATGGTGCAGAATGTATACAGCAGTGTGACATGCACTGGAAATACAGTGTCAGCAGGCCAGCGGTACTGTAAACAGCAGTCCAGTGTTCCGGGTGGGGCAAAGATAGAGATCGAGGCTTAGACATTAAAGATAGGAGGTTTGTGAAGTTCCTTCCAACCGGCTGGTGTCGGAAGAGGAGGTGCTGAATAGCTGGATGGGAATAAAAGAGCGTCTGAAGCACTCAGGTTAGCGTCGTGGGGGAGGAGCCTATGGACGTGATACACATATTGTCTGTGCTGCGGCAAGTGAGCTTGTCAGCATCCTCTCCACGCAGCAAAAGAGGCCAATAGTCCGTCACCTCGAAAGCAGTCCTGCTGAACCTCCGTGCGGCCCTCCTGTGCCTCCGTGCAGTCCTCCTGAGCCTCCGTGCAGTCCTCCTGTGCCTCCGTGCAGTCCTCCTGTGCCTCCGTGCAGTCCTCCTGTGCCTCCGTGCAGTCCTGCTGAGCCTCCGTGCAGTCCTCCTGAGCCTCCGTGCAGTCCTGCGACCACATCCTCACAGAATTGGTGGTGATGGGACGCAATTGAGCAATGCGTGGCTGTGGTTATCGTTGACATTAGTATAGAACAGGGTTCTCAAACTGCAGTCCTGGCGGGCCGGAGCCCTGCGTAGCTTAGTTCTTTCCCTGTTCCAACAGAAATGATTCAACTCAAGAGCTGTGTGGTAATTAGGTAAGCAGTTGAGTCAGGTGTTTTTAATGAGGGTAAACCAAAAACTGTGCAGGGCTCCAGCTCGCCAGGACTGGAGTTTGAGAACCCTGGTATAAATCAAGGCCAACGTGTTTTGGGGAGTCCCAGATATTCCCCATCAGCACACCATCGTAGCCAATAAAGGGTGTGATGAGTAGCCAATTGGCTTGAGTGTTTCATTCCCTCAGGCAAGTGTGCTGGTGGAAAAATGTAACAAATCTTTAGAATGGATGGAGAATGAAAACTGGGAAAAATGTTAGATAGTGTGGTGAGGTGTGTGCATGACCACAAGGGGGCAGTAGTGGGTGGATGAGCGCATAGCCCAGATAGGCAGTTTTTATCGTGAAAAAACACCCGGGTGAAATTTGGACGGGGGGGGGAGGTAACGGGAGGTGAGGTGGTCGGGACCGAATGATGCAGTATGGGAATCCCGGTGATTTAAAGACGACTATCGGCATCCTAACTCTGCCGAGGTGTCAGTGACTGGAGGAAGTGCGGACATCCTCACAGTCAGTGATGTCAGGTTCGACCCCCCTCGCACGATCCAGGAGGTAGCAGTGACTGCCTGGCAGCTGGATGAGCTGTCTCCAGCCATGCGTAAATGAGGGTGGGGCCCCCACGCCACCATGTTGGCCAGCTGTCCAGCACATCGATCCTGAGGTTGACAGGTGGGTGCTGTCCCGGGTGCCGCAAGTAGGACAAGCCACCTGTGAATCAGCTGGAGAGATGATCTATCTGTCTTCTCTATCCTATATATCTATCTATTCTAATGTATAGACTGCCCGATAGATTTTATTGAGGGAAAGCACATCACTGCTAGTACAGTATAAGAGGAGTTGATTCTCAATGCTTTGATGTGATAGAGAGGTTTAAAAAAACACTAATTCTGGACATTTACTGTTTCCTACTTGCCTGTTGGAAATACATAATTATAGTGTTATTTTAATAGACTCCAAGCGTTATATTGACTAATCATTACACATGTGCGATGTGTGTAATTATAATCTCATTTTTCAAAGCATCTGCAATAAATGAATTACAGTGCAAGGAGTCATTAGCAACATAACAAGAATGAGAAACGCACTACGCGGGAAATAATCTTGTTTTGTGAAAGATGGGAACATAATGAGTAGGGAAAAGTAAACTAGACCCAAAGTCCTGATGTACAGAAACCAGCTTCATGATCTATAATACCAATAAACCATCAGCCGTGACACGGCTGGGAAGTGCTGTTTGTACAAACCGGCTATTATTCAAAGCTAAAGGATTTTTGTAATAACAGTTTTTTTAAAAAAAAGAACTTTTATAAAAATGTCTGAATGATGGTGAGAGAAGGAAAGATGAACGACATAAAACAGGGGGTAAGGTACTGCATGTGAAGCTTTAAAAAATAAAATCGATTCACTTTAGTGGTTGCTAAGGAACCGATAATCCGGAGCAGAGTGAGTGGCAGGTCCGGCTCGGATTGGGTCTTTCGGATTCTGGGAATCCATTACGAAGGGAGCCAGTGGCACTGAAACTTCCTCAGAACCTGAAAGCAGATTGATTTACCCCCAGCATGAGCTGAAGTAAATATCAGGGGGGCCATCAGGCTGGGGGCCTGCTTCCTGCTTCTTCATGTCTGTCTCATCAGATAAGCAGCACAGAGGCACATAGACAATTTTGTGGTGTAATGGCGAAACAGCCCTTATGCGCTATAGCAACGCGTCGTCAGGAAAAACACAGAACTTCTGATGAGCCTGGCTAACCTGTAACCGGCCACCCTCTTTGGTAAAGTTTAACGATGCCGAATTTACCCTTGCACCGTCCGAGATATGAATTAGCAGAACAGAGTACTACGTTTTTATTGAATCTTAGTTCACAGCCGTGACTTTTATTGTATATTATCCCTCATCTTGAGAGAAATGAGTGTGGCCTTCCTTCTGATTAAAATACCCTGAAAAAGATGACCTTTTCTTTGTTATATCATCGTCCTCTAATCTTGGATCCAGTAAAAGCGTTGGCAAGGCATAGCAAAAGTGCAATTTATAAATGGGACAGAAATAGCCCAAGAGAAGGAACCGGGAGTCCATTGGCTGAAATCTGGAGAGTTTTACAGTGTTTACAAAAGCGCATCTGTGTGCGGATAATCTGTTAACTGGGACAGGCTTCTGAAAGAAGTGTTATTGAAGTGTGGGTTTGATCAACCCGAATCATGCGACAGGCAGTACACATACACATCGCATTTGGCAAATCAGGTCATGTTGCAATTTTCCTCTCTGATCCCATCTTAAACCCAAACTGAGGTGAGTGACCTGAACATGCCTGAGTTCGGGCTCATTTATATTCAAATGTGAGACAGGTAGAGCAGAGGAGAGGAAAGGGTACGAGCCACACGACTGGGCAGAGGAGAGGAAAGGGTACGAGCCACACGACTGGGCAGAGGAGAGGTAAGGGTACGAGCCACACGACTGGGCAGAGGAGTGGTAAGGGTACGAGCCACACAACTGGGCAGAGGTGGAAAGTTCACGTTCCCAAAGTACAAATCCAGACCAAGATTTTGTTTCAACCAACCAGGTCAGAGTATAAAGAGTCACATTCACTCAGCTGTTTGGTTAAAACAAAATCTTGGTCTGGATTTGTACTTTCTGAACCAGGACTTTTCACCTCTGAAAATGGGCCAAAAAAATTACCATGAAAGAGGAAAAACTATGAAATTTCCACATTCAGACCAGATATTCAGTTTCTCTGTTATTGCCTCACAGTTTCTTGTTTTTAAGCCCATCTGACAATGCAGTACAGTATCTTACAGATTATACTGCAGTCATGGGTTCATGCGTTGGTTTCCTGGCTTTTTGTATGTACAGAGTTGGCCTGTTCTCCCTGTGCTTGCACTGCATCCCTCCTGCAGTCCAAACTCATACAATCAGTTGAAGTGATGTCTATGAATTATCCACATGTACGTGTGTGTGAGTAACTGGGTTTGTACCCTTGTCTCACCCTTGGAATTTTGGGGTCAGAATAGACCTGGCATCCACTGTTACATGGGAGCAGAGAAGACATACTCATTTGCAGGCTTTTTTGTGAAGGCCGGCCAAACATAGTCCGCACTGTTTTTCACGATGGTCCAGCTACTCATTGCAGTTGCCAGCGTCAGGAAGAAAGCAGCCTGATGTGGAGGGAGTATACAAAGTTTTCATCATGCCTGCGAATAATTGATCACTCTGCAGGTGGAACTGTGTCATGTTTGAGCTCACAATAGAACCATCTTTTTGCCAACCAGGCCTTGTTTGTTTTTCCATATTTGTTTTCGTATAAATTGTGTGTCTTGGTGTTTACCAGTGCTAAACAGTCCTCTTTCTCCACTCCCCAGACACATCTTGTTAATAGGATCGGACATTTTTAGGACGTTCTCTAAGTAACTGCGATGTCTCTCTTCCTCTCGTAACTATAGTGATTTTTATCACGGATTGTTGTCACAAAGTGGCAAAACGAAGTGGTCCAGTACAACGACTGCCAAATACACAGCAACACGTATGAGAAGTTTCCAGTTTTTACTTCCGTATTAAGACCCACATTGCCCTGCTTTCAGTCACTGCCTGTTTCCGAAACACTTCATTAGTAATAATCCTGGGCGTAATGACCTCATATACAATTGCGTTTCTAATTAAGTTATCTGACTCATTTTTAACGAGTATCTGTTCAGGGAGTCTTTAATTGCTCCTTGAGAAATACCCAGTACCAATTAATACACAAAACATTTGAATATTTAAAGCAATTTTGTATCACGACTTTTTGGAATTAAGGATTAGAGAAGCTTGACCTAGATTTATATCTCTAATGTTTTGTTGACCTTTTGTACCCAAGCCAGTGCTGCGTTTTTTTCTATTCTGTTTATATTATTAGTGTCTAATTTTAGTGTTAATAATTTAAGTAATTTCATCATGGCTTGTTTGATTTACATTTCTCGGGACCACCTAGTTAGACCCTAGCATAGCCTGCGCTAATATTTTACAGGGAGTAGCAGTGCGAGTTCTTGCTGTTGTAGCACGATGAGGTTATGCTAAAAATGGTAAGAAGACTCACCTAGCCGTACTCTGTGAAGAGGCTGCCCCCCCTACACTCTCATCTGCAGTGACGTGGTAAATCTCACATCTACGCGAGAGATAGGAGGGAATCAGATTTTAGCTCATAGCCTCAAGGTGCATTGGGGGGGCGGGGGTTGTTGCACAGAGGGCAGAAAATGCAGTGTGACAGGTGTAGGCAGTTTATTATCCCAGGGTGACAGGATGGAAAGATTATCGGCAGCGCAGGAAGCACGGTGCCCCCAAGAACAGAGAAAGGCGCATCGTCGTCATTTGCGATTGTCATCTCGACGCTCGTCGCACGTCTCGTGGCCCAGCTCTCTCTCACCACGCATTCATCCTCCCGCATCGCCGCCCCAGCCCGTAAAACCAAGAATATACGGCCACTGCGGAAAAGGACGGGTGACCTTGAGGTGGGACCCTTCCCATAGTCTGGCCCGTTGATAGTGATGGCCCGTTGGCGCTCGAGTCCGAATGGATGCGTGGCCGTGCCGTTTCTCACTATAGGGAGAAAAAACAGGACAGTGCCAACCTTTGTTAAGCTGAAAATGGAGCCTGTTAGCTCAAACATCCTGGCATGATGACTGTTAGATTGAACCTCATTTAAACGCCTATCTTCATGTAAATGAATATCTGCAATTTTATCAGGAAGACCACCAACTGTTCTGCAGGCATTACTGCAGAAAAATGCTCTCAGTACCCTAGAGTGCATGTTAACCAAAAGCCTATAAGGACCATAGTCCCACTCCTTCCATTACTGACTTCAGGGGAAGTAGAAGAATATAAGAAATTTACAAACGAGTGGAGGCCATTCAGCCCATCAGGCTCATTTGGGGAAAAGTTGATTTGGGGAAGAGCACTGACACAGCCCAGTTCTCTAAACAAGATCTCTGGTCTGGCTGTCTGCTGACTATGGAAGTAAATCTGTTTCATCACAATTTGAATTTTATATGCCACTGAAATTCTAACATTGAATATTTATGCATTGGAAATATGCATCGGAAATTCGATGGTCCGAATGCACATGCAAAAATACGAGGTTAAAAATACAAAGACCACATTTCGAAGTTGCTCCAATTCGATGGTCCGAATTCACATGCAAAAAAGAGGTTAAAAATACGAGTTATACATCCGGGATATCAAGGCTAAGCAATCGATTCTGTGGGTGCGTTCGACGTGATGCAGCTGCTTACAGCGCTGGCTTAAAGCAATGCATTCTGGTCCCGACGTTTGTATCCCAGTAAGTTCCGATGCGTTATCTGCTATTTATCCCGAATGTCACATAAAGCAGTGAGAACTGGTTTTCAGTTAATTTACTGGTAAAATGAAGTTTAAATAAATGACATAAATGCTGTAATAGTTCACGTAAGTTAGTGGTTTATTTATTGTTAGTTATAATATTGCGCTGGTTTGTTTAATCGTCCAGTCTGTGAAGACGGCATTCAAGTAAGAATTGCATTGTATTCTGTACATGACAATAAAAACTTTGATTCCTTGAAATACATGTATTTGATCTTTTTCCTGGCAGCTATCTTTTGATCCAAAAAATAAATATTCAATGTTAGAATTTCAGTGGCATATAAAATTCAAATTGTGATGTGACAGATTTACTTCCATAGCTGACTGCCCTCTACTCTATGATGTCTCCCATGATCCAGTAATGGATCCCTTCTCTTCTACCCTGCTAACGGTAAAGAGGATCTGGTTGATCCTTTCTAAAAGATTTGAGGACTATGACGATCAAACGTATCGGTCATCTCGGGACCCACAACTGCACCCGCTTTCCAATATGTGACTGTTTTAAAAGGTTGTTCAGCGATGGTATTGCAGGGTATTCGCTGTGGTCATCTGCATATTATGTAAGCATTTGTACAGCTGAAAACACACACAATTGGAAGGTAAGAAGCAACATAGACACACACTTTCATTTAAAACTAGGTACATTTTATTGGGAAAAAAAAGAATGCTTTAAAAACAATGAACACTGGCCTGTGTCAGTGGTGTAGTATGAAGCACATTGAAGAAGGCGAGAAGCAACGGCAAGATTGACCCTTTTAAGTCACTCTAAGACAATACTAGCACTAATTAATGATTGGCTACAGTTCTTTGTTGATTAGCAATGGTTTAAAATAGGACCATAAATGCAACCATTGGTGATATTGGTTGTATTTAGTTGTATTATAAAGAGGTTTGCTTTAAATCTGTCGTATTCCTTGTACTTGGAAGCTTGTTTCTATGATCTTAAGGTAGTCTACTCACTACTAAAAATGTTCAGTACTAAAAAATTCAGAACGATGTATTCCAGAATTTGACCGTGGCCATTGATTGCACAGTTCAATTGAACATGTCAGACCACCCAACCACTCCTCCTCCCCCTGCCGAAAGCCGATCAGTTGGACATAAAAGCAGGTAATGGTGTCTCTCAATCAATCATCGTCATCATCCGACCCAAACAGCTTTCTGGACAGCTTCCAGGCAATCTGACAAGGTGCACCAGAAGTCTTGAAAAAATCAAGAAAAAAATCTTTTGGGGTAGAATGTGGTGCAAAAGCTAAACGTTTAGCTTCACACCAATCCTGTCAAAAAGATGACCCAGGAAACACTTCAAGCTTCAGGAAGTGAGCTCATATGTCTGAGATAATCCGAGTGTTTCTCAATACCAAGAATGCAAAGATTGTACTTGTTTTTTTTTGCAAGACCAGCCTTGCTAACTTGCCTTCCAAGAATGAACTTGGGGTGCATTGAATCATGGGATCGGTCTCGTTTGGCGAGGATGCAACTGATGTATGCTTGATATATGAGGTGGGGCAGGAATGACATCTGGGGATTTTACCACCTTCTGAACTTCTGTTCTTGAGTATTGGAACTGGTCTTCAGCAATGGAAGGTGACGTAAAATGGGTACATGAGAACACAAGTACAGCCAAGTACACATACTGAGAAACGCCCTCTGCTTGTTAAGTCATGACGTTTGAACCATGTGACAGTACTGTATCTGGGGCCAACCTGGGTACAAGCCAATATGACGTAGTGTTCTTCAAATTTTGAGTATTGTGTCATTTTTGTAATAAACGAAACCAGCTCGGTCTAGTCACACTTTCGGCTAGTAAGCAGGGCCATGTCATGTGGGTACAGCTTGCATAATTTACCATGGAAAACTGTCAGTTTGTGGTACGGCTTGGGTACAGTTCTTGGTGGCAGTGGAAAAGCACCACAACTGTTTCTGCCTTGCTCCGGTCCTTCACACACTCGGATGATGTCATCTCAAACAGATTAGGAAATTGGATGTATTTTCAGCAGCGTTTTCGAGTTTGGTATATCAGAGCCGACGGACAGTCTTATAGGCTACCCTCTCCAGTGTTAGTGTAATTTATTGGGAAACCGAAATGTTCCAAAACTACCAATCATGACTGACAATAACCAGGATTAGCAGCAACAAACTCACAGCATTAGCATCATATTTTCTGTGTTGAACATCTGCCTGTGAATTTAGGCCCCCCCCCATGTCAAGAAATGCATTAATTTGTTTCATTGTGTGTACAAAACCGAAAATAGTGTACCAATGTACTGATAGTTCCTACTGGGAGAACATCTACAATCATCACTATTGCTTGAATGCAATATGAAATACATTTCCTTGCATTTTGTAATAAATTATTACATATTGCGGTGGTTATTACAAAATGCTGGAGTTGAAAATGTAATGCTATGCATTATGTAATGAACAGCCAAAATGGATGTCAGAATTGTCATTTTGTTACATAATGTGGCAATATTACACAATGCATTGTTACAAGAAGTTATGGTGAATAATGTTACTGGTTCAACCACTATGGTTTTTTGGCCCCGGAAACAGTTTTAATGTCATGCGTTACGTCAGACTTAACAAGCGGCTTAACTTCCTGTATCCCTGTATGCCACATTCACCGGCATCTCATTTCTGTAATACCTGTCCTTCAATTATCCAATTACACTACATATTTTGTTACTGTGCAGGGTTTCTTAAAGAACACCTCATACAATTCTACACAATAATATGCAATAAGAGACCTTGTTCACAGTTAGAACTGTCGCCCACCTGAGATCTGAACCAGTCAGCTTCCTGCTGTCCAGTTCATTATTAATGCTACACTGACGAAATTCCACCTCCAGGAAAGACAAGAAATACATAATGTTTCTATTTTATTTCCTCCTGATGGGGTCACAGGATCAGTGGCCTTAGCAATCATAAGCAGAGAAAGGTAAGCGTGCTGGAAGGATGAAGTGGCAACGTGAGTCGTATTATGAAAGAGACAGAAGACAATTTGGCCATTTTGCAGACATTCCTTAATAACCTGTGCAGTTGTGTTGACTTGAATGAAACTGGGTTTCCGCTATATGACTGAGGCTTAATCGAAACCTCCATGTTCTATTTGTGTCCCTAGAGTCTTCGAGGAGGTGCCAACTAAGCGGTCTTTGGGAATTTACACTCATACCTCCAGCTCAGTCAATACTCAAGACTTAGTGCTTGCAACAGATTCTTATGCGGCAACTCTTTAAGACCCACCGAGTAGCAGCAGCGTGTTAATGCAGAAAATCCCCGGTGACTTTATATTGTTTTTTAGAGGCTTAACAACATCTTTGCTGCTAATATAACCTGTAGAGTTTGTTACAGTCCAAAAAAAACAATGACCATAATTTAAGGTCATCATGAGATCGGTAAAAAAATGTCAAAGAGATTTGAACTGTTTGGTAGAGATGTGGGTTATAATGGTCTGGGTCCAGTCTGACCTCTGGAGTAGTGGCCTGGCTGCTGTCCTACTTCCTGACTCTGCATCCAGTTGAAAGGGTATTGTTTCAGGAAATGGATCAGAAGACCACCCCTATTAAAACACAAAAAAGGCCAAAGGACCACACCTAGCAACAACATGGATGATGTCATAATACATATTGTTACCCAAGGATGGCTCTGAACAAAAAATGGAGAAAGGCATTCTGTCAACATGGAATTTAGATCAGCACCAAAGCAGGACATAGCCACAGTTACTGTGGCATGCCTCTCTGTCACAGGGATTCCCTTATCTACCCTTGGGGGCAAAAGCACCGTAACAGGTCACCACTTGGGCGGCGCTCTAGGGCCACATACACTGGAACGGTAGATGTTCATTGCCCTCTGCTCCAAAAGCTGAGCTCTGTGAATAAAGTGGGGAGGGTCACCAGAAAAAAAAAAGCAGGCGCGGGTAGGATAGCAGGTGAAGGATAATCTGAGGTTTGGGCTAACATGGTGCTCAGAACTGCCTGTCCTGGGATTATAAAGTCAAAAGCAGGAACCGTAATGGCGGGAACAATTAGAAAATGATGCACACTGACACCATATCCCCAGCAAACACACCAGGTCATAACACGTTTCAGCTGTAGCCCCCAGCACCCGACAACTGACATGTAAACGTATCGAAAACAACTCCCTGGAAAGAAATCCAGAGAGCCAATCGGCAGTCAGTGAGGACTCTTGCTGAACACGCAGCAGTGGATGGCTTTCACCTTTTTAGGTATCCAAACAGTCACAGACACAGCCCATGGAAAAAGGCAGCTCATGCATCAAAATTAGTCACCTCTGTTTTTTCCCGTCAGGGTCTGTGCTCGTATAGATAATGTTAAAACCAGGAAAATTAGAGCCCTATCCCTGACAAAGTTCTGTAATTTCATTTAAAAATCCACGCAGCGTTAGATTCAACAAAGCTCCGATTCACGTTCTGGACGAAAAATCCCACTGCACCTCTGGGGTAGCAAAATTACTTACAAATGTGTGTGGGGAGTTGTGTGATTTTTGCTACACTTCTGCCAGATCTGCAAATGCATGTGGAGATTTGTCTGTGTGTGGAGGTTTTGAGGGCTCAGGGCTTAGCGCTGTCCCAATGGCAAGCTTTTGAGGGCTTAAGTGTGGAACGCCATCACATGTAAAAAGAGCCAATTGAGAGGTCCGCCCGAGCTGTAACTTATGACTCGTCTGTATTTCCAGCTCTTGGAGCAAAATATTTAGACTTCTCAGCCATTAATAGCTTTGTATGGATTTACAGATTTGTCTACACATTCACAGATCTATGCACGCATTTACAGATTTGTCTACACACGTACAAATCTCAGTACACTTGCAAATCTCATTACACATTTAGAGATTCTTTTACAGGATTTGGCATCATTACGCACACGAATTATGAATGCAGATTTACAGATTCCTGTAATCTCAGTACGCATTTACAAATTCTTTTACACATTTACAAATCTGATTACGCACACACGGATTGAGATACAGTCGCGCAACTCTCCATACACATTTGCAAATAATTTAGCTACAATAATAGCCCCATATACACCTACTTACAAAAACGATGGAGAAGGATGTTTATGTATGTATTTTATTATTGGGGCACTGTCTCACTGGTCGTATTGCTAGTCGGGCTGAGATTTTGCAGAGTCGGCTACGTGTGCGTCCTTAAATATGCAAGCGTTTTTGTGTGTGTGTGTGTGTGTGTGTGTGTGTGTGTGAGAGAGAGAGAGTCCAGCATGTTTTGGTTAACCACACAACAGCCGAGAGAATGGTACACGCTGGGGAGTTAAGGCACAAGCATGATCTGCGTAATTCCTCTCTGTGCGTCAGAAAGGCCCATTTTTGCCCCTTTCAAAAACGCCGTGGAGGGCTCTGGACCACGTTAATTGTACTAATGGCTGCAATTCGTTTATAGATTGTTCTGTGGACTTCAGACACATGGATGTTGATGACGGTAGCATTATGTTGGCCGTACTAAACAGGCAGCATGATGCACCATGTAGAAAATCACATGGGAAATCTGGGAAGCTGCTAGGAAAGGCAGCACAGTCAGGGATGGGGGTAGGCAGGACCCATAGTGGTGGGATGGGGGTGGGGGGAGGGTGGATGCAGTCTATTGGGGGCTGCGGGAGCACAAATTCAGTACCCAGCTAAGAATAGATGACGCTGCATGAAAACCAATGAGAAGAGGGTGGAAACCAAAGGCCAGCAAAAAACGTTCCATAATGCACCTCTCCACAACGGGCCCATGGGTCCCGAGGGATGCTGAAGTAATGAAAACTTGCTCCAGCAGCTAGGCTAGGCTAAGTGCGGTATCACATTATGTAGCATAAAGAAGCGGAAACACACGGACACAGTCACGCTTGTGGTGACCCACCCCACAAACGCCCCCCTTCCCCAGCTCCCGGCCAGTCTAAATACTGGGAAATAGTTTTTATTTTCGACATTCATACTACTTAATAGCAAGGGTGAGATTTTCCTGTGTAGGAGACCAAACAGGGAAAGAGAGGTTAATGACTAAAACCTGAGTTGTAAAAAATATTAAGACCCACCATGACATAAAGATCAAAATAAATGTGTCTGTCCTGTACACAGTATTTCTACAGATATGCTATATGCTCATGTTGTGTATCTTTACATATATACATACGTGTTTTTGTTGACATCTCCTTTGTTTGTAACATACAAAGAAAGAAGCAAAGTCCATATTAATGTTCTCGTTTTGACACCTGAATTTTAAATGGCCTTTAAATCCCTGGCGGATGCGAACTAACGATAAAATCTCCTCCACAATCCCAGTCCCTTCGGCCGCTTCTACAGTTCTTTCTGCCTCCAGCATGCAC
>JAODLD010000124.1:6523603-6536894 GCA_026781065.1 Mormyrops boulengeri
TCAAAGTGCAAGAAGAGCTGAACTATTTAGCCGAGCACAGGAGCCTTTCAGTTTGAAAGTAGTTTGTAAAACCCGAACTAGCTCAAAGTGTCCGGGATGACACGGATTATCTGGTCACCCTAGCATAGTATGATGCATCGTTAATGGCAACTTCTGTTGGTGTTTGGGAAACGCACCCCTGGCTAGTTGTACTGGAACATGGTTAATACAGGTGTGACGACATTCCCAGTTCCAATTTCTGAGGAAAATGGAACGCAGCATTAGACTGGCATTTTACCATCTCTTTGGTACACAGCACTGTATATATGAGAGAACAACAGCAACACATAAACGTGCAGAAGTCTGTCTTCCGTTGCCTGGATAAACTGTAATCTGGAACATATTTACATAATCCACATGAGCTACAGCCCATTTCTAACCATTTAAAGACTACTCAGTATCTAAATCTTCTGCATGATTAAATATTAAATTTCCAGTAATTGCTGACATATGGTAATGAATGGCTCATCTTAAATAATGTCATGAGGACCGCAGTGACTCTCTGCTTAACTGCATGGCCTTTGTCACAATGCGACTGAACAAATCGGTAAAAGGTGTGATGTCGGTCATGTGATCGGTCATGTCAGTCCGGTCAGTTAAGTGTGTATTTGACAAACAGCACTGTGTCGCTCACAGGCACTACAGACATCCAGTCTCCCAGATTAATTTCAGCTTTAAAGATCTCAAAGTAGCAGTTGGGTGGGGCAGGGTCCTTAGAGTTTTTGAATTATAACAGGCGTTAACACAGATAAAAAGATCCTTGAACAGAAGTCAAAATGCAAGTGAGATGGCAGTAGTGATGTTACAAGAAGTGTCACTGGTCCCGGGGCCTGTGTCCATCATGGGGCACGGTCCCATTTAGTCCCTGACAGCAAACGCATCCCAGCTGTCACCCTTTGGCAGGAAGTGACAATCAGACATGACATACAGGCACCCCCATGTCCACCTCCATCCAGGGGACAGGACAGTTTATTCATTTTAAAATATTCACGCTACACATATACACTCACGCTTACCACATATGAATGGTGAAATGTTTTGGAAAGTGACCAAATGGTAACGTGTCAATAATTAAACATATATTTAATGTCCATATTGCCTACCCTGGATCAAAAAATTATTAAAAGATAGAAATCGCGGGCGGAATGTACCGGAGTACATGAATCTCTCTGGTGACTCATCCTCCGCCTCCTCGTCTTGCACACAGCTGGAGGTGGGGGGTGTTCGGCAAGGGGTCCAATTGTTCTGCGTTTCCAGGAGCACGCCACCAACTCTCCCCTCTGTTTCAGGGACTAGGGGCTGCTGTCTCCTTTGAACTTGTACTGCTGCAAAACTACAACAAGGTCCATCGACGGCCTCTGCTGCCCTTTCCAGACACTTCCAGCCCCTTATATTTTATAAAATATACACCTGTGATCACTGTGTATTTCAAAACTAACACTAGCTAATCTCAATTGTAAAATTTTAAAGTTGTGCCTCTATAATTTATGGTGTTGTATCTGATATTGAATGGGCACAATGTGGCTTGAGTCACTGCCGGTCCTGTTTCCTGAGATCCATGGCTCAGATCCAGGGTGAATGCTACAGATTTTTCATTGAAGATGAATGCAAATGCATAACCTTCAGTGAATGTCATGTTTATTTTATAAATGCATGATGGATAATGATAATGAGCGGGTGTAGCTCTGGGTAGCACCATTACCCCCTCCTCCCCCATTTCCAGGACTGGGGGGTCAAATCCTACCCCAGTGCATTTGTGTGTATAGAGTTTGCATGTTGTCCCCCCGTTGCCCATGAGCTTTTTGGTTTTCCCCCACAGTCATGCAGACACACACTGAAATAGCATATTCAAAATACCCATAGTGCGTGGTGCCCTGCATTTTCCTTGTGATGGACTGGCATATCGGTCAGGGGGGGTACCCCAGCACACTGATTCCTGGGATAGGCTCCAACCCCCTCCCCAACGCCCTCCAAAAAGACCTATATTAGATAAGCAGTTGGAAGATGAATGGAGCATAAAATTTTATAAACCATTAAAGTAATGAATGATTTACTATTAAAAGGCACTAAAATCACTTTCATTGTTTCTTAAAATCACTTTCATTGTTTGTTTTTAAGGAATTAAGAAAGATACATAATAAAGACTAAGTAACCTAAGTAGCTGTTTACCTTCTAATTTATGCATATAAATGTTTGAGTATATTTTACATGATGGATTGTTCTAGATTGAACAAACCCGACATGACACGTGTTCAAATCGTGTCCTGTCCAGAATTATATGTACACGTGCCCTTTCTTTGGCAGCGGCTGGGCCTCAGCACCATGAGCAGTCCTAGTGTAATTAGCGGGGACGTTAATCAACCTGATTAGGTTTCCGACGTCACGCCAGTCAGACGGAGTGTCAGGATGTCGGTCATGTGACATCTTGCCTTTTGCCACCCTGATTTACTGCTGGAGCTAATTCAGCAAGAGAGCCAAAGTTTCATCCCGATGGATACACTGTTAAATATGCACGGGGGGGGTTCAGTGACACCTCCCCACAGACCCATGTTCCTTAACCACATATTTCAAAAGCGCCTCATTTCCTTAAAAGGGACGCTGAAAGGCGCAGAAGCATGATGCGTGTGTCATCGCAGCTAATGACATTATACAGTGATGTAGCGCCACAACGCAGCAGGAGGCGCAGAGGGAGGCGCAGCGGGGAAAGGACGTGACGCCCATACCCACTCCCACCTTGTTTCACCTTGGTGTGACGGGGGGGTGAGGAGGAGCTCCAGTGGAGGCTGAGGTCGCTCTGCTCCCAGTCAAGCTCAGTGAAACGTGGACTGGGAACTGAAAGAGAAATGGTCTGCCCGTGTCCGGTTTTCCAAAGCAGAGGAATGGCAAGAAAAGGGTTGATGGGAAAAAGGAGAAGTCCGGCAAGGAGGGAGGGGGGAAGACAGCCAGCACAGTATACCTTCGTGCCCTGTATCTCCCTCCCTCCTCTTACAGCTCCTTCTTTCTCCATTTTTCTCTCCTACTTACTCCTTCTCCTCTTCCCTGTATCTTGCCTGTCCTTCTCTGTGCCTTTGCTAACCCCCCTACTTTTTCAGCGGGGAGTCACTCCTAGCTTCTACTCCTGGAAATGGGTCTGGCCGCAAAAGAAGGTACTCAATGGTTATGACCTTATTGGATGGATGGATGGATGGATGGATGTGTGGATAAATGGATGGAGGGATGGATGGATGATAAATGGATGGGTAAATGGACGAATGCATGAAAGAATGTCACGTTGGAGACTGCAGGGGGAACCTGGATATCAGAGGGGTTCCTTGGCAGCCGTGTAGCTCCTGGCTGCGTTCCCACATGTGCACGGAGAGAAGGAGGATGAATTATGGAGGCCAGATGCGTCCCTCCCCAGACGCCATCTCCGTTCCTGCTAGAATGCTAATTCTAAGTGGCGCTGAGGAGTTGAGGAGTGGCATCATGGGGGTGGAGGTACAGCGTTACCAACTATCAAAGTCACAGAAACACAAAAGCAGCAGTAAAGGCAGGGGTTGGGTGGTCAAGCCGTCTAACACCCAAGGTTCCTTTTTTTTAAGGGATATAAAATGTCAACCTAGGCAGTAGGTTCACCGCAAGGTGACCTAGAGCAGCTCAAAAGTCTACTGTTTCTGACCAATAGGAGAGCAGTGCCAGACAGGAGAGTAGCCAATAAGGAGCCACTCCAGGTATTTAACCAAACAGGCCAGAGCGTGGAAGAAATGATCGGCCCATGTAATTGGATTAACCGTGGACCTCGACTCAACCTGACAGAGCCTTTCTGCATCTGCCAAACGTGTACTAAGTGGACAGGGCAGGGAAAGGAGAGGTGGGGGGGATGGAGGGGATGGGGGGATGGGGGGTGAGGCTGGATCTGAGACACAGCCAGCTGGCAGAGGACACTGCCACATGGGGAGCACCTTCAAATGGCGAAAGGCAAGAGGCGGACTTGACTGCGCAACAATCCATTTCTGTGCACTTGCAGATGAATGCTCACTGGATGGCACACACACTGCTGAAAAAGTGTAGTGTCACCAGCACATGTCAGTACGAGAGTGCGAGATTACAGCAGGCTTTAGGGAGAAGGAGAGTGAGTAATCACTGAGCAGGACAGGGGAGCGCTACCTAAACCGCAGCACAGACAAGCTTCCATACACCACCTCCATGCACCTCAGAGGCTGCTGCCTTGTTCCCTTTGCAGAAAATCAACAAAGGTGTGCTTTCACATCGAAGTGACGTATACTGAAGGGGATTTGATGCAGTGTTTCTCAACCGAGTCCTCCCAGCTCCCAGTCAATCCAGAACACCAAATACCTGGGGCAGGTGTGTTGGGACATGGGAAGGATCAAAAACGTGGACCGTCTGGGGGTCCCTGAGGACCAAGTTGAGAAACACCACAGGATCTCTTAGCCATGGCTGCAGCTTTCACAGGCCACTCTAACTGTGGACAGAGAATTTTAACCTGAAGAATATACCAATCAGGGTTAACATGTAAACCACTGACAGGTGAAGTGAATACCATTGAGTATCTCAGTACAATGGCATCTGCTGAGGGTGTCACTATACAGTGATCACAGAAAGTTTTGCGAAGCTGGCTTAATTCAGTTAGAATATTACAAATGTATTGATTTTATAACAAAAATCATCACTATATTCATATGTTTACAAAAATATATATCACATTAGAAACATCCAGTACACTCTCAGAAAGGGTAAAAACTTGTACATTTACTTGTCATTGGGGCTGTATCCTCAAGTGTCTGCCAATTGTACCTTAGCTGTAGGTAACTGTACCTTATAAGGTACAGAAATGGACTCTGAGGAACATTTCTGTACCACTGATGGTACATTGGATCGCATGGACTAGTGTGGTGCTGAGGTATCACCCACTGCATGGCTGCACTCAGATTCTGATCCCTGATGTGGTTAATCGTGCAGTAGGTGCAACAATGCACTGTATTCAGCGCGCACCCCATTACCTGATGGTACATGCTGAACATCCCTTTGGGATGTTCCATATAGTCCATTTCTATACCTTAAAATGTAAAATCACAAGGGTTACAGCCCCAGTGACAGGCAAAGAGACAAATTTTTACCCGTTTTTCTGAGAGTGCAGTTCTAAGTAAAACATTTTCAAGTAGTAATAAGTTGAAACCCAAATAATAGTTCTAAAAGAGCTGTTCTGAGTTTAAAAGTTCATTGACAAACATTCTCATTGGGTGCCTTTTAATTAGTAACCAATTTGCAATAACATATAACACCAAACATTAGTGTTTAGTGTCCTTTTGGGAGCCAGTGACCACAATTGCAATTCATAGAAAAATGGCAAGAACTGAACTGAATGAGTCAGTGAAAAAAATTATGACACTTATAAAAAGAAAATGTCTGTGCGGAAATCATGTGCAGATATGTTCAACATTGCTTGTCAATGGATTTTTGTTATGAAACCAATAAATTTGCAACATTGTTGCTCAATTAAGCCTTTCTATGAGCACTATATCTTAGGCAGGTGAACAGTCCATTCTTGTAGTTGATTTGTTGGAATCAGGAAAAATGTGCAAGCGTATGGATCTGAGTGACTTGACTAATTTGTGATGGCTAGATGACTGGGTCAGAACATTTCCAAAATGGCACTACCAAAAGTGGGCCAAGGAAGGTCAACCAGTGCCGGTGATGGTGTCATGGGCTTACAAGGGTCATTGATGCACATGGGGAGTGAAGGCTAATCCGTCTGGTCTGATCCCACAGGAGAGCTACTGTAGCACAAATTGCTGAAATAGTTAATGCTGGCTGTGATAGGAAGGTGTCAGAACACACAGTGCATTGCAGTTTGCTCTGTGGGGCCGCGTGGCTGCAGGATGGTCAAAATACCTGTGCTGACCCCTGTCCACCGCCAAAAGCACCTACAATGGGCACATGAGTATAAGAACTGGACAATGGAGCAATAGAAGAAGGAGGCCTGGTCTGATGAGTCACTTTGTCATTACATTATGTGGATGGCCAGGTGTGTGTGTCGTTTACCTGGGGAAGAGACGGCACCAGGATGCATTATGGGAAGGAGGCGCGCCGACAGTGCGATGCTCTGGCAAGAGCATAACGTTGTTTAGAACACTGGGGGCCTCCACCCATTTAGGGGGAGACATGATTATTGGAGGGGTTGTATTACCCAGTTTTGATTATTATGGGGGGGTGGTTACAACAGAAAATTCCTCAGAGCTCAATCCAGTCAAGCATCTGTATGATGTGCTGGACAAACAAGTCCGACCCATGGAGGCTCCACTTCGCAACTTACGGGACTTTAAGGACCTGCTGCTAATGTCTTGGTGCCAGATACAACAGGACACCTTCAGATCTCGTCTTCGAGTCCATGCCTCAGTGAGTCAGAGCTGTCTTGGCGGCACAATGGGGTCCTACATAATATTAACCATGTGGTTTTAAGATTGTGTGATCAGTGTATGTTTTAATCTAAAAGTATTACTAGGAACTTCCTTAAAATATATATATATTGTTATTTATTTTTTTAATTTTTGTTGGTTGTGGGCAGTGGTGGCTTATTGGTTAGGGAAGTGCACTTGTTATTGAAAGACTGCAGGTTCAAATCCCCGACCAGCGAGACACCACCCCCAAGGTACTGCTCCCTGGGCACTGAATTAGCTGTCCCCCCTATGTCACATAGGGGTTAAATGACTCATTTTGTTGTTGTGTGTCAATGACCACTGAAAAACTACCAAATTTAAGCATTATTTTGGAAGTAATGGGATTCAAAATGTATGAAGGGTAATTGGCAAGAACTAAGATGACAGAGAAGAACTTGACCGGAAGGAAAAACAGGCATCTCTAAGGACAGCCACTTTCCTTGTCTTCATGAGAACAGACAGAACCTGCCCAAAAAGCACCATGGTCAATGAGTGTGGAGTGAAAGAGTCGATGGGAAGTCAATGGGAAAGTGACTGAGGGAAGAGAAAAGGAGGCAGGGATTGTGGAGAAGGACAGAAAGAAGAGTGTGTGTGAAAGGGCAGAGTAAAAGAAAGCTGCAAGGAACGGAGAAATGTCAAGAGGCAGTCAGCACACATTAGCGATCTCTCCGCAGCACAAATCGACCGCGTTCACCTCACAGCCCACAGGCACAGGGGCCCCACAAGCAGGGGGGGTCAGGCGGCACAGCGGAAGGCAGCGTCCTGTCAAGAACGCTGTGGCTGGAAAAGAGAGCGACGACAGGAGCTCCTCAAAGGAGCCGCATTCCCGGCGACATGTCAAGCGATCAGCGAATAGAGGGAGTGACGGCGAGATTATGGAAGGAGTGGAGAGAGATGGACGACTGGGAGGAATAAGAGGGAAGATCATTTAGAAGAAAGGTGAACAAATCAATGCTTACAGGAAGCCCGAGATGATCACTGACTCCAGCAATGGAGAGCGGTGGCCTTGTGAAGATCAGCAAATATGCAGGAGGGGATGTATAAATGTGTTACAGCTGCTGATCCATCTATCAAGTGGAGACTTTACATACCAGTTATTACTATACCAGTTACACATCACTTGATTTCATCGCAGAGGAAGTTCACGGTTAATGTCCTGGTTAAAACAGGAAGTGTCCACATCCAGTTCCAGTCGCAAGGTTGAGATCACAAGGGGAAAAGGCTGCTATTGTAGCTTTGCATATTCATGCAGATATGCAGCCAATTAAGCAGATTAAAAATAGAAAATCAAAAGAAACTGCATAACATGCAGATGTTCCAGAGAAGCTGATAAGAGCTCGGTGGGGCTGCAGCCTCTCGGCCAGGTTCCTCACCGCGTGAGGATCCCATCCCCATGTCGCTCACGCTGCCTTATCTGGACAGCTTTCCGCTTTGCGTTTCAGCCATTCATTCCAAAGCACTCCGGAAAAAAACACCACGGCCCTTAACCACTTCGCAGCTAATTCAGCTAGATGATTTCTCTCCTTTGTCCATCAAAGCTTCGGGGCGGAATGACAAATGAGCATCGTACCCTTGGCAACGGGCTCCGTGTGTGAAGAGACGGAAGCTCTAATGAGCACTACAGAGAAGATAAATGTATGTGTGTCTGTTGGGGGGCAGAGGACATGTGACCAGACAGCTGCAGGTTCAAGAACAGGGTTCAGCTCTACTGGCCCAAACTGCGGTGCTCCTTCACACTCTCTCTGCCACATACATAACACATTTGTATCCATATCTTTGTATATCCATATGTGTTTACCGTCCAATGGGAGAAACCCTAATCCCAACAATGACAACCTTAACCATAACCAAACAAAATACAAGACTTTTGGCATTTTTTTAGTCTTTTGATTGCAGTCACAGATTTTTTTATAGAATTGAGTTTCCCCTTGTGGGGACTGAAAAAAATGGTCCCCACAACATCAAAATGAGAAGTTTTTATAATTTCGTGGGGACATCCCCACAATGGCCCACACACACAAACACACACACACACACACACGCATCAGTACCCACACCCCAGCTTTGCTAAGCACATTACCGGGGTTATACTAACACACATTAGAAACCGTGCTGGATATAGAAGTTAAGGGTCATGGTGGCTCATCCCCTGTGGCTGTCCAGGTCACGTGCGGCCGTCCTTGGGGACAGGCATGGTATCCACCTCGATCTGCTCTGGCCACATGGACTCCAACATGTTCTGGACACTGTGCCTGGAGGTCCTTCTGCCTACTGTGTCTGTGTGTGTGTGTGTGTGTGTGTGTGTGAGGTCACGGCATGTGACAGTGTGTGTGTTCACGCATGGGGGGGCTCAGCAGTCAGTGACGCACGTGGACAGGGAGGGGTCTCAGCCCACACTGCAACAGCAGCCTCCAGAAATAGCAAGTTTAGCGCCCCCCCCACCTGCAAATTCTCTTCTAATTCTGGCCTGTGAAAAGGTAGTCAGAGGGGTGGGGGCTAAAACTCAACCTCAGAGCCCCTGCGTTGTTATTTTTGATCCGGTGCACGGAGCTGTTCCTCGTGATGAATCCAAATTCCAGGAAGTCGCCTGACTGTCACATTTTTAACAATGTTCAGGCTGCAACGGGGCCATGTCATGAGGAAGCGGGTGCTGAGTCACTGACCACGCCAGGCTTCGGTAGCCGCTCTGCTTACAGATCAGACAGTCGTGTCTGCCGTGAGGAAAACACTTTACAGCATCATTTGTTTGTCACATTTACGTGAAACACGTCTGCGAACCGACTTGCATAGCTCTTTTTGCAATGGATCCACTTATAACAAATTGTTCAGCACAGCATTTTATTAACCCCTACCCAGCCCTAACCTTAACCATAACCTTAACCCCTACCCAGCCCTAACCTTAACCATAAGTAACCAAACAAAATACAATTCTTTTGGCATTTTTTGTCTTTTGATTGCAGTCACAGAATTTCCCCTTGTGGGGACTGAAAAACATGGTCCCCACAATGTCAAAATAATAGGTTTTTAATCACACTGTGGGGACTTTTGGTCCCTACAATGTAATGTATACCTGAACACACGCACACACACACACACACACACACACACACACTGAGCAACCTGCTTTGCATGAATAAACAGTGTCAGCAAACTGCAATGTCACTGGAAAATAAATGACACTTTTAAAAAAGCATTTACACCCCCCCCCCCCCAATTGAGCCGACATGCCCCAGTACAAATCACAGCATTTACATCAGGATGCGCATTAGTGCATCCTCCGCTGGATTCTGGACACCAGCGTCACAAGCTATCAAGTAAACTAATTGCTAAGATGCACTCTAGAGAATGAGTTCCTTTTTTAGTAGTAGTTAGTCTTTTAGGAACAAAAGAACGAGTTGCCAGCTGAGATTAGTATGAGATAAATGAGTAGGTGTCTTAATCAGTTGAACAACATTAGAAATTAAGCATTTTCTTATCATGGATAAAAATTAAATGTTAAATTAGCTGAATAAACAAAAGAACAAATAAGTAAATGAACCTATTGTTTGTTTGCTGGTTTGTTACTATTTTTCTTGTCATCACAAAAGCCATTTAAAAGACATTGTGTCCGACTCTGCACTGTGACCCCCACCCTCCAAACTGCATGTGTGTCTGAGTGTCTCATGGAGAAGAAGATGGAGTAGGTGAAGAAAGAATTTATTTGTACGGGGATTAACAAAGTAACACTATTTTATTCTATTCTATTCTACTGAATGCTGGGGCATGCAGGTCATGAACTATAACAAATATGGACTTTATTTGGGACAGGAGCACTGAGATGAGAACGACTGGATTAATACTTTTATTGAGTAAATGCTGAACTCAGACACGATAGGCGTAGGTTCAGATACAATCTGAGGTCTATAATATAAACATCGGAGAGCATAAACTCAGGCTGACTCCTCATGTCTCACTGAATATGGCAATTAAACTAAATATGTATGGCTGTCTAAATAGGCGTTCAGGTTTTCATGGAGCAGCTCCTGCTGCGAAACTAACCGTACCGTGGAGAGAGTGGATGCAGCAACGCGTGGGTATTCCTTAGCATAGCGCATTATGAGGGGAAAGTAAGCCACAGGCTGGAGAATCAGAACAAA
Source organism: Mormyrops boulengeri (assembly GCA_026781065.1). Taxonomy (NCBI): domain Eukaryota; kingdom Metazoa; phylum Chordata; class Actinopteri; order Osteoglossiformes; family Mormyridae; genus Mormyrops; species Mormyrops boulengeri. The sequence goes on from JAODLD010000124.1 coordinate 6,534,216, forward strand.
AGCTGATTAGTGGAACCGTTTGAGTCCAGGTTTTAGTTTAACAGGCACAATGTGTTTCCGTAATTAAAGAGTCCTTAAATTCAGTAGCAAGACTATGCTTTTTGTAATGTGAAAGAAATGAAAACAGGAAAAAGAGCATGTAATTTCACAATTCACGGCTGTTGTAGAATTTCCACCCGCACAGGTCACCAGGGCTACAGCTGCACCTTGGCAGGAAAGCTGATTGGTTGATGTGACGACCCAGAGCTGCCCATTGTTAGCCAAGCTAGCTGTTGTCAGTTTACCTTCCAAGGCTCCTGCCGTTCAGATTGTAGGGTTCAGCTGACTGGCTCGGTGCTGAAAGTAGGGATCAGATCCCCCCCCCCCCAATAACAGCATCACCGAGTCCCCCTTCATCATCCGGGGTGTGATTAACGCCCCTTGACACCCACATATGACTCACTCCAGGGGCTTGTCATTACCCGGGTCCTGCATTGTATCCTGGAAGCCTGACCTTCTGGAATGAGCCATAAAAGAGACAGAAAGACTTCCTTGTTAAAAATGACGAGAACTGGGGGCTATTTTGTTCCCCAAATAGAAAGAAACGTGATCAATTTTTTAGGTGTAAGGCACTGAAACTGCGAGTTACCGCTGCATAAACCCAGCTGCCTTGTGGGATTTATGCAATGCTTGGATCCATCAGTGTGCAAAAGCTTCACAGAGCCAGTGAGGAGTCAGTCATACACCATCTCCTTTATTCATGAACGGGCTGTTCCCTCGCAAGCCAGGTCACAGGATGCACCGGGCACAAATGCAGGGTAGATCTCAGACAGAATGCTGACCCATTAATGTACACTGGACAGCAAGGACATTAAGTTCAGTCTCACTCACCAGTTTACCCATAAGCTATAATACATTACTGAGTGCAGTCTCACCTTGAAGCACTTTGACAAATTATATTCTTTTTAGCCATCTCAATTTCTCATATCAGTTTTTTGCTGGAAAAATGTTAATTCATAAGACACTTTTAATCAAAGCAAGACAAGTGGTTTACAGTTTTGGCCCTATATCCAACTGGACCCTCCCATACTTGTATCCTTGACTGTGAGAAAAGTGAATTATTAATTATTATTATTATTATTATTATTATTATTATTGCCTCCTAAGAGTCAAACTTACTGCCACAAATCAATTTGCCGCCCACTGTTTCTGTGATGCGTGCATAAGCTTGCCTGTGTAGACAAATACTGTTCTTGCTACTGAATGACATTCAGACTGCTGCAACATTTTAGAAATTAGGGAGAGCCTGGTGAATCCCTTAAAAACACCCCCTGGCAATCAGCCAGCAGCATAATGTGGGAATGAAGCATAATGAAAAATGCAAGGTTGCACAGAGGGTAACAACGACACCAGCCTCCACCCGAATGAGACCAGCCATCTCAAACAGGAAAGGCTGCAAGCGGCTCTGGACAGAAATACCTGTTGAGCAAAACACAGCGTGGCAGCAGGGCCAAATTATAATGCAAAGCAGAATGTGTAACTGAGACATCAGAGCGGGAAAAGGAAACAAAGAGACAATGAAGGCAGAGAGCAGGAGGTGGGAGCTGTATCTGTCCTCATCATCAGGAACAAAGCAGAGGCAGATCTTACAGAGCTGTTGCACCTCTGGGTCCCCCACATACCAGAGCCCACAGCTTTCACCATCGCACGGTTGCTGGAGGAGGCCCGAACTGGCAGAAGGGTGCAGCGGACCAAGTGATACCAGTGGGCCGTGGAGTCAGCATTTCTGGTGGCAGGGTCCTTCCAATCCGGTCCTCAGGAACCCACAGATGGTCCACATTTTTGCAACCTCCCTGCTCCCTGCCAGACAGTCCACATTTTTGCTCCTTCCCAGCCCCCTGCCGGAGGGAGCTAAAACGTGAACTATCTGCGGGTCCCTGAGGATGAGGTTGGGAAACACTAAGACTTCATGCTAAATCACTTCATTTGCAACACGGTTCCTCAACAAAGCAGCTCCAACGTGAAGCCTGATCACTCCAGCCAATCATCGATTAGCGTTAACATTTCACCATGCACCGACAAATAATTTTTTGTGTTCCTTGATTACAGATCTGATTATATGAAATTAGAAACACTTTGTGCATGAAGCCTGGTTGTTCAAATTGTTCAAAAGCAGAATTTTAGCATGAAGAACAAATTTCAGATTAAAATGCCAAGTTGCTGCATTGGTTTCCTCACAAAGTTGACCTGCCAACCTGATCAGCCAGATCGACCCAGTAACACTACAAGCTACAGAAGCTCATAATAGATGCCCGACTGGCTGCTTTTCCTGTGCCTTCCTGACCAATGGGAGCCCAGCTTGTCAAAAACTCATTTCCAGCCAAGGTTTGTATGACCCAAGTACCTGCGCAAGCATCCAGGACGCTCATGGGGGGGGGGGCTCAAAAGGAAGAACGAAGAGAGGGTGGCGAATGTTTGGAATTCAGTCATATTTCACATGAAGGGATAGTAGCAGATAGCGGGCGGACATGACGAAATCCTGATGTCAACTAAAACTGACCCCAGTCTCCATAATCTGATCTCCATCCCTTGTCTCTTTGGAATCCCTGCCTGGCTCTCTTCCTTGTCCATGAGGTCCAGTCTGGCAACCTGACCCGGCTCCCTGTTCTCTCCATCATCTGCCTGCCGTCTGGCCCTACC
>JAODLD010000124.1:6551274-6569284 GCA_026781065.1 Mormyrops boulengeri
GATATTCTTAACATTTAAATTATTAAAATCATTTTTATTTAACACTGGAAAAAGGACATCTCTCTTCCCTCTCTCTCACACTCACAAATACACACACTTCATCACGCCATCCCATTCTGCCCTTGCAAACAGGATGGCAGAAGCTACCAGAATAATCAATCGGCATGGAGACGGAGCGGGCCTTGCGCTGGGGAGCAGGGGAGCTCTCCGACGTGGCGTGTTTTCCCGTGTCTGCGACCAGAATGAGAAGCAGACTCTGAGTGAGGGCCTGACACACCATGCATCGAGCGAACGGTATCGTCAAGATGAACTCGTGGTTCCAAACCAAAAGGTACCATCCATCCAGTATAAAGAGCCGAGACAGGAGGGTTCGAGCAACAAAGAAAGGTACTGCAGGTGCAGTTACTACAGGCATAACAGAAAAAACATGTACACTAAAATACATGCCTCAATAGAAAGTTTTCAGACAGAGACTCTAATCAAAACCCAAATAGCTATTTTTGACTTTGACAATCCAAACCAGCACCCATCAAGTCTTTCTCAATGTAAATACGATGCTTGTGCAATGTTGGGAAAACTAAGAGCACTTTGCAACTTAAACCCATAGGTGGCAGGCTTTCATGTGGGCGGGGGTGCATCTCACCTGCTTCCGCCTGGGCAGCCTCGTCGTCGGTGGCAGGGAGGGAGTGCAGCCGGCGGACGGTCCTGCCCGGGCTGCCCTCGGCAATGACGCTGGCCACTGACACCAGGGGCACCGCTTGGCTTACCTGCCAAAGTGTCATTGGTCATCGAAGCCCCTCCTTAAAGCTGTTTAGTGTCTCACAATGTCAAACTTTTCTGTCTTTCTCCATTTTCCATACCCACTAGTACAATGCAGGGTCACAGAGGCCCAGAGCCTATCCCGGAATAACCCAGGATAGGGCGCCAGCCCATCGCATGGCAGACGTGGACGCGTGCGCGCACACACACACAAATTGATCCTCTAATGGCAATTCGAGTTACGAAGAGGTAGTTGTTAAATTTTTCACATTAGTAACAGGAGCCCCAAAACCACATAGTGTGGGGGGGGGGGGGGGTTTAGCTTCAGTTTCCCAGTGCCTAATAGCCCCCCCACCTGCTCACCGGGCTGAAGAGCTCCGTGGTCAGACCCAGGTAGTTGTGCAGAGCCAGAAAGGTAACCCTCTGCAGGCGTACCATGATGATCTGGGGGTGGGAGAGATGGGCAGAGAGGCATGAGCGGGGGTGCGGGGGAGAGAGGGCGGAGTTCCCGGCGGAGCACAGACAGGGACGCGAACACCTGCGCTTAGTCGAGTGCCGAAAATGAAAAGATCAAAGGGCCCTTTGATCCATTATTTCACATCAATCGGCGGGTTCCTGAAGGACAGACAGACTGACAGACAGAGTTCCTCAGGGGACAAAGGAAAGAAGGGCAGCATGTTTGAAGTGAGTGCGTGACGGTGTGTGTGCGTGGACCCGTACCTGGATAACTCGGACAAGCGTCTCCGGGTACTTCCTGAAGACAGACTGAAAAGCAGAGGCTGGGAGACGCAAGATGGCAGAACGGGCGGCTGCCCGTGCCGACACAGTCTTATAGGGAGCCGGGTAGCCCTGACACAGGAAGAGGGAGGGGAAAGGTCAGAGGTCAAAGGTCACGCCAACATGTTCCTATGTGCACGTGAATACAACTGGCCATATCACTGTTCCCCTAATGGCTGACAACGCTGCTAGTGCAATCTTAGCCAGAAATATTTTATTTGACAATACAGTGCCCTGACAGTAACCCCTCAAAACCAACACCTGGGTACCAGAGACACCCAAGGAGAGACTCACAGTGATGACGTCCAGGATGCTGAGAAGGCTGTGCACGCTGTCTCCTGGCAACACTTCCTTCACCACTGCCTCCGTGCCGTCCTGGTGAACAACACCAGCATCCCGCTTCACAAGTGCCCACACAACGCTGACCAGAACCCTAACGCTAAAGCTCATTTATATGGCTCTCCGTGCCCCAACAGATACAGTGATTCTAGTTAAACTTAATTTGTAATGGCTCCTGTGCGCCAAATTTTGCTTGAACCATCCACTCCCCCCCATCTTTTAACCACTTACCCTGGTTGGGGCACAGTAGGGCCTGGAGCCTACCGCAGGCAGCACAGGGCATAAGGCTGGGGGACACCCTGGACAGGATGCCAGTCCATTGCAAGGCCCACACTATGGGAAATCTGCACTTCTTCAGGCTGGCTCAACTCTCACCACTTAATTAAATTTAAAGACCCTGTTTAAATACTTTCTCCTTTCAATTTTCACCGTATGTTCGGAAAACTTTGTTTTTCGGCAAACACTATCGATATTGATAGCCTTAATCTACTTATTGGCCTGACTATGGACTCAGGAAGTCAGAAATTCGGCACAACGTCCCAAAGATTAAAAAAAAAAGGGTTGAAAGCAATTAGCTGGCACAAACACTCTGCAGCTGACAGAAGCGAGATGCACACAGGCCATAAAACCGGGCCCCACCGGGCCTTGCACCAGAAACACCCCTCTGCATTCCATGGTGCTATCTGCCAGGGTACCTGTCTGTCACAATGACCTCCTGTTCGCACAATTAACCCAGAAAACCACCTTGGCCAAACCCCTTACCCCCACCCGAGCTGCTGTTCCTCCTTGTTAATCGCTCGTGACAGCCCTCCGGTCTCCAGAGACCCGACACTCTCTGTCATTTTGTTTCCCTGACAGACAGATACAGAAGATCTATATTCTCCTGTACAGGCCGCCGTCCCCTTGAGCTTACCTCACGTGCTGTACTCCGTGGAACATTTCTCAGCCTCCCCTTCACCTCCACTCGCCTGCCTGCTGGAGCTCTGCCCACTGGCACTCTTTAAGGCCACCCAAAAATCACAGAGGTTTTCTTCCCTTTCTCTACAACGCAACATGGCACCATCCGCTGGTTCCCAGAAAAAAACTGCTGGACTAAAGTCAAATGGCTCCAGAGCCAGGTGCCCTGCTGACACTGCAGCCCTTGCTGCCTCAAACCCTTGGAACCCCATGGAGCCCTGGGGTGGGTTCTCTCATTTTCATATAGGAGATCAGCCTCACACAGACTGTCCCCCACTTGCTGATATCTTCGGGACAAAACTGAACCTGCCCTAAATGAAGACAGCCCCCTTTTTAACCTGGGCCTCACCAAGGTTGCAAAGGGGCGGAAAATTTCCAGAAACTTTCCATTCCATGGGAAGTTAAAGGGAGGAATTTTGGAAATATTCCAAGTTGGTAACTTTCCATCAGAATTAATGGGAATATACAGGAATTAATGAAAAATTCTCAGAATTTTGCAGTCCTAGTCTCACCTAGCAGAGTCACAACTTCCCATAATAACTCCAGACCAAATGACTGTGGTGTCATCCGGAACCTGAGGGTGCCACCATCAAGGACAACCTCAAGGAGGCTCAGAGAGCAGCTCCTGCAGAGGACCCTGCCCCTGCGTCACTACTCTCTTTACCCAGGCTACAATCCTCTCAGGCTGACTGCCAGAGGTTCCTCCTGGCTGCACTGTCCATTTCTGCAATCTGGTAACTCCAACCTGGCCAATCTTCTGCAGTGAACCTTGCCCTGGTCTCCAAACTCTCTGATCTGCCTCAGCTTGTAGAAGCTTCATGCCCAGACTATGTTTTGGACATTGGTACTAGGGTGGAGAGCTCCAAGGAAGGAGCATGAAAATTGCAGTTTCACAAAATTTCTGACCCCAGTTTGCAAGTTATCAATACACGAAAGCAGTTGGGTGGGAAATCAGGATGGTGCCAGGAAAACAAGATTCTCATTCATTAGGGGCAACAGCAAAACCTTCTTCAAAACAAAAAAAAACCACATTCATCATAAACTGCACTATTCAGACGGCCCAAAAACAATACTGCTCTAGCATAGGTCTGCAACCAGCCATCTATACATGTGAAGGTCACTGTATTAATTAATTAATCTTAGATCATATTTTCTTGTAGACTCTGCATTAAACTGCCTCTAATTTTGTTTGGACCAATGGTCTATTTCATTAGGAGAACTAATCGTGTTTCATACCTTCGGATAAAAGTGCTGGCTGAAAAGAATTAGTATAAATACAGAAAGGTGATGTCAGTGCAGCCCCAAGGCAGATGCAGAAGCGGTAATGTTATGATGACAGTGTGGAAGAAGCAGCACCCCCTGGTGGTCTTACACTCTCAAGCACGCACAGCTCCAGGCGGCCGTCCTGCACCACGTATATGCTGTCGTCCTGGTCCCCGGGCCGAAAGAGGCCCTCGCCCTCCTGCAGCTCGATGAAGACCATGTGACGACACAGTTCCAGGAAGAGCGGCTTCTCAAAATGGCCCAGCACCCTGAGGAGGGACGCAAACAAGCGGGAGAGAGAGATGTTTCTTAATCTTCTTTTCATAGACATTATTACTCTCACGTTTACACTGGTTCAGTGGTCAGTGTGTTGTTTGGCTTGTAGATAACAGGTCCCTTGTCTGAATCCCCAAAGAGATATGTCACTGTTGGGCTGTTGAATTAGGCCTTTACCCCAAAAACTACTCTTGTATGAACTGTGGGGGCCCATAAAAATGCCTGATACTGCACTCTGACCCCAAGCTTCATCTGAACTGCATCTGTGTGCCTCATATGTAAAAATCAAGCAATTTCTGTACCTGTACTATAAAACTGTCAAATAAAAGTATATCACATTGCACTATATTTATATTAACCATATTAAATTTTTATACTTAGTACAGCATACACTATTCCACTAAATGATTGGGGACACACACTGTTCCAAGCAAATCGTGAGGTATATTCCATAGCCCAGTGCATTCTGGGAACATGGTGTATGTCGGTTTGCCCCCACGGGGTCACCTGACGTTCTTCAGCATGTAGAGCACCTCGGATGGGAGGTGGGAGTTCTGCACATCAAACTCGGTCAGGTCGGCTTCCAGCAGCGAGGGGGGCGGCTCCTTCGGCTGCAGGGTGGGGGGCTCCTTCCGGATCCGGAGTATCCTGGGGAGCACAAGCGGGGTGGGGGTGGAGAGCACATCCATTCACCTTTTTCTGAGGAGGGTGTGACTGACATCTACATAGGTGGTACCTACACAGATCAGGTTCAACAAAGCTACTGGGCGCCACCCAAGACTGTCAAGACCAAACAATCAGAAGCCAGGAGTGCCGTATTCCTCATTCAAGGGTGCAACAGCTACACCCAGCAACAGCCAGCCTTCTACAACACATCATCACAACATTGTTTCAATAATTTGGAGGTTTTCATTGAAATCGGCAATTATGCACAATGAAAAATGAACAAAAATGCTAAAGACTCATTTCTGAATATTATTACTACTATCAACATCACTGATGGTCACCATTCCTCCACATTCCTACCATCTTCTGTCTGTACCCTTATTAGTAATTAATTTGTAGGGCATCATATATGTTCATAAAAACTGTTCAGAGCACATAACTTTCTTGATATTTGCAGCCATCTTCACATTTATTATTTATTTAGCCCTATCTTCAGTTTCCATTATTTCCTCCATTCATTTCATATGTATTTCACACGTACAACTAGGTACTGCAGAGGTATATCTACTTTGAGGTTTACCTAGTGCTTTTGTCTTCTTTTGTGCTAAGACTGGATGCTATGTGTCACTGACTGGGTAGTGCAAAGAAGCTACTGAAGTACAAAGGGCAAATGAAGAACCTAATACAGAGTCTAGAACCTTGTGGTCTGGGGACTCACTTGCGAGCTATGGTCAGAACTTTGGTTCTTTTCCGGGAACGCTGGCGGGATAAAGAAGTGGACGAGGGCGTGGAAGAAAGAGTCTGCACCTGAGAGTCAGTGGGAGGAAAGGAAGGGCATAGAGAGAAGCATAAAGGGATGTTATTACATAACTTGCTGACATAAGCATGTCCAGCACTGAACCACACTGCCTCTGCAGGATGCCAGCGGAATAACACGCTGCGTCAATGAGGAGCATTCAGCATGGACCCGGCCTACCTTCCGCATGATCTTTCTGCCGTAAAATAGCACCTTATCCCTCTTCCGGAAGCGATATCGAGGAACGCCAGCCTGCTGCTGCCCTGATTACCACAAAAAGCGGACCAAAAAGCTGAGTCATCTTCAACACAGGCGGGTACTTTTGGCATAAAAGCAGAAAAAGACCACACAGTACTGCGCCTACTGTATAGCGAGTAAAGGTGCCAGACAGATCAAATGCCACTTCATTTTGCTGAAATTGCCGCTCGCCATATTTTTTTGACTCAAAGCCCATGACAACTGACAGAAGATTGAGTGTAATTATGCAAACACACAGCAGTGCCTGACTCTATTTATGTAGCAAATAAACACAGACTTGCTCCACATGAGATGTCAGCCAACGGTTGTGAAGCTCTTTTAAATGTCATATCTGAATAGCTTGTACTGGGAAACTGACATGAGCGAGAAGGGCACTGAGGTAACAATAAAGCCAAACTGGAAAGGGGGGAAGGTACTAACCAGACAGCTTGTATTTCCTGTAGAGGAACAGTACCACGATGCCGATGAGGGACACGGCCACTGCTGCCCCGATCACCATGCCCGTCAACTGGAAGACATAATCCCATGGTGATCATCTCCATGGCGACTCACTAAATTAATCTAAGACACTCACTGGAATCTATCCCATATTCTAAAGAAGCTCTTAGGTTGGGAAAAGTCAGAATAACGACATCCTCCACCTCTGAATGTGAGACTACATTCGTTTTCCACGGCCCCTTAGCAAGCACAGGGTTGCAATCAGTCTGGAGTAAGTCTGGGGCAGCCTAGGAAACTAGGCAAGGAACCAGGCAAACAGGAGGCCAGTCTACTGCAGGGCGCGCACAGACACACACACACACACACACACACACACACACACACACACACAAAGGATAGGCCCCCTAAAACACAGCTGTCAAACTCCAGTCCTGGAGGGCCGGAGCCCTGCAGATTTCTGAGTTTTCCCTCATTTAACACACCTGATGCAACTCCTTGTACTAATTACCACACAGCTCTTGAGCTGAATCCTTTGTGCTGGAACAGGGAAAGAGCTAAGCTACACAGGGCTCCGGCCCCCCAGGACTGGTGTTTGACACCCCAACCCTAAAAGCATGTCTTTGTAGTGCAGAAGGAAACCTGAGTACCTGACAGTAACCCACATTAACCGGAAACATAGTGCATGGGGAATTAAACCCACGATCCTGCAGGTGCGAGACCCTGTGTGATCACGAGACGGGGCTGTGGGATGGAGGCAAGCTGGAACGTGGGTGTACTGTGGTGGCCTGCATCCTCTCCTCCACAAACTGCCGTCTCCCTGTGACTTTCCGGCAAGGTCAGGGAGAGCATGGGTGCCCATGCATGAGTGTGATTTCTGGCCTTGGTGACCTAGACACAGTCCTGGATGTTGTGTGACGTAGAAGATGATTTGAGCAAAAAAAATACACATATAACAAGTGTAGCAGAAACCCTCGCCTACTACTAGAATACCAACTCTTCTACTGAGCTGACCACAAGACCCTAAAAACAAACCCTTCCAGATGATTATGATGTAAATGTTATGGAGCAGATCCCCATGTGATCGTGTCACAGGGCTGTGGGATGGGGATGAACTGGGAGGTGGGTGTACCATGGTGGTCTGCATCCTCTCTTCCACAAACTGCTGCAGCCGTGTTCGAATGTCAATCCCACCGGCCAGCATGACCTGAAAGACAAGCACTCTGTGAGGAATGGGGTGGGAGACGGGTGCAAGGACTAAAGAAACCAGTCGTCAAGATAAAAGAAACTGATGACAGAAGAATGAGTCGATTAACTGCCTTCCCAGGTCATGTCCCATTCCCTGCCCCCACAGACGGGAGGCACCTTGCGCAGGTTGTAAAGCACCCACATTTCAACTCAAAGCCCACTCTCCCCCTCCCTCCCTCCCTCCCTCCCTCCCTCCTCTTGTGCTGATCAGCACCCTGCCCCACTGCTTCTCTGTCTCCCCGTGACTTTCCGGAAAGGTCAGGGAGAGTGAGGTTTCTGGCCTCGTTGACCTAGAAACAGTCCTGGATGCTGTGTGACGTGGAAGAAGATTTGAACAAAGAAAATGTGTTGTAACTCAAAACAATGCAAGCACATTTAACACGTGTAGTAGAAATGAGAAAGCCAGGAGGGTGGCGATGTCCTCCAGAAGGTTGCTGTGACCAGCTGGAATCAGTGGTGGCCTTTATACATAAGCCATGCTTATTTACAATGATTTATTCAGCAGTCGCTTTTGTCCAAAGCGACATACAACTGAGGATCAGAGAGCAGGGTCACCCAGTGTCCCAGGAGCACTTGGGGTTAAGGGCCTTGCCCAATGGTAGCATGATTACTCTGCCAGCCATGCGATTTGAACCCATGACCTTCTGCACACATGCTTAGCCCCAAATCCACAGTGCTAAGCACACTATCCAGATGGCAGATGTGAGAGTTAGCACAAGACAAGGCGTGTTCCAGCACCTTACCGGGAATGTGGCACAGCTCTCTGCATCTTCACCTTCCATTTCTGGGGCCAGACAGAAAGTTAAAATGAGTCCCAAACACACATCCACATCAACAACTAGAACATTAGAACACACAACCACATAGACTTGATGACCACTGTGCCGAACCTGAACTACAGTGAAAGTGGCCTTTGAGCCTCCCTCTGTTTCCCAAGAACTCGCAAAGCTTCACTAGTACCAAAACAAACCCAACCACTTTAAGTACTGCACCACATCTGAAAACTGACGGGCTGAAAAAGCAATGAAGAAAAAGCAAAGCATAATAACGGGTGGCGTGTTTAAGGTTACAAGAATCATATGAGCTGGTGTGTCAGCTAATCTGCCGCCAGCCTAGTAAGTGACCTTCGTCACCAACAGTGCTTACAGCGTTAAAATGTACTGCTAATGGCGCAATCGGCTCAGTTTCACTGCCAACACACCCTCCTGCGCATATATACGCTGAGACTGTAAATGATACCGTACTTATAAAACTTAATCCGCCACATATGGGAGAGCTTTTATTGATAATGCACGAGTAGCAAAACAAAAAGAACCGATCAGAGTGCCCCATAGGTAGAACGGTGTAGTGTGTATATAAATAAAGTCTGCCGACAATCAAAAAGTATTTGAGTATGGAAACCAGCTGTGCGCAACATGGCAGTGTGGCATGATCTCTGGGGTCAGACACAAGGGATGATCCTTCCGGAGATGCAGAAAGTGAAAAAGGGAAATACGCCAAATTTGCAGGGTAAAAGTAACATCTTGAACTCCGTAGTTACACGTATTTGCGTGCAGATACTCCGCCCAAACTGGGCACAAAACAACACCGATCCGTTGTAACACAGCCGATCGCTGAAGACATTCGCCCAAGTGTTTTTACTAGTATTAAGTACAGAAATAAACTTTTAAAGCCTACCATTGGTAGTGCAGATTCCCCATGTCAATTAAAGCAGAACTTACCCTACTTTACGGTCCGAACTCAGCCTGGACGTTGCCTTGACAGTGAGGGAAACGCCTACCAGTATCTAACGGCGCTATTGGCTATCCATCTAAAATTTCACCCAATCAGCATCAGGATTGTTTCGGGTGTTTACGGAAACATGGAACAAAAGAGAATTTACAAACTGAACACTGGATTTGCTGACGTTTTTCAGTGAGATAGCGTTATGGAAGTGTAGGTTTGCAAGTTTTTGAAAGAATAAAGACAGCATGGAAATAGTTACAATTGCTATTTGCTGTGTTGCGAGGCTATTAATTCCAGGTTCAATGTGTCTTACAGTGGTTACACAAATCTATTCCAAATTGCGATTGCTATATACCTAAGGTTCAGTTTTATAGAACTATCCCATGCGCACGAAAATCGGACCAAAATTCAAAGGCGTAAGCGATTGTTTGTGACTTCTGCATTTTTGTAAGGAATAATCAGACCCAGATCTAATGTCAGTTTTCTTTGTTAATCAACTAAGCGATTATCACGCACACCGTGTCATCCAGAAAGTATTTCAGCTGTTTCATAAAAATAAAACTAGTTGACATTCTTTGTCTTAATTTCCCTGCTTTCCGATGTATTGCAGAAATTTGCGGACTCTCTGTCTCCATCTTGTGGTATACGCAAACGACTAACAAAGTGATGAATAAATGGATCAAAATTAAGATGGTGAAAGGGATGGGAAAATGAAAATAATTACAGTCAGTGAAAAAAGGTTAAGCACTCAGAAGTAACGGTCTGACGTAGATGTAATTTCGTACACGCGCAGACCAGCGATGGGTATGTAAATGATTCAATTTGCAAGGAGCTGGCAGGTCTAGTCTGCGGACACAGAGGACGCCTCGTAGATGTATAAGACGGCATTACTAGCTCTTGAGGGAGTTTGATAGGGGTCTGATTGTGGGTTTTCATGAGGGTGGGTGATCTTATCACGCAATTGCCCGGCCTGTGGGGCATGCAGATGTCACAGTCTGATGTCGGAACCAATGGGCACGAGAGGGCACCCACACACGTTGTGAAGATTCTGGTCACCCAAGACAGACCACACCGAGGGAGGATTGTTGTATTATGCACCAAGCATTACAGAACCCCATGACATCTGCGCCTGCCAGCCGGACACACGTATTGGACTCTCTAAAACACCTCATGTCATCCTGCACCGTGTGTTGATGACTGGCGCCTGGCGGACAACAACGGGTTCACCGTCCCATGTGAAGGCTGCCGTTAACACCAGCGCAGAGACGGCTGTGTTTGGAGTGGTGTCGTCACCGGGAGGCATGGACTGATGACGAGTGGCGTTGTACCATGTTCAGGGATGGATCTTGGTTCTGACTTAACATGGATGACCGTCATGTGCACATATGACGGCCAAGGGAAGAGAACCAATCCTGCCAATGTTGTGGAGAGATACACTGATGTTACTCCTGGCATCATGGTGTAGGGAGCCATAGGGTATGACTTCAAGTCATCTCTTGTAGTGATTCAGGGGTCCCTGATGGCACAGCGCTACGTGAGAGACATCCTGCTTCCGCATGTCTTACCCCTCTTGAGACAGCACCCTGATACAGTCTTTCAACAAGACAATGGACTATTTCTATGGACTGCCTGCGTCATGTTGAGGTCCTCCTGTGGCCAGCCAGGTCCCTTGATCTTTCCCCAATCAAACATGTGTGGGATCAGCTCGGATGTCAACTCAGACCCAGTGCCAATCTGCAGGATCTCGAGGGCCAGTAACAACAGCTGTGGGCCGACTTGCCGCAGGAGAGGCTACAACGGCTGTACGACTCCCTTCCGCACTGTACCACCGCATGCATCCACACCTTACTGACATGGGACCAGCAGTGTGCCCATACTGCCAACTCTGGTGTCCGTTTGATCTGATATTATAATCATTGCGATACAGTCACGACCTTTCACCATGTGCAGATTCATTTTATTTACACCACTCCCTCTGGGTGTGTAACTTTTTTTGTCAATGAGTATAAATGCAGATTTCAGATTGTATTAAGTAATTCTAACAAAAGAACAACAATAAAATGACGTAGGCTTACCATAATGTATAATTCCAAGCCGTGTCTATTTTAACAATTTATTCTATCGTCAAGGACTGAAATACTTAACTAAGACATTTTTTGCAATTTGTTGGTTGAACTTTTTTATTTCACTATGGATAAAAGATCACTAAACTAGACATCTATCGCCATATGTCTGTGGTAATTCCATTAGGTAAGAGACAGCAAAACTTTTTCGCAAGTGAGTTACGAGACGTGATGATAAGGTAAATATCACGCCTATTATTTCAGGGAAACATTACCAGAGTGGGGGCAGTACGGTGGTGCGGTGGTTAGCAGTATTGCTCCACACCGTTGGGACTGGGTTCGAGTCTCCGTAGTTGCTCCATGTCTGTGTATATCCTTTCCTCACAGTCTAAAAACATGCTAAACTGTGTGTGTGTTGTCACCCCATCCTGCACTGTCGGAAAAAAGTACTAATTGTAACTTTGAGGGTACACATATGGTGCTTTTCCACTGGCATACAGGAACTTGGCCATACCGCAAAGAGAGACTAATTAACAGGACGGTTCCAGCTCCCTTCGGTTTTCCACTGTAGAAGGGTCGGCTCAGTATAGGGGTGGCCGGGTTGGAGAGCGACAGTGACGGAAAACCAAAGAGATGCTAATTTACTCTTCACACGGTGCACATCATGATTTACTGTGCGCTAATTTCTTAATTTTCTAGCACATCTATGAGAATCACTCTGTTATGATAGCATCAAATGCTAATGCTTGCATAAATTTGCATTACCAATCCAGTAGGAGGTTGGAAATTTAAGCATACTGAGTTATAGGGAACACAACGGTACATTGAAATGTGTAATACTACTACTAATAAACACTGTATAGAACTTACCCTTTACCCTTCCGATAATCCATACGCAGAACACAGGTATACCCGTGCATTTCGACCAATCAGATGGCGGTGATGCAATTACCTTGGATAGGCTCGCTTTCGGCCCTGCTTAGCATGAGTTTGGCTCGCATACTTTACAATGAAAAACTGTCAGTTCCATCATTTCGAGGAAGGGGTTGGGTTCGGCTCGGTTCCTGGTTGCAGTCACTAGGGCTGTACCTTCAAGGACCTGCCAATTGTACCATAGCTGTAGGTAAATGTAGCCTTCAGTCTAACTTAAGGTACAGAAATGGACTCTGAGGAACATTTTTGTGCCATTGGGAGTGCGTTAATGTGGAGGAACAAAACTGTATCAAAGCTGTAGCCTTTTTCTGACACTGTGGGTTATTCCTTGCCTTGTTCTATTAGCTTTGGCGATAGGCTTTGGGTCCCTGTGACCCTGAATAGAACAAGCGACCATAGAAAACGGATGGGATACGATAATGCACTTTCCTTTAAAGAAATTCTGCACATTGTATAGACACAGAGACATTTATAATCAAAATTAAATAAGGCTCATATATACATTAACCATTAACAGTACTTAGAGAATAATATATTTGTACACCCACTGCATATTATAGCTTTACACATCAAATTATGTTCTACTATGCTTTTATTTTTGTTTGTTGTTATGCATTTTAAGTAGGAGACAGGAGGTCTGTCTGTCCCCTTTTCATCCTTCTACATAATGATATTTTGTGCTCTTTTCCTTTGGACTCAAGAGGCAAAATACTTCATCCGCTTCAGTAAACAACACCAACAGCCTCTCTGTTCTCCATTCAAAACAAACACGGCTAAAAGGGGAATACACTGATGAAAGGACCAGCAGAAACCTGCTGGATATAGACCAGGAATGTTTTTTTTTTCTTTTTTGATTTCGGAACACAAGGGTAAAAGCTTTCTAGAGACATTCTGCTCCTTGCAGTGAACTTGCCTAGTGCAGTCCAGTTCTCCATTCTGAAGGCTACTTGTCTTCTCCAGAATCCCCTGGGAAATGTGTACAAGTCCTACGTGCTGACAATGAACCTATTCTTAAATAAGTTCTGGTCCCAGTTGTTTGTTCTGGTCTCATCCAAGTTGCTGTTGGGTTATAAATACTGATTTTTTATTGTTGTTTGATAACTAGCATTATTACAACAAATAACAACAATAATGTTGTACCAGGGTTGTGCAGTGGCCTCATTACTCAAGTGTTCCCTCTCTCACCTGCGTGCATGTGTGTATGTGTGTGTGTGTGTGTGTGTGTGTGTGTGTGTGTGTGTGTGTGTGTGTGTGTGTGTGTGTGTGTGTGTGTGTGTGTAGCTTAGGTGAACTAGTGTCTCTAAATTGCCCTCAGTGTGTTCCCTGCAATAGTTTGGTATCCTCTCCTTTGTTTTGGATAGCAAAGTAAAATGCTACTTATTACGCATAGCTGGGATCATAATAGAATCCAAAATAGATGTGGCGAACAAGGATTAAATGATTAAGTTTGACATCTCTTAAGGGACTTGAATCTTCCCTGTGCTACATTAAAGTGGAATGGGCTTTGGCAATCGAACTCTCAATCCAGAATGTTAGTTCTATTTATGATCAAATAAAGTTAGAGGAGAATGGAAAGTGTTACATATTAAGTACAAACATAGTGAAATCATGTTCTGAAATGTATCATCATAAGGTATTTTAGCTAGTAAACTTTTCAGAAGTATCTAACTGTACCCCCACACACATAGATCCTATTAAAATTAACCAAAAAACAAACAATGTTCCATAAACATGATCATAAATTCAGAGATGAAACAAAATTTAAAATGCTCACCGCTGTTACAGTAACAGGCGACATTTTCCATGCAAAGACTTTCTGTGATGATGTAGCACATTTTCCAGGTGGAATTTCTGTAGAAAGAACCTCCAAGAGGTGGTGAACATTACTGACCCGTGTAGCAGGATTCACAGCCGTCTTAACCTCCCAGTACTGGGGAATTTCTCAAGCTAAAAGACACAAGGGTCCATTGGAGGCCAAGGCTGCAAATATCACATTTTTCCAGCACATGAGATTGACTGGAACCTTTAAGAAAGTCAAGCCTGAGCACAAACTTTGCGGTCGCTGCATGATCCACACAGCCGACTGCACCTGGGAGTGGATCGGTAACTTTGTTATCACACTGCCTTTAATGTTGTCAGCACTGAAACGAAAGGCTCCTTCTGGGTGTTTTTCTTACTGCCAGACAAGAATAGACCATAGAATTGCTATTCTGTCTAGCCTTACATATATAGTGACATCATGCATCGTACCTTGATCAAAAGAGGCTGCCTTTCACAGGAAAAGCAGAACATACACCACAAAAAAAGCAGTTAAACAGGCCCCTTTTCACAAAAGACAATGGAATCCATACAGGAACTGTTTGTTTCAGTCCAAAATACAAGCAATAGCAAGAAATTTTAATTCCCAAAATCATCCTGAATGTCAGTGTGGTAAATCTACGTGTCAGGCAAACAATAGATCACCTAATAATACTAGTTCTTTGTGATACACTTTTTACTAATCTGTCAAAATACAGACTTGCCTTTCTAGTTGTTTCTTTGTCTAATCGCTATGCTGAACATGCGGGTACAGCGCATGGCAAAAAGGGTTCATTGCCATATTTGTCCAAGTGTATTTTATAAAATAAAATTTCACTTTCGACATTCTTCTCACAGATCTCAGCTGCCTGTATCCCTTGCAGAATTTGCAGAGGCCTGCGACCGTGAGAATGCAGTAATCTGTATTTTTTTTTTCTGACCAATATACCAGGGTTATAACAACCAGATATACAAGAAAAGCGTGTTTAAGTGGCATCACAGTCGCACGAGTGCAAAGTTGTAAAAACAGGTTTTCAAGAAAATTCAAAAAGTGTGAAAACCATGCAACTTTACTACAAATGTTAGTCACATTATTGGCCCATAACACATCAGCATATTCACAAGTGAAAAACCATTGTCATTTTGTCTATTAGAAGGTTTTCCGTAAACAGTCCTGTTGTTTTAAGAAACACTGCGATTATAATTAGCAGCAGGAGACCAGCACGGGAAACACTGCTACAAGCAAAGTGAATTGACCAAAGTTTCAAAATTCTTACTTGCATGAATCATTTGGACAAATAAATACAATAAGATTATGTTCTTAAGAACAACAGGAAGTAAAAATAAATCTAGCACCACTGTAGGTAATATTCCGCATATAGACCTGCGTGCTAATTCCAGTACTGTCGAGGCCAGTCACTTTCGTTGCACACGGCACAAGTTGTCCATAAGTAGGATACCCCTGAGAAAGCCTGTCTGTAGTCTCAGGAGACAAATGCAGACGAATGCAATTGAGAAAATTTCCAGTTCGGTCACATGGGACAAGTTGCATTAATGCACGTTGCCCTCAAACATATCAGCAGATTTCTGGAAGAGTTTAGAAGAAAAATTCCGTTACTGGGTTTGCAATATACATGGATAAAGACTGCATGCTTGGAGGGCTTTGAGTAATGAGGTCTTTTTTTTTTTTTTATTACTAACTGCCGTATGTAGATACTTATGTGCAATGACTTAGGAAGCCAAAAAATCCAGGACATCTGTGACTGAATATTCTGTGATGTCTCTCGCAGATATTTTTATAATCACCGCATTGGAACACGGTGGGATCAAAGTGGCATCCTCACGACAACATATGGTCTACTTCGGCTCGGAGTTCACCTGTAATAAATACCATGGCCATCATTTAGACAGGAGGCTACTGTGTTTTAACAGGATTTTGTTACGCAAGTGCTCCCCCTAGTGCTCAGGTTTACCTCTGCAGAAATGTCGAAAAATACTGTCTAATAGTAAACAACCAACACACTCTATTCTCCAGCATATGTATAATACAAGCAAAGTATTATTCAAACTCCGAAAAAGCTTCATCTGTCACAGCCCACATGGTAAAATTGTGCATTAAAGGCTTGTCTAGACAGAGCCTGCTTCAGGTCCCCCTACATCAAAGTCTACTCCACATCATTCCACATCTTCTTTTAAAGCCAATGATTTGTGAATTTGCTTGAGCGTTTCAGATCACTCATTTTCAGTCATAGTTTTTTGAAAGGTGACCTCACACATTCTGATTCTGTAAGTGTCTGGTACATTGTGGAATTTGTAGTTGATTCAATACTCCATGTTCAGTAGTATGATGTTCTTATGTTCAGTGGCTTTTTTTTTTGTTTTGTGTCAAACAATGCATCTGGTATTGAAACCAAACCCTTCCACTCACTTGTCCAAGGAACATTGATCCTGAAGTAATGTTTGAAAAAACATGCGATCTCTGGCAACTTTCAGATGTGCTTTTATCTTCCATTTTGGTGAGGTGAAGCCTCCTTTATACTGGGCATCTTTCTAATTGGTGACAGTGATGTAACATATATAGCTTCATTCTTTGTGGCATCAAACAGATAAACATGGATCGACAGTTACGGATTTGCCATAAGGTCACAAAATTAATCCAATTTTCTCATGTTTGTGCAAACCTGGGTCTTAAAAGCTGTTCAACTAACTTTCAAATAATTTGCAGTTTTTTTCCACATGGCAGAGGCAAAATATACCGTGTGGAAAAAAGTATTGGGACACACCTCTTAATTGTTAAATTCAGGTGTTTCATTCGGACCCATAGCCACAGATTACATTCCATTCTACGAAGTTGTGTTTGCAAATTTTCTATTGTTTTTGTTATATGGTGTCACGTTAACCACAGCATATAAAAGATGATCAGGATCTTCATGTCTAAATATAAAATATCAAACATTTTCCATGGGGTGTATTTTCATGGATGGATTTAACCTAAATATCCCCTGGAGGAAAAAGGAGGAATTACAACAATTTGGGTCCCATTTTGGGTGGGAATACATGCAGTGGGAACAATGACAGAGACCAATGACTTATCATACTGACAGGAGTTTCATAACTCGGATGGGTGATTGTACAGTCCTCAATCAAGTGGCAGAAGTGCACACCCTGTGGTGATATCATCCTGAATGAAACAGGAAACTGTCATGTCACAGTAATTGTAAACAAGTGAAACCTTGTGAAACTGGCAGGGACTCTGGGATGGAGAAAAACAGTAGAAAAAAAATCAACCAATCTGAGGTCTTGGTCCCCCCCTCCTCTAGTTGCTTGGATCCACCTCCTCTACCATCTGATTTTGGTTCTCTTTCTGAACCCATAATTTTTCATTCTGCCCTCAGACTCCCACGAATGGCTGGGGGGGGGGGCGCTCACTGATGAAGAGGGGCTTAGAGTAGACGGTGAAGTGCAAATCACTGAAATCAATGACCAATAACCTGAAAGGTGAGGCAAGAAATTTGTACAAGGGCAGGAAAATGGAGATGTTTGTGGGCTTCTCAAAACTGCTGAAATAAACAAATTAGGCATGCGTCACTTCAGCTATTGGAACCTACGGCTACGAGAATGATTCCTGGTCTTAGAGGAATGTTAGCTGAGCTGAATCTGTTTAACCTCGAGCAAAGGAGACTAAGGGGGGACATGATCCAGGTATATAAGATTCTAA
>JAODLD010000124.1:6605272-6625518 GCA_026781065.1 Mormyrops boulengeri
TCATGCAAAATGAAATGCGATTAATATAGATTAAAAATGAATGATATTTAATCGTGATTAATCGAAATTAATCCACAACAGCCCTGTGATTAATCTGATAAAAAATTTTAATCGTTTGACAGCACTAATATATATATACACACACACACACACACACACACACACGTATATATAGTGTCTATACATATAATAATTAAGGTATATAAGTATTATATTCATATACGTATAATGCATTATACAGCAAACAGGAGAAAGCTGTCAGATTTGTGCATGTATGATCTTTTTAGCCCGATCAAAGTGTCAGTCAGATCTTGGCCAGATTCAGTGAGGAACAGCTGAGTCTCAGTGGGCAGGACAGTGACAAGCATGCAGCAATATCCATTAATTAATTAATGCAAGGCATTCGATCGCTTTCCATATCGACCGCTTTCCAAAGTGTACGGTCACATATTCATGTGGTCTGCTATAGTCTTACTGTTACCATTATTTCTGACACACACACCCTTTTCCAGAGTAAGAAAAGCATTTAACTGGTTAACTGAAGCTTCTATTCAAAGTGTTCATGCATTTCACTGGATTTTTTTAGGCCCCTGCTGAGGACTATACTGGCTGTCGTTAGGGTAGCAGCCCAAGCTAACAGACCCTGCACTTGACAGCTGTGACACAGACTAAACATAAAACACAGACACAAAACTACAGATCGGACAGACTGGGGCCTCCCAGGACCACATTTCCCATGAGAACACGGGTAGAGTCATCTGACCATCTAGCTTGTGACTGGATGTTGAGAACTGGCAAGATGGACGCTGATGAAGATCTGGTGAAAATGATTTATGCGACATAGTGACTGCGCTCACAGGTAACCTAAACACTGCAAGTAGCCCCAACTGCCAATCAGAGGTGGGGCATATCGATGGTGGTCATGGTAACCACATCCCAGGGCGGGACATCGCCCGTCCTGCCGTGTCATATAAGACACCCTCGATTACCCGCTGCCTCAATACTTGGGTTAATTAATAAACCCTGACGCATGTATGACACTCTCCCTGACACAGCAGCAGGGGTGTCACAGCATGTGGGGACACGGAGCACCCCACTGCAGGAGGGCGCGTGTGAAATGACTGGGTGTGGAAAGCAACACTTCAAAGGCTGACAAGCATTCTGTCAGATGGGGGGGGGTGGTTGAATTAAATATCTTTATACACAGTTCCCCAACTATTACTCAATATCAACTCTTACGTAAGTAATAACTCTCAGACCATCTCCACCTAAACTGTTAATTTTCTCACTTTTTAACCATTGCTTAGCAACCGTTCTCAATGGACAAGAGAGAGAGCCATTCTCGCCCCCCATCCCTGCTACCACCCCTGCCCCCATCTTCCCCAGCTCCTTTCAGTCGTTCTGACCCAGCACCTGTGATGTGTGATGAGGGAAGGACAAGAATGAGCTTCTGATGAAGGCCCTGCATGGAGGGAACAGCGCCCCCTGTGTCTTGCAGCCTGTATCACTCATCGCCCCTTTGGGGCGACCATATTCCTGTCTGGCTACTAACGCAGGTTCTCTGGTATGCCATGCCTGCACTTCACTCTTTCTTCGTTCTTCACGTTTCCATCTGCCGTTCATCACTCCCTCACTCAGCCCCCCGGCCATAAATTTGCTCTTTATTCTCTCTGGCATCTTACGTCATCTTCCCCTCCCCCTCCAGCTGGTCCTGCTTTCCTTTATAATCAGAATAACAATCACCTCCCTCTGCCCTTCACTTTCAATCATTTATCTGCTTTGGGTTACAGAAAAAAAACATCAATTCTAAATTAATCTCTGAGGCAAAAGACAGATAAACATGAGAAGCAAAGAGGATAAGCATCACAGCTGGGCACGCGGGCACGACCACCCCACATGAGCAGGGTACGCGGGCACCGACCGCTCCACACGACCAGGGCACATGGGTACTGATCCCTCCGCAGGATAAAACTATTTTCAATCCATCTAATATTTATCTCCCATGATCCACCTGCAGTCTGCGATCATTTGAGCCCACTACATTAAAATGCAGTATTTAGTGTGCATAGGGGAACACTGCACACTTCTCGTCTTCTCCCTTTCCCCTCGTTCTTCTCACCAAGGACCCGCCCTTTCAAGCTCCTCATCCCTGAGCCAGTACGTCTCAGCAGACTGAGATCAAACGCCCATATGTTATCATAAACCATTATTATTTAGTCTTGTCCCTTTCCTGATTTTTATTTGGTTGCTCATTAACCCAGAGTGACCCTGTAAGAAAGGAGTTATTTGCTAACAGCTAACGTTTCTTTGCGAAGCTAGTCTGAGATCCCGGCGTCTCTCGCTCTCCCCTCCCTCTACTTCCTTCAATGAAAACACTGCCAGTTGTGTAGTCTGTATACTGCAGAGGCCAGCAGGTCACAGGCGTGACGAGTCTACACCCCTAAAATGCGGTGCTACCAAGTTAACCGGCTGGATCCTAGTAAACCTGACACACACCGGCTCAAGCCGCAGATCCATGGAATAACCAAAGGCCTGGAGAGTCAATTCGCTCTGCAGCTGCTAAGGTTAGTCGTCCCAGCAGCTAAAATCCAGCAGTCTGCCTATTTATAAATAACGAGCCAATTCATCCCGCAAAGCTTCATTCCCCTCTCCCTAACGAGCACTGCTCGTCTCTTAATCATGACCTCCATTAATCAGGTGTCACACCAGCTCAGACCATGGTGAGGAAGCTCACAAGCCCAGGGCTGCAAGCTAGAAAGAGGAGACAACTTGGCCCTACATCATCTACATGTGCCCGCGGTGAAAACACTTGCAGCCTTGGGGGAAAAGGCGGTGGTGAAGACAGACTACGAAGGCTCCTTATCATCCCGCAGGGGATAAAGACTCATGTCACAATATGTATCTGTTTAATAAGACACTTTCAGAAAGCAGGTCACAAGACATTAAGGGAAAACCAAAGCAAATAAGGAAAGATAAGCGGTAAAATACTGCCCTTGTTTTCATTCTCCAGTGAGGGCAAACCTTCGATCGCATAGAACGAAGCAGGAAATGCTTACAGCACCAGCAGAACCCAAGCCCATTGTGTTCCTTTCCTGCCTGCCATGACAGACCGGAAGTTCAGAGTGCCAGAGCGGCCCCGCCGATCTTCTACGCTCTGCCACTGGCAGACGCTGCATTTCTCCACACTAGCAAACGGTTCTGAACCCAACCCTGACTCAGATGGACGTTGTTATCGATTTTCATAGAGATCGACAGGCTTATAAGTGAGACCACAGGCTGCAGGTTTGAATCCCAGAATGGGCTCCGACTGCAGCACCTTTGTTGTTTCACTGAACGGCAGCATTATTTTCCGAGATCACATCCCACAGACACCGAACTGGGCCCCGTCTCTGACGGCGGTTACACATTAACCTTGATGTGAGGAGGTGCTTTCACTGCATAGAAATAGGCCAAGTTACCCCCTGGTGTGTTTATTTCAGAGCAGCGAGTTCCGTTGGGTTCTCAGCCTACCTGAGTGCTCACTCAAACCCTTCCCACCTCCACAGTCACATTCATATCCTAGATATCAACAATCCTGGATGGTATTTCGGCTACGTTCCAGTAGAACTGCGAAACATCTGCCAACGCAGAGAGAGACACCGTACTGGAGAGTGGGTGTTAGCGCCCGGGATGTGACACCTCAGCTGCAGACTCTCCTTGCCTCCCACCTCTGTGTTTACTCTGCTCATCTGACCGATTCGCCCAGAGAAACTCCTCCAATTGTCACACGGCCAGTTCAAAACGCACAGCCTGCAGTCTCAGTGGGGGTGAGTGTGCGCTATTCTCTCCCAGAAAACCATCACCAATCTTCCGCACATGCTCCTTTCCCACAATCCCCTTGGCTACCTGGTCGCGGTGTTTATTTTAAGCGTGCAGAGAATGCCTTTATCTGAAGTGGCGCCGGAGCAGTTTGCACGGCGGGACAGGTCACCTCTCCGGAAACTCTGCCAGAACGGCTCCTCGGAAACCTTCCGATCAGCAGTTTGGAACAGAAGGCGCCCAGCTGGGAACCAGCAGAACTTGGGTTCCCCTTGGGTTCTCGTTTCACTCACTATATCCCACTGGCTCAATAACATTTGCGGTGCGTGGCTCGGTGGGTCAGGACTCTGTATCTGGAAGGTCGCCAGTTCAAGTCCCAGGGTTGGTAGAGTGATTTCACCGTTGGGTCCTTCAGCCAGGACCCCAATCCCCAACTGCTCCAGCAGTCTGACCCTCCCTCCTTAAACGTATGTAGCTTTGGATAAAAACATCTACTAAATAACATGGTTTTGGGACACATCTTTCCTCCATGTTTTGGGACACTTATCTTTCCTCCGGTAGTCTAAAGAGACAAAGTCCCTTAGCTAAACTACCCAGAATGTGAGTGCGTGTCCCGTGATGGGCCAGAATCGCCATGAGGCTGCCCCCTGCCGTGCTCCCCCCCGCATCTGGGAATAGGCTCCAACGTACCGTGACCACCTACTTGATAAGTATTTATCAACGATGGCCGGATATCCTGTTTTCTCCCACGTTATTCACTCATTTCGCATTGCTTCTCTGAAATGCAGACGTCAGCCACATGCATCCTGCTGCCTGGTGGGTTAAACGAGACGGGCAGTTGCTACGGAAACGCTTCTCATTCATTACTATCAGCAACCACACCCCCATTTCAATTGTTTCTGCATTTCAATGTACATTTTCCTGAGGCCATGTAAACAGAAACACACAGGACACCCCCACCCCCATTTTTCCATATGGTCCCATTTATAAGGTTTTCTTTTCTCATAGTTGGCCTCGAGGTCCTCGTGTCCACATAGCTCCATAGTGTGACTTTATAGAACAGAGCCACAGGCCCTCACTCTAACAACGTCGCAGCCCCCTCTCCATCCCCAGAAGCCTCCAGAAAGTTTCCACTGAGCTGGTAAAGAACAAGAGGGGAGGGGGGCAGCAGAGCCAACCAACCGCATCTTACAGCAACAGACGTGGACATACGGGAATTAAAATTCTGTCAAAAATCCAAGTCCAGGAGGATAAACAAAGCCCGATTCCTGTGAAGCACGGGCCTGGATTCCCCACAGGCAATAGGCGATGTGACATGGAGACAGAAACGTCAAACACAAAAACTTCAGAAGCCAAACACTCACGTAGTAAAATTAATGTTCCGAGATCCTACTTTCTTTGTATTATTAACAGTGTGTAGTCAAGTTACCATGGTATAATTTCTGAATTTTTTTCAGTAAAGGTAAAAAAAAACTTTATGAATTTAGATTATCAAAATAATCAAACCGAAAAATCAATTAATCGAATGAAATTGTGGTATTAAAGATTTCTGATGCATTGAATTGTTCCCTTAATAATCGTAATCAAATTGAGTTGCGTTGGAGCCAAAGATTTACCCCCCTGGTAACAGCCAGTTCACACATCCTCAAAAACATAGAGAGGCTGAAAAACCGTGGTCACAGAGCACTGCTGGTGGACTGCGAAAAGTAAATATTGCGTAACATTAAAGCAAACTGCAGAACAAAAGGCCAGTGAATTACACATAGGCACACAGAGGCCATTTGAAGGTAGATTCCCTCTGACTATACGAGACACTTAAACATTAAAATGTCTGATGGGGTATCCAGTCCTCTGAGATGGGGACAGAAGAGTGAAATTCCACCAGGATGGTTTAAGCGTTATTTACACAGAGCTCTTCAGAGGTTTGGGGACAGTGTGTCCCCACTGGTCAAACACCACACTGGATTAAAAGTATCTCATATCCCAAACGACAGTATTTTTACATTCACTGCAAGGTTATGCAGCGAGTGAAAAAGATTTAGCTGCTAGGGTTCTTAGGAATTTACGAGGCTCAGAATGAACAGAGTATAAGTTGTTTGAATGTTAGATAGAGGATAAAGCTGTAAATTCACAAAGATATTGGTTTGTTTCGCAAAAATTCACAAGAAAGAATGAAAATCAAAGAAGGGAGTGAAGCATGGTGTTATCTCCGTTTATCGTGAGAAAGCCATAGAAGGGTGTTTAATAGAAGGGTGAGAAAAGGTGATGGATGTGGTGAAAAAGAAAGGGGAAATGCTGTACGCGCTTTGCCCCCCCCCGGCTGCCCCTCCTGTGACGAGAAGGAACAATCCGTTGGCGTGGGACCGCCGCCCGTGTGTCCATCGGTGCTTGGGATGTTAACGCAACCTTCAAAGTGCCTAACAAAAAACCGGGGGGGGCCTGCACAGGTTTAACAGCCAGCTGCACTGGTTCCCAAACTTTGTAAAGTCCCTTCCAAGGCCACTGCAGATAGAACTGAAGTGCACTCATTAACCCATTCAGGGGTAAACTAATGCATAGGCGATAGCTCATGCACGCCTTTCCCAATCCGGCCTACAGGGAGCCACAGACAGTCCACATTTTTGCTCCCTCCCAGCTCCCTACCGGGGACCGGGGACTGCCTGTGGGCCCCCCAAGACTGGATTGGGAAACACTGGCCTAAGGGCCCAACAAAAACCAGAGGTCCCGCCCCACCTCAAGGAAAATGGAACGGTTAATCTGGCAACACCTGAGTGTCCTTGCCGTTGTCAGCCTAGGGGCACCAGATAAGTTTATGCATCCATAACTCATTCTGCCCCAAGGTAACTCTTTGGTCCCTATTACCCACAATGGCTCCCACTTACCAGCTTCCTTATGGCGCTTAAATCACTCACAAGAAAGGAATTACGGTACCAGAAGTTATATAATATATATCATAAATCACAGGTCAACCAGAATAACATATGAAAACACTGATTATTAATGATTATAACAAAGTGTATTTAACCTTTCCACAGCTCCCAGCATGATCACGAGATGAAAAATGGGGGGATATTAATAGTGCTCATTTCCTATGATAAATATTACAATACTGAATTCTAATTATATTATCTGTACAAATGACGTCACCGAGCGAGAACAGCGGAGGCTTGTAGCTGGCGGAAAGGGAGCTTCGTTTTGTATTCCCATTGCAGCATTATTTATTTAGCAATAATGTTATAATTAACAGTGAGCCCTTTCTCAGCTGGTCAAGGACCTGTCAGTTGGGTCCTGTTTAATGGAGTGGTGTGTGTGTGTGTGTGTGTGTGTGTGTGTGTGTCTACGAGCCAACTTGACAAGCAGGGCGGTTTTGACGTCCAGTATAAGAGCATCGGGGTGTACAGAGCATGTACGAGGAGAGACTCCGGCCACGGCAACCCGAGTGTGGAGTTTGTGTTTGGATGTCTGGAAATCAACATTAAGCTACATGGACAGGGTGTGTTTGTCCGTCTGTAGACATCTGGCCACTGTTTTCACATGTTAAATAATGCTTGTGTGTGTGGTTACTTGCGGGTGCTTGACCAGCAACACAACAGATCGTTCTGCAAGTCCTGCATCTCCCACGGGGCCGGTGTGATGTTGGATCAGAGGGGATAATCTCTCCCTCCAACGCTAATCTCCAGGAGTCTGTCCATCCCCCACATGACAGCCCTGTCCCACCCAGATAAACGATTCCAGATAAACCCTGCAGTTCCGCCACCATATACCCATATCTGCCACACGACTAAGACACACACAGGTGACACAGACACGGGGAACCGCAGGATACCCCCGAAATATGGTATGAGCTCTTTGCTTGGCCAGGAGCCACACAGACTCACAGCCAACAGGTTAGGATGATGTACACCATGCACACTAGTGGAAGAGTGGAGGTCCAATAATAAATTGACAATAGAAAAAGAAAATTAAAAAGAGAGAAAAAAAATCACCCATTACCATCATCAATTGCGGAATAAGAAGTGCATCGTCCCCTTAGGACCCGTAAAAATTATACTACCTATTTCCTTATATTAACGGCAGAATCGGGCTTATCTGTAACCACGCCATGCTGGTGCGCGACCGACACATTAAAACCTCACTCACTTATGCGAAATTAAGTAAATGTATCGTCCATCCGTGGCGGATCGATCACCAGAAAGGGTGTTTTAAAAGATGAAGAAGGTCACCCTGGAAAATAACCCGTCCCGTGTACGACACGCGAGACGCAGCCTTTTCGGACTCGTCCATGTTTTGTACCAGCGCAGGTTTAACCCTACATCACCAATAGCGGACAAAACAGTCTCCCGTTTGCGATTTTAGGGTAGAAATTAACAGCACCCAAATATCTCCCGTAATATTTTGAATTATACGTTAAATGCAGTAAATCCCATAACCCGAAAAGCGCAATTTCGCCGTAAACACACCTAGCAGCTGTTACATAAACGCGCTATTCGCGCACGGAAAACAGCTCCTGCACTTTTCTATATTCACGGTGCCAGCTGGCTGTGTGATTCAGTATTATTTAATGTCACAATAATAATAATTTAAAAAGTATCCACACTTCGAGCGATGAATGATAACCTAGACGGCGGGAAGAAGTATAATATACTTCGTGAATAAGAAAAAGTGTTAAGATTTTGTAAACGTTTCCTTTGCTACAAACGCATTAAATGCAGACAAGACAAGTAGGCTTATAAATAAGAATAAATAAATGCAGAGGCGGGATCGCTGACCTCGCGCACTGGCGCTGGATACGGCGAGAAGCGCGCAGAGAAGCCCGGGGAGCAGCGAGGCCCCGGCTCGCCGTTCGCTGGATCTCCGAAGCAGAAGCATCCTGGACGGTGATCCTTACGGATAATCGGTCTGGCACGGGGAGTGGGGGCTTCTCATTCCCCCCAGCCCCCCGGTCCCTTTACCGGGGAAGAAGCACAAACGCGGCAGGTGCGCGGATTTCGGAGGCCACCTTTTGTTCTAGCCCCGGTGGGATGCCGTCCGAGCAGAGGACGGTGGCGCTGGCGGTATGAGGCCGTGCTGACGATGGCTGAGCTGTAGTGGAGGGAAGGGAGGAGGCGGGGGCAGGCGGAGAGGAGAGATCAGCTGGAGCGAAAGCGCCGGGGGTGGAGGGGGGCGGCAGCGCGCGGGAGCACCGTCATGACGTACCGGTCCGTAAGCACAGGCGGATGACAGATCCCTTAATCCATTATCGGTCTCGGGGAGGCTTGATGTTGATTCAGAGATGAAAAATACAATTCCTGCGTACGCTACTGTAGTGCACCTGCCTGACAGGTGCGCTGTCGGGTAAATAATTAGGGGTCCAAAGCACGTAGTCCAGTGGGCCACTATTATTTCTATGGTTATCTTTGTTAGCCTGTTTGTTTGTTTTTTTTCCCCAGATCAAAAACATTTTAAACCTATACTTTGTCAAAATTCTATTTATATTTACAATCTTCGGTATGTTGTAATTTTAGAATGATTACGTGCTTTAATTTAGATGTTATACTCAGATTATAAAGGATTCTGCAGAACACAACGTAATAAAAGTGGCGATAATGGAGAGAGACGTTTGGAAATGGTTTCTTAAAAAGCCGGACGGCGAAATTTAGTTATGTTCCGTGAGGAGGCCATCTAATTAATTTACGCAAAACATTCAGCCGCCATTTAATAATAGCGCCAGAACACAGAACTAAGGGTATTAATTAAAAAATATGTATTTGATTGACTTTAAAAAAAGAGCAGGATAACAGAGAAAAAATTGACACATTAAATTTTCAGTATCATTGTTTTATTCCCTTTATAGTAAAATTTTGCATCTATGCTTAACCTTGTCGTTTTAAAGTAGCTTATGTGGGAGTAGTTTTTTTAAATCGTTATAATAATACATGCAAAGGAAAGGTGATAAACGGGGAGAATAGAAATAAGGAAGCAGAGACCCCTGCTGGCAGCTACTGGAATTTCCAGCTGCAAATGGCACATTTATTCCATGTATAATCCAATTACAATACAGAAATAAGAGACGAACGTGTCTAAAAGGCTAGCGAGAAAAACAAAGTTTGGCAAAACCTAACATAAGTTTATATTATTTCGCTATACTGTTGTTTAATAAAGGTTTAACTGATGATTTTATCTGAGCCTTGGCTCGCGGTTTATCTTTCTACAGTCTAAATATTGTCCGCAGCCGGCATCCTCTGCATGTGCAATGGTAATGTTTACAAATAATTAATATAATAAAAGTAGTGGTAGTAGTGCAAATAGGACCTATTCGAGTAATCACGCTAATCAAGTATTCACACAAAAATACCACATACGGAATGCAAAACCAAAGGAAAACGACTTCGATTACTGCGTTCGTAAGTGTAGTTTATTGACTAATTCAGGTCTCTTTTATAAGAACACTTATCAAAAACCACACAGTGGAAAGCATTACTGTTACAGCAAAAAGACTAAAAGACTTTGGCACTTACGTTCGCCTGCTTTGCCATCAATATTTCCGGATGGTACTGCAATTAAGAATAAATACCACAAAACATACACACGACCTTAGTTCGTAGTAGGTGGCCCTTCGCTAGTGAAACACAAGTGAGCCCTTGAGAAAACGCATCAAATGGATGTGCTCGATAAAACACCGCTTTAACACGGCCTGGCAGGTAAGATTAAGACTTTCCCAACGCACTTTGCAGCGCGTATCTCATAAAGTGCGGCGCTGCCAAGCGTTACCAGCTGTGAAAAGATATCCTGCAAGACGTCTTTTTAAAAAAACCCACAAGGCATTTTTAGACAGGTTAATGATTCCCGCCGCCACCCATGAGGTCGTAGGTTTTAAGTGAAAACGAATCACAGTGAAAAGAACCCCGTTAAGTGCGCATAATTTTAATACCCAAATTTAAATTAAATATATATAATATGGCTATAGATGGCATTGCTGACCAAGCTTCAGTTCATCTGCTGCAGGATGCGCACAAAAGGACCCATTTTTTGTCCTCACCAATAATTTTACACATTTCTGAAGCTTGCTAACTCAGCGTTATTCTCTAAAGGGTGATATGAAGGAGCCGGAAGGCAGGCAGTCTGCAGTCTCCCGTTCCCGCGCCTTGCGTAGCAGGTGGATATGGGCTGTAAGACTGCCCACTACCGCGACATCCGAGCCGGACGAGACCCCGGTGCCCGTTCTGCAGGCGCAACATGAGGTATGCTGGTCTTGCTGGATAGGTTCTTTATAATAGTGAAAACTAGAATCAAAGTGAAACTCAGGCCCCGCCCACAGAAGGCGGCGTGCCGAGTGCGCCTCTGTAGTGTAACGCAAACTAAGACCTCTGTTCCCATCAGTCACACTCACGGGATTAAACAAAAAATTGCCGATGTTCAAGTACACGATAAGCATGAACGCTGCGGTTCACCGCACTGGCCCCACGTTATAACACGACCTAATACAGTACCAGCCATTGTCTACCACTTATTATAAATGGCGCCCAGCATTATCCCGAAACCGTCTGCAGCTGCCATTGCAGCAACCGCCCCCTTTTGGCATTTTAAGTGGAGAAGCACTCCATGGCTAAGAAATGTAGCTAGTGTAAGCCTTACCCCCCCAACTCAGGTCCCACCTTTGTTATTCTTAGCTGACATTAGGCTAATTAGCATCCCTAAATAACTGTAGCAAGTCCCCTTGCATGTACTGATCTGATACCCCCCATTATTTAATATATTATTTCATGATTTCATTTACTATAACAGTACGGGATAAATCTTAGGAAATCCAGGTCAACAGGAGTCCAACTTCCCAGTGTCTCTTGTGCTCTTAGGACGCATCAGTAACTTAGTCCTGGTCCAGAGGTTACAAGCTCTGAAACAGGGCGGCTGTCACTCCGCCTCCCACAGCACGGCATGCTGCGAAAACCCGGCCCATTGGTCAGCACTTCAGGGTGCGGTGTGGTGCTTTCCAGAAGGTCAGGGGCTGCTCTGTGAGTCGGTGTGGGACGGGCACGCTGTGGACTGGGGCCCGGCCCTGCTGGCCTGCTTGTCCGTGTGCGGAGGCAGGTCCGAGACATGGCACTGGCTGCTGGGGCTTCGGTCTTCCCCATCCTCCTCATCCTCCTCGCCCGGTTCCAGCAGCAGCTGGATGGTGGCGTCTTTGGCCTCTCCGCTCAGCAGCTCCCCACCCCCGGATAAACGGATCTTGATATTGACCCCAAGCGGCTGGCTCGCCTTTTCTGCAAGGGAAAGATGCTGCTATAGAGATCACCACATTCCCACCATCTGCCTGCATAATGCCCCCTACAGGACTCCAGCACAAAGTACAGGGCTAAAACAAAAAGGATTACATAAGGAATCCATCCACCTTCCAACCATTTATCCAGGACAGGACAGCAGTGGGCGTGGAGCTTATCCCAAGCATCACATGACACAAGGTGGGGGAACACGCCGGATGGGGCAACAAGTCACTCATATTTCATTTCAGAGGTTCAGCCGTCTGCAAGACCCTGACCAGCAGGGGGCACCGTAAAGGAGTGGAAAGTCAGGGGGACTGCAAGGGCTGCTGAGTGACAGTGGCATAAAAAATCTTGAACATAACTGGATTAATCTGGGTGGGGGCGCAATATATGCTTTCATAGGGCAAAATCTCTAGCGTCACCCCTGCTAACCAGGATAGGTGGATAGAAGATGGATGGATGGATGGCTAAGCTGACTTATCCAAAGTTTCTTGCTAAGGTCAAAACTGGGAAAAATGCAGAGGTGGAAAGCTGAGGTCCAGAAAGTACTAATCCAGACCAAGGTTTTGTTTCCACCAACCAATTGAGCATAAAGAGTCACAGTCACAGAGAACTTATCTAGTTGGTTGAAAGAAAACATTGGTCTGGATTTGCACTTTCTAGACGTCAACTTCCCACCTCTGGAAGAATGAAATCATACTGGATTCCGGTGTTCTGCAACTATGCGCCTCGCTTAAGGATACTACAACGGGGCCAGTACATATCACAGGAAAATAACGGCCCAAAAACACGACACACGCTGGTTTATTAATTAGCTCAGGAAGTGGAGGGCGTTCCAGTGGCTTTGCTGCACCTCGGCCCAGCTGCCGGTCTCGAGGTAGCAGCAGCACGTCCACGTTGCGGTGCTCCTCCAGGGCGGCGCTCAGAATGGCTCCCTCGCGACTGAACAGGAAGACCAGCGGTATGGTGATGTCTGCCACAGAGCCCCCGTCACCCACCATCTGAAACAGGGGTGTTTCCTCACTGCTGCTCCCCTCCCGGTGGTCTGGGGAGATGGGGGTGGGATCAGTCACCCCAAAACGGAGCAGTTTCCTTTTCATCACTTATAATTAATCTTATTAAAAAGCCAAAATTATGCCACCCCTACCTTGGGCATTTACTCTATAAGACATAAAAGAGAGAGGATTTAATGGGTTGGGGGGGGGGGGTGTCTCTCACCAATGAAGATGACCCCAATGGCGCCCGCTTCCTGCAGCCTCCGGGCCTTGGACGCAAACATGCAATCCCCACGCAGCGCTACAGCAATGTTGCCCCGCAGCTCCTCTGCGTTCTCAATGGGCTCACACGCGCTGTAGGGGGCGCTCTTTACTATGCTGCCCTTCACCTGCCACAGCAGAGACACAAGGAGGAGTGCGGAGCGCGTGAGCTGAGAGACCGACCGACATGTGGCGCAGCCCAAACTTTCCCACAGATAACAAAAGACTAAAAAGTCGATGGCTGTAATCCAATATTGGCCCTTTTCAATCTGCCATACCTATTTGGGGCATGAGCTGTAGGAAGGACGTCTTTAACGTACAACACTGAGATCCGGTTACAACCAGTCCAACAGGGATCGCCACGTTACAGGACGACCCGAAGGGGTCAGAGCCAGCATACCCCGTGCTCCTGCTTCGTGAGATCCATCCCGAACTTGGCCGGCCCAGCCATCAGCACCGTCCTGCCCAGGAATGGCGGGGAGATCAGCTGCACGACCAGCGGCACCACCTCCTCCTCCTCTGTGGCTTGGCTCACCTCTGCTATCAGCTTGACTGTGTACGTGCCCTTGGGCCCTGCGTCATCCTGGGAATGGGCAGGGAATACAACACAATATATATGTGGGGGGGGAGGGCAGGGGGGTAATTGAAAGGGTTACTGCAAGAAGGATCCATCAGCCATGTGAACATCCACATTTCCCAAGGCATCCTTCTACTTCTGGGCCCCGCCGGCTCACCGCTGTGGCCCCCGCATTGCTGAGGCCGGCCGCCACGTCGTGCAGCTTGGCGAGAGAGATACCCATGCTCCTGAGGAACTCCACGGACTCCATGCCGCTGTCGTGCAGAGGCAGCTCGATGCCCCTGTGGCATGTGGATGGCAGGGCGTCCATAAGCACTGACTGATCAGGCTCCACCGTCAAACGGACGAAGGGACGGGATGTTACCTGAAGGACGTGGCATGGTGATGCACCCTGCCCACCCCCGTGAGATACTTGTATCCATCCCGGATGGTCCTGGCGAACGACGGGTTGTTGGGGAAGAGGGTCTGAGTGCTGGGACAGGAGTAGGTGAACAGGTCCTCCGCTGTCGGGGATTCCTGCACCTAGACCACAGGACGGGTGTCGGCACGTTTTATAAAGGCTGCGGGTTCGAATGACCCAGTGTATGTACGCCTGTATAAAAGGACCAACATGAGTGTGCCTGGACTAAAAGCATGTGACAGCTGAGTAAAAACACTGATCGTGAGGAAGACAGGAGATCTTTATGCAACTGGAGGAGAGTGCAGCAATCAGGCACATTGCGGAACCTTCTTTAAAAGTCACACCCTTCCTAACATGGCTGACTCAAATTGTTTACAATTTCAGAGTAATGTTTGGAACAATGTCCTAACTTAGGTACAAGCAAGGAGAGAACAGAACCCCCCAGACCGGCTGCATTCGATACCCCTGGAAAACTTTTGTGCTTTGTGATGCCAACAAGTTTTTTCAGGTTAGGCCTTCAGTCCAATCAAAGCCTAGCTTGGGAGAGCAGTATGGGACATACCATTCTGTTGTCTTGGCAGGGGGGTTGTGTGCTGGACAAGGACATGGGCAAAAGGTGAGCCTCCGTGGTGAAGATGTAGTCGTCGATGTCGAATGGTAGCTGACTTTTTTCCGAGAACAAGAGGTACAGATACTTGAACATCTCCGCCAGGAAGAAGGAATCCATTCTGTAAACACAAGCAGAAACCCCCCGCTTAAAGTGGCTATGTGGATAGACCCTACCCCAATGCAGTGATCAGCCTTCCCTCACTGGGACAATACAAGCATATTTGTCCTGCCCAGTCTCTCAAGCACTGGGCTGGACAAACTTTCATTGGACTGAGAAGG
The DNA here is from genome assembly GCA_026781065.1 of Mormyrops boulengeri. Lineage (NCBI taxonomy): Eukaryota > Metazoa > Chordata > Actinopteri > Osteoglossiformes > Mormyridae > Mormyrops > Mormyrops boulengeri. Next base: position 6,620,432 of record JAODLD010000124.1, read on the forward strand.
TTTCTGTCTTTCTCAAGATCTGCTCCCTGTCAGCTGGGCTTTGTTTGGTCAGAAGGACACCAGTCTCAAACAATAGTCAAAGAACCTCAGATTATACAACAGTGTCAGCCCTTCTGGGAAAACTGGTTTGAGGAGGCGGAGAACAAAGTACGACCAACAACGGGCCGTTTCTCTGGTACCTGTCCTCATGGGTCCCAGTTCGGACATCCTGCATGGCGGCAAACCCGCAAGGCACTCGGGTGTGAGTGTTGAGCTTCTCCACGATGGACTGGCCCACCATAAGGTAGTAGGGGTCCCCTGTGGCCTGATAGGGAAGCATAATGGGGAACTTAATAGGCAAACCACGCCACCTACGGGTGCAGTACAGTGGTTAAACGAGGACACGAAAAGTAGGAAGTTACTGGGATAACAGCCACATTCACATTCAATGTGGCCATTTGCTAAGTACACACCAGTGCACCTACATCCTGGAATCGATTCCAAGCAGCATGAAGCTGGGGTACACCCTGGGCAGGATGCCAGTGTATCGCAGGGCACAGGGCTGGGGTACACCCTGGGCAGGATGCCAGTGTATTGCAGGGCACTTACACGCACACACTGACATACAGTCAAACGCCACAAGCAACTGAGACATGCCAGTTAGCCTAACTGTATGTTTTTGAACTATGAGAGGAAATCCACACAGTTCTACATTATCATATGAGCTTTTGTTTGTCATCCCGATGAAGGTGTGATTTGAACCCACGACCTTGGAGGTATGGGGACTGAGATCAGATCATGGGGTAATTAGGGGCAGGCATACAAATTTGGATGATCAGACCAAATGCAAGCAAACATTCAAACTCACGTCCTATCAGTACAGGCCACGAGCTCAGTACCTTGTACAGGAAGTAGGTGCTCTCTGCGAACTCAGGACGCAGCAGGTGCTGACCCCAATGAACTTTGAACTCGGTGGTGAATGCCTAGAGAGATAGTCAAGCAGAGACTCAGACTCAAACAGCCTGACCCTGGATCACAGGACAGTGTGGGCTGTGTGCCCCACCGCAGACCAGTCACCTCTGGTAAGAACTTGTGCTGCTGCGTCACTTGGTAGAGCATCTCGTGCGTCTCGATGGCTGGCTTCAGATCTCCTCTCAGCACCTGGGGATGAGAAAGGGTTTTCCGCGGGTCACCGTGAGAGAACAGCAGTCAGGGTTACCCAGGTCACCGAACAGAGGACGGATACTCACTCAGTGATCTTTCAGCCAATCAAATTTTGAGGTCATTGGTTAAAGGTTTTATTTACACTAGCCGTTACCAGGGTGGTGGTCCATGAAGGAGGATTTCTTGCTTAGCTGGATAACTTGTTGGATTTAAGGTAGCCTGGGCTAAATGTAACAAAACAAAGATGAAGTCCATTTAGCCCAGACCACCTTAAATCTGAGAAGTTATCTGGCTAAGCAAGAAATCCTACTTTGTGGATTACTCCCCCAGGTCTACTGTGTCAGGTGGCTTTTACAACAAGTAAGAAGTAAGGGCCCTAAGGGGAGGACCGAGAAAGGAAGGGCCGGGAGCCTGACCTGCAGCCCGGGGAAGAAGGCCAGCAGGGAATCCATCCAGCCACGCACACTCACGGTGGGGTTATGCATGTGTACATTGAGCAGCAGCGGCGGCTGGCTTATGTACTTCATGATGGCGCTGTAGTGCTGTGTGGACATAGCGGCAGGTAAGCACACTCGCATGCGGGACGCGACCCTCACATTCACCCTGCCTGTTCCGCTGCCCAGAGTCGCTCTCACGGAGAACCCCACCGCGGCTGATTCTAAACCGCGCCAAATCATTAATTTCACTGGTGAACCGTCAAGGTCAAGCTTCTATGGAATCAGAATCATTTCCCAAATATCAAGTACCTTTATGCAAGGGGAAAAACATATTTTCCTTAATATCAAACAATTCCAGCTCATTATTACACATGCGATAGGGCTACGCTCCAATTAACCCACCGTAAGTTGCAAGTCAAATATGAATACAATAAGTAAGTAAATGGCTACTGCCAATGAATAAGCACACACACAAAAAAGGACTGCATATTAGGACTACTGAATGTGCATCGCTAAAGTTGAAATATAAAAAAATATTAAGTAAAGTTGACCCATCATAAAGCAAGGAGCATCAATATTTCTAAATATAGCAAACGTCTTTCCTTCCCTGAAGTGATGCATTTTTCAAACCATTCCCATTGATTACCACTGCAGAATAACCAGACATTTTTTTGAAAATACGGTTCGCAGGGACACTACAGATGAATGTTTTGCGTGTGAACAAGGGTAATCCGGCAGAGCAGGGCAGGACCCGTACCGCGTTGAACCTCTCCAGGTAGACGTTATCTCCCAGCAAGATGTAGGCCTTCATCAGGTACTCGTAGTATGAGTCGATACCAGCCCCCACACCGCTATCTATGAGGGATGGGCAGGGACAGTCAGTGCAGCCCAGTTCTGTAGCCCATGGCTTAACAAGAGATACCGAAATGCATCACGGGGCAATAACCAAAAAAAAAAAAACAGTAAGACAGGCAGGCAGAGACGACCAAAGGCACTGTGGGGGAGAAGAAAGGCAGGTCCTCACCCCGGCGCACCCAGTCCCCGTTGTGGATGTTGATGACAGTGCCCACGAGGTCACTTCCTCTCTGCCTCTTGTCCCAGAGCACGTCCAGCGCCTTCCTGGCGTGTTCCTGCGACAGCAGAGACCTGGCCATCAGCCCCATACATGCATGCATGCGTGCTCAGTCCTGCCTTCAGATGGGGAAGCTGACGCTCTGTGAGAAAACAGCCCCCCCCACTGTGCGACAGCAAAACAAGGCTTTCGTCACCCGTCTCTGAGATAGTGTCCGTCAGCGGCGGGGACATTAGCTCATGCCTCTAACCGCTAAATGCTCAGGCCAGACAGCACTTACTCACCCATATTTTTATCAGGATTTTAAAACAGGGACTGTGAGCAGAGTTCTTTCATGGTAATATTCAGCCAAAAACACTTTGCTGAGAGGCGTTTATGGGACATTTCCCGCTGCCAGTCAGGGGTTAGGGCTGCCACCCTCTAATCCAGCCCGAGATTCAGAATGCTGAATATCCATCAGTTCTGCTTCATTTCCATACTGCAGCCTTAGTGACCTATAAATCACTTTAAATAGAGTCCCAGGGTCTCGGTGCTCGCACCTCGAACACAGTGTCCCCCGACAGCCGGCTCAGTGCCGCAAACTCCAGGATCATCGTTCCCGCGCATGCTGTGCAGGTGTCTGACTCGGTGCCGGTGCGTGACAGCGGATTCAGGACCCCATAGCGCAGGTTCACCTGGGGAGAGATTCGGAAGAGTCGGGTCAGTGCGCATGCTCCGCTCAGGACAGCTGTGGGTGGACAAGTCCAGGAGAGGCAGCTACAAGGGGCGCCGGCAAGGCCGTGGGTACCCGGGGGTAAGGCAGCCCGCTGGTGGTGTTGAATGCGGGTAGCAGTCGGTGACCCAGCTCCTTGGCCATGTGCAGCAGCTCATCCCTGTACCACTGCATCCGCTCCCCCTGCCCACGCAGCAGGTCAGCCATCACATGCGCCCCCAACAGGCCTCTGCAGACACAATAAGTCTAAGAGCTCAAAGTCAAGGCGCAATGTAAATAAATCAATTTTTTTTTTAAAAAGTGGGTCACCCAAGCCTACCCTAGCACCCGGATGTTGGTCTCGAACACAGACACGACGATGTCGTTATCTAGCTTGACGTCCTTCACCGCCATTTTCACTGCTTCCTCAAACTCCTCCAGCTTGTTCAGCACCTGCATGTGCCAACAAATACCAAGGGGGTTAAACACAACCCAACATCACCAAAGAGGCGTATCCAGAGGCCAAACGACAACTCTCAGACCCCGCCTCCACCCCGACGCCCTTTCCCGGAGGCTTAGTGGTGGGGGGGGGGGGGCACTTTCATTATTATTATTCGGATGAATTTTCACAATTTATTAAGCAGCACTGGCCAAGTTTGCATGCGTACTTCATACCAGATACCTCACTAAAAGAAATCGGCAGAAATCTCGGATCGACCATAAAGTACTACAGAGATTCAGAGACAACTTACCACAAGAGTGTCTAAGGTGTCAATCAGCGTGAGGGAGAACCTCGGGAAGAAAGAATGCACACAGTAAGTGATTTTTTTTTCTAAAAACAAAACTGTAGGTGGTAAATTCAGTAAAACAACTAACTGTACTATTGTGAAAGTTCAGCAAACCTACATATCTGGCTGCTTGGACAAATACACCCACTGAATAAATTCTGATCAAGTCTGTGGAAAGTATGTGAAGATATAGGAATGGATAGATGTAGTAGCAATGTAGAAGGGTAAGGTTATGCATAAGCGTGAAGCTGAAGCAACGAGTCAGAGGTGAAAGACAGGGGTGTGTCGGGCTCCCAGCGGGATACTGGGAACTCCATGATGTTAAAACCCGCCCGATGATGTTAAAACTGTCTGAAAGCGGCTGAAGGAAAACAATCATTTTTCCAGAGATATGAGTATGAACACACAAAATGAACATAAGTTCAAGAGTTTAGTCCCAAGTTGGAGCAAACTCCTCGCATTAGAGGCCCAAATTGCCCCAGGGCCGGGGGCGGGGGGGGGCATCCTGTTGATCAGGAACCATTCGGCAGGAAGATGTCAGCGGATTTTATGGAGCCGTGCGCCAAACACAGCATGCAGCTGGTTTCATGGTCGCCTCTCATTCTCTTCCCGAGGTTCAGCAACCGCCCCCCACCCCCCCCCGACCAGAGGACACGTGTCACTCACTTGCCCAGCGAGTCGTCAATGTCTCCACGGGGGGGCTCCAGCCCCCTCACGCGACCCCTGCAGCTGAGGGGCATCAGCTCATCAGCGGGGTAGGCATATTTCTGGGGAGGCCATTAGTGGAGAGGGGGGGTCATCAGACAGGACAACAAAGTAACAATAAGCAGCACTATCATTAACAGTAAAAACGAGTCAAAGAAATACTGTGATTCTACATTACTACATACCCCGGGGGGGGGGGGGGGGGGGGGGGGGGGGGGGGGGGGGGGGGGGGGGGGGGGGGGGGGGGGGGG
>JAODLD010000124.1:6637535-6661420 GCA_026781065.1 Mormyrops boulengeri
ACTACACCTTACAACATAAAAGTCATGACTAGCAACAGGGGAGGGAATGGGGAGGTGGAGGTAGTCCAGCATAGACAGACAGCCATCCGGTCCTGCAGCCATACGCGGCGCTGGTCACAGACCCGCCTGTCCACGCTGGGGGTATGAAGCGGCCAAGGCGCTTAAAAGTCGTTTAAAGTCTGGTAAAAATCACTTCCAAAGATGTTGCACCAGCCTACAAAGTGTGTGTGTATTTATAGTAGAAATATTACGGCTTTCAGGCAGACTGCGCCAGCTGCTTCTGACCCGATGACCAATGTGGTTCTGCTGGGCGTTTCCCGGCATTTGTAAATATGGTTAAGATGCTGCTCAGCTGGTTGAGGAGTTTTGTCTGCCTGCTGTCCTTCAACAGCCTTAAAGGGACGTCTCAGCTCCCCTGCTCTATGCAGACCTTCCAGTGTTAGAAACTGTTCAACATTGTTACCTGTCAAGCAAAGCGTATTACATCAGCCCAATGAAAACTGCTTAGATTACACCCTGCAGATTGTGTGGTTATATCTGACATGCAATAAACCAAAAAAAATCTAACTTTCGGGGTTTATACAAACATAGAAAGTCACTTTCACTTCTGTTTTTCTAGCATTGCTAGGTTTGCGGTCAAAAATGCATGCTTTGAAGGGGAAAAAAGACAATCAAATATTGTTTGCCCACATTACACAAGGTCAAATTCCAGTTTGTCTCAAGAATTATAAGACTCGGCCCTGGTGTCATGCGAGTCGGCGACTCAGAAAGCGGAACCCCTCCCCTGCATCACCAGCGCGCTCGTCCCCTTTAGCCACCAACAAGATACCTGCTTGAATGACTGAGCTGCATCGCTGTTGGTTTTTAACTCCAGCTATTTTTTAGAAGGTAGCAGATGTACGCGTGTCATTATCCTCAGCAAAATGAATACCATCAATTTAAAAAAGACATTCAAATTACAACAGTTAATCAATAACAGCCACAGACAGTATAGAACACGTTTTATTGATAATAGATTAATTAGTTCAAAGTTCCTCCCTAATACTCTGCCCCCAAAAAAGACAAAATTAACTCAAAAATCTTATTTAATATTAGTTTTAGTAAAGCACTATTATAGCACTCCTATAAATCAGGCACAAAGGTGAAAGGAGGTTGGGAGTAAGGCAGAAATGGTGAAAGCGGCACTTCACCTTTAATAAATAAAAGAGTAGCAGAGAATATACAGGCACTTCCTTACACAAGCCAGATTTCTCATAGGTGCCCAACAGTCTGCCTCCTCAGAAATGCCTGGGTACTGTACCCTCACAATAATAAAATACTAAGTAAACAAAAACCCCCTCTGGAGTTAAGAGAAACATCTATGTATATTGGGAATGTATACAATCAACAAACATGGTTGTCTCTTAGCAAGTGCATAGTCTGGTTTCAGTGGATTCATTAGCAGTGGACCAGTTGACCCGGGCCATTTGGAAGCCGTCCGATAAGGCAGACGGCATTCTCCTGAATGCCAAGTAAACTCAGGTCAGAGTATTTCGAGAAACAAAAATTTGGTAACAATGCCAATCAGCCCTCAACCAGATTCTATCCCAGGACCCCTCTCAGTCCTATGGGCTTTCCACCTGGCCACATGGCCCTCGTCTGCCAGCTCACCTTCTTGCCTTCCTTCCTCCGCCCAGTCGGAGACCCCTTCGCAGCCCCGGGGGCACGAATGCAGACGGGAGGATTAGCTTGCTAGTGTTCAACCACTCGACAGCAGTCACATGCCACAGACTTAGAGCTGGGATCACTGAGCAGAAGAGGGGCTGCGTTTTGTCTGTTGTTCTGTGTGTGTTTCGGGCAAACTGCTCAGGAAGGATTATAGTCGAAAGTTAACAGATGAATAAATATCACTAAATGTCTTTGCAAACAAAACAATGATGCAGAATTCTGGCTGTAGTGTTTATCAGAGTGTAAATCTCTTCATACAGAAAATCTCAGGATGCCAAAGTGACCTGACACCTAACATGGATGTGAAACCGATCGTACTTCACAGACACCTGGCTCCTTTATGATGAGGGAGCGAAATGTAGACTGTGGATTCGCTCCGTGGCCACAGCGGCAAGGCATGTTAGTCACTTAAAGCTGAAATGAATAGTATCAGTGGGACCGATGGTATGTTGTGCCGCTACATGCTAATCTCTCAGCATTCCCCCAAAAGTCCTTCGCTAGCCACCTATTCATTCATTATCACAAGCACTGCGTAACTGCGGTGTGACAGAACACCAAAATGATTAAATGGTTAACTAGTGGCACAGGTCACTGCCACTAAGCCAGCCTGCCCATCACATCAAGTAAAAGTTACCCACTTGGGACTGAAACAAATGTGACATCTGTAGGTTATGAACAGAATCTATAGCTGCAATGTTAAGGGTGTTTTTGTGCATCATTTCGACGGGGTTTCAGTTGAATGTGAGAGAAAAACATGCATGAAAAATCACCAGTTCACCACTGGAAAACATCTCCTACTAACATCACAGCTGACCTTTCACCTTGATGACGTGACAAAACAGGCTACCTCCACCATTCCTTCGTGAACCTAGTGACCATCGCGAAATACCACTGTCAATTTCCAGAGGACGTGACTATGAGAGTGCAAGCATGCTGCCCCCTAGTGTTGCTTTTGCAGCATTGCGAAATCTCCCACCTTGTGACTGAGCAGAGGTCAACAGCCATTCGGAAAATCATATACACTGTGATGTTAGTGGGTATACTATGGCAGTTAACTATAAACAGGTTATTCCCAGAATCCATAAACAAAAAACTTTAAAACAATCCAGGGAGTAAAAGATGTCATTATCACGGGCAACAAGGACAAAAACTGCAACGTAGACTGACTCCAGAGTCTGAGCTTCACAAGCTCAACCTTGTTTCATAAAAAAGGCAACTACATAGGAAGATGGGAATCATATGCAATTCTTAAGGAAAAAAAAAAAAAAAACTCAGAAGTTGCTAAGAGGATCAGGCCACTGACTCCATGGGAGGAGCCGCATCACCACTCTCAAACATCACCTTCACCATCTCTGGACAAATAGTGGACTCTTCCGCTTTCAAAACTTCAGAGACTGGCTGACGGTCTTCCTCGTCCAGCGCCTCACTGGCTGGGGACTGAAAGCCGCTGTCGTTTTGGTGATTCACAGTGGGCTGTACCAACTTTGTGCCAGACATGGGGGTTTCCAGCTGTACATCAGCCTTGGTAAAATTCTTGCTCTCATCCTCGTTTATTTTTCCACTTCTTCCAGGAAGCACACCTTTAGCTTCCTGTAGGGGGCTCCACTCTGTGGTGCACACCTTGGTCACACTGTCCTCACCGTTTCCACTTGGAACGATCCCATTGGGCAGCAGTGATCCATCTAGCTCCGAAGCGGGCACAAGCACCTCCACGAAGGGGTTAATGAGATGACGGATCTCATGCACACTGTCTGGAGACATTTGGTTGTTGGGGTCTGGGCTAGAGGTGGGATCCAGGCTAGATACGGGGTCCAATGTTGCAGTGGAGTCTGGACTAGAGGCAGGATTCAGGTTAGGGGCAGTGTCTACACTGGAAGCAGGGACCGGGATGGAAACGGGGGCCGAGCTGAAGGCAGGAATTAGGTTGGAGGCAGAGATCAGAGTGGAGGCAAGGCCCAGATTGGAGGCAGGGCCAGGACTGGAGGCAGGGCCAGGGCCAGGACTGGAGGCAGGGCCAGGGCCAGGACTGGAGGCAGGGCCAGGGCCAGGACTGGAGGCAGGGCCAGGACTGGAGGTGGGACTTGGACTAGAGGCGGAACTCGAACTGGCCTCATCCCCATCCTCCTCACCCTCCTCTTCTGGAATCCAATCCCGACCAGGTACCTGTAAGCTGGGATCCGTGTCATCCAGCTTTACCATGGATACCACTTGGAACCGTCTCTTGAACAGCTCAGTGGACTCTGCACCCCCGCTCCCTCTCCGGGCTCCCCAGTCAATAGATGGGTTCTCCCCAAGCAGTTGAAGGTTGGGGTCGCTGTTGGTCAGGATCATGCTGTCTCGGAAAAGGTTGTGCCGCCTCTGGACTGCTGCCTCATGGACCGCTGCATAGGGGGTGGGGTGACCTGAGTTCATTCTGACCCACAATTTATGAATTCTATGCCCACAACCAGATGGTTCCACATGCCTTTGCTTCAGCCTTACCTGTTATAATGTCTTTCATGACAGACTGCAGCACCACCTCCTCAAAGATGTTCTCCACCAGGATGAAGCGAGAGAAATCCTCAAAGATCAGTTCCTGGAATCGAGGCAGCTCCTGGGGAAAGGGAAGGGGGTCTCCAATGGTCAAGAAAACCTCCAGGGATAGAACAAACTGTGTGGTCATGCCTAGTTCAAACAACCATAAACTTCGCCATATTCCAGCCATGTGTCTAAGGCAGGGCCTGCAGTAAGAATGAGGTGAAGGATGGGTGGTGCCGCACCTCGGAGCAGGAAGGACTCAGCTGTTTCAGCATGTAGGGAATGATTATCTGTAGCAGAGCTTCTTTGAAGAAACGCTTCCGTACACTGCTGCTGTCATAGTCATATTTCTGGGGGACAAAGGGAGAGAGAGCCATTTAGATAACTGGTTAGGGCTTGGACAAAAGGTTGACCATTGAACAAAAGGTCCTCTGCAAACATGATGGGACTGCATGTATCCCACAATTCACCTGCTCCTACCCCCATGTACTTAAACTCCCTAAGCCCTCTGTGCCATCACCTTCATGACTCTTTCCTGGCAGCGATTGATGATCTTAGACAGATCGTCTCCCTCCGGTCCATCCAGATTCTGGTTGAGGAGCTGCTCGAAGGTGAAGACTGCATTGTCCATTTGCTGTGGGCCCAACAAAACAGTAGTTACACCCGAGTGAATTTAACATGATGACAATGCAAACAAACTACAACAAAAGGCACCGCTAACGTAGCGAGTCTTATAAGCATTATCGCTGGTATTAAAATCCGCCACAAGTGGGCGCTGTCAACTAACTAAAAATTCTAGCATGATAGATTTAAAACATTTCTGTATTGAGCAGAGACTTTCATCCAAATAGATGTACGACTAAAAGCAGAGTCAGACGGAGCAGTCAGAGTCCCTGGAGCAATTGAAAGTTAAGGGTCTTACTCAAAATCCCAAGAGTGAAATCACTCTGTCACTTCTGGGATTTCAACCAGTGACCTTCTGATCACAGGCACACACAGCCGCACAATGACCCCTAACTGTGATCTGATGGAGACAAATGACCACACACGTAGCCAAGGTCTCAGGTAGAGTCTAGAGGTTGTACCTTTGACTCAGGAACTGACCCTGGTCTCCCAATCAACTATCCTTAAACTCCAGGTCTAGTGGTGATGTCAACAATACCGATCACTTTTGACAAAATGTCACTCTGTGCCTAAGGTGGTCTCTCTGTCCTTGTCCTCTTTCAGACCAAACCCTGCTGTAACACCAGATGGGACTCAAGAACACCTTCCAGAGGGGAAAGGTGCAGATTTCGACAATGCACATACCAGTGCTTTTCTATTCATTGTGCGAGGCATGCGGCACCCCTGTCACTCACCCCTGCCTGGAGGAAATTCCTCTCAGTGTTTGGCTAGATGCAAATATTTCCTGCTTGACTAAATGCTGCTTTGAAAGACAAGACAAAACAATGTGTATCCCTGGAGGACATCCCATCCTAGTTCAGAAGGACTGAGGTATTCCCTACACGTGCTTGACAAATAATCATATTCCGATCCGCAAAGAAAGAGGGATCCCAACGGGTACTTCTCAAAATATCCCATTCCGATCCACAAAAACCGAGGGATTCGCTACAAGTGCTTGTCAGAAGATCCAATTCCGATCCACAAAGACCGGGGGATTTGCTACAGGTGCTTGTCAGAAGATCCCATTCCAATCCACAAAAACCGAGGGATTCACTACAAGTGCATGTCAGAAGATCCCATTCCAATCCACAAAAACCGAGGGATTCGCTACAAGTGCATGTCAGAAGATCCCATTCCAATCCACAAAAAACCGAGGGATTCGCTACTGGTATTTAACATTCCCGTCTCAATCCTCGAAGGCTGAGGAAATACCCCCCTAGGTGTTGCACACAGACTCATTTCCTCCAGCAGGTGGTGCCATTTAGGGGATGGACATGACCGAAAGTGGGCAAGTTCACAATCTTATGGATTGATGTTCCATTCTAAAGTGTGCTAATCTCAATTATTATGCCTTCTATAAGCTGCATGCAGGTATTTTTTCTTATAAAACATCTGCTAAGCAAATACTTGAAATAATGAAAAAGTAATGAGATAAGTTTAGTATACTGATCCCATGATTATAGGTGGAAGGAACTTTGGTCCACTTCAGTTCAGATTTCATTTCTTCAGTCAATATAAGAACCAGGTTCCCCCGTCGCTACTGGATGAAGGGTGACCCTTGAGGTAGGCCTGGCCTGCAGCACCCCTCACTGGCTGCTCTCACCTCCCGCATGAGGATCTGTGCCCGCTGGATGAAGACGGACGGGCTGCAGACGTCGAAGCGCTGCTGAAGACCCTCCAGCTGCAGCTGCTCTACCTTCTCATAGCACCGCTGCATCTTCACGGGGTGATAGGCCAGCAAGGACACCTTCTCCATGTGCTGTGGGAGCCGGGCGTGCCGTCATGGACGAGGAGAGAGTGAGAGAGGAGTGTGGGGGTGATCGGCACCTGCAACGTGGAGCCCTGAGATCTTCTGTGGTCCCAACATACTGACCACATGCATATAAAAATCACTCTTAGATCTGCACACTAGGACCACACAGAACACCGGATGCTGCGTTTCCAAGGACAGCAAAGATGCAGGGCAGTCCCAGACATGTTCATCACCCCATATCTATTCTGAAAAACCAACCCATTTAAAAGAAACCACACAGATGCATTCCTCCTCATAAAGACAGTATGAATTTTTTACAAATTTTTCCAGTTTCTTATGCAACATTTTGTTATTTTAGACTTTTGCTTCTATACTTCTAAGCTTTGGCAGCACCTACAGTCCTGTAATTCAGGCCAAGAAAGCATTACAATTAAACTGATATCGCCCTCAACTCTTAAATCATTTTCATTATGACTCCGCACACACAAAGCTTTCACACCCATGAATCCAGAAATGACAATATGACAACAGAGTGACGGCTAGACCCTGACCATTACCCCACAAACCCGAAGCAGGGGGAGACACTCAGGACATCTACAGAGTCCTTGAAGAAGAGCCCAGGAACATGTCTCTCACCTCTGCCAGCTTCTCTCTGCTGTCATCATTCCCCAAGTTCCGGCTCATGTCCACCGTCTCGCGGAAGAAGACGTCGCGGACCTCCGCGAAGCCGCGGCTGGTGGGCTCCATCACGGCCTCCAAGATGGAACCGATGTAGGGCTCAATGTTGCTTCTCAGGAGTTCCTCTGCCTTGGGCAGGACCAGGGCTGCGTGCGCACACACACACACACACACACACACACACACACACACAGAGTTGAGCAGCGGTACAAGGCTGGCTATGCCTGCGGATTATAGCAGGTTACAGTCACCGGGCTGCACCCACGCTGAGGTCATCACACGTCAGCCATGAAGGCGAGTGGCCCACATTAAGAATTCACCCTTCCCTTCACCATGCCATCCCTTACTTCCTTGAAACAGGTTTGAGGGTGGGAAGGCAGAATTGTTTGCCGTTTATTTGTTTAGAAATTTGCCTTTAAGGCAGACAGAGGAATGCGGATGATCCACATTTGTTCGGTTTTGGAAAACGCACAAAAAAAGCATATGGATCACTTTGACAAGGGTACGAAGTTCAAACTGGTATTTTACTGCTGCAAATTAAAACAGACCACAGATGGGGGGGGTGGAGTTTACGGAAGAGAAATATAAAAATGGCATATTATACATTTTTAAAAAGCACAACATACCGATTTGCGAGTGACCCAAGTCGACGAGCTGGGGCAAGGGGCTTACCCCGAATCTTGCCGGTCACATGCTCTTTGGAGGTGATGATCTGGTCCATGTCGGTGCGTAACGAGGCCTCCAGGGTAGGCCGGCCTGACTCATTGACCTGCACCAGAGCCTCATACTGGCTGCGGGTTTGACTCAGCACCTGCTGGTACACGGCATCCAGGATCTGCGGGTGGAAGACACGAGTTTTGTTTACTATTATGCTAACTTTGCTTTCATGTACCTTGTTTGGGCTAGAAGTCAAACTCAAGGCCACTAAATGCTACTTCGCTTTCTATAGAAATCCATTCCAGAAAGGTATGGTTCACCACGAATTATCAGTATTTAACGCAGAGGCGGCAGTTTACGGTACGGTTTACTATCTCTCAGACCTACGACATGCTCCCAGAGCTCACCAGCATCCAGTTCCTCTGTCTCTGCTGGGGTTTGCCTTTCAGTCGTGGCCCAATCAGGTTCTGGAGCTCAGGCACTAGGCTCTCCATCACCAGGTTGGCCAGGATCTGCGGAGATGCACATGTCATGTCGCGGAGCTGATCGTCAGCATGTTTTTACAGTCAGCTAAGTCCTCAGAGTAAGGATGGGCTGTTACTTTCAGCTAATATTAGATCTTTAATCACAAACGGCACCACGACACAAAAACTCCTGTCCAGTGGAATGTCATTTTTTTCCCATAATGCCCAGGGCCCTGCTATCGGAGATGTCGCCACTGTCCAGCTTGACCATGCAATGCCAGTTTCCTGCAGATGAGCACCAGGTGTGTGCTGACGTTGCCCAGAGCACCAAAGGAAAACAGCAGCGGTGTCCACTCCCCGGCTAGAATAACATTAATATGGGACCGCTCCTTTTCATACAGAGGGCCATTTCATTTCAGGAGGGTGGAGGGAGTACTGGGGGGGGGTGGGGGAGGTGGCTGGGTAACCATGCCTTGGTGTTGGCCCCAACCCACTCAATGAGCTATTCATCCTGAACATAGAACACGGTCTGTCAGTGTTAAAGAGTGCGCACCACAGATACGCAAGGCCCCTCACACGGCAGGCACCATCAAAACAAACCAGCACACCATGTGAGATGGAGCAGGATACCGGCAATGGCCTGAAGCGCCCCCTAGAGGGAGGGCAGAAAAGCACATGGGGCAGATGGACAGTGTGAAGGGGGGGGGCTGTCGGGAACAGCGGTTCCATGTGCTGGATCAGTGGGTCAGTGACTGGTGTGGAAAATTAGCCAGGAGGCCTCTACTCGTCCCCAGTGTGTCAGTCAGGGTCCTGGGAGGCTGCAGGGTCACACTGAGGAGGAATGATCCATCACAAAGAGAAAGCTTATTCCCGGGCCACTCAGGGGGTGAACTCTATACATCCTTATTCGGGTGTTCAATCCAGTGGCGGGGGAGAGTGCTCACAGGCCAGATCTTCATCTTCCAGGTCATTCGTTCGCAGTGGCTCCAAAGGAACTGAAGAACCACCCTAAACTCCCAGCCGTTTGTTCCCGAAAGGCAGCCCTCGGCCCAAAGGGGGGAGCTGGAGATGAACACACCGGTTCTGTGCTCGTCTATCATGACAGGATGTCCGAGGCCAGCACATAGTCGCAGGGGCTCCCAGCCACAGAGAAACACACTGAAAAAGGCTGTATTCTTGTGACCAGCCGCACAAATGAGGGAGGGAGGGTTTGGTAACTCTGCACTAGGATCGTTTGATGACAACTTGATGGATGCTGATGAGCAACAGCATTAGATTTATGACGTTTTGTTCTCTCACAATATAGCCACATCCAATTTGTCACCCAGGCGTGGCTGCTGAAAGGCCTCCATGTCTGTCATTTACGATAATCAGCAAATCCGTTGGCACCTGGTGGGAGGGCCCAGATGCTGATTGGATGAATGATATGACCCTCACCATTGGTGGGCAATAACTTGCAAAAACAGCACAATCATAGCCTCCCGTGGAACATCTACTCCCATTCTCTCCCTCTCGGTAAGAGGAAGCCAGTTTGCTTCACTGCTGGGGTCCCCTGCTTAAAGCCACTGAAAACACAGGGCCAGTGATCTGGGCTGTAGAACTCTGTCAGCATTTGCCAATAGTTTCTTAGCTGACCCGGACCGGCAGGGTTTGTCATTAATTAGGAAAAAACAGAACCCCCCACCATCAAGCTGACCCACCTTCTATACTTTTAATTGACTCCTCCGCAGTGAAATGTGAAATGCATAGAATCCTCCTCAATGAGCGAGTGCATGGACACGCACGCACGCACGCACGCACGCACGCACGCACGCACGCACGCACGCATACTTCCAAGGACATTTAGCAGCCTGAACTGCAAATGTTTACATGCATAGCAAAATATTTTCAGGACCAACTGAGGTTAAGTACTGAACATATCGCTGTTCTGGAGATTTGACCTGGCAACGTTCTGGTGAGCAGTGTTCCACCTAGCAACGGACGTCAGATGTTGCAGCAAACCCCATTTAGCTGAAGGAAAGCAAAGCGAACAGCTCATTGTTGCTGATCTGACCACTCCCACACGGCAAAACCC
This sequence comes from Mormyrops boulengeri, assembly GCA_026781065.1. Classification (NCBI taxonomy): domain Eukaryota; kingdom Metazoa; phylum Chordata; class Actinopteri; order Osteoglossiformes; family Mormyridae; genus Mormyrops; species Mormyrops boulengeri. The sequence continues at coordinate 6,648,049 of JAODLD010000124.1, forward strand.
CCGTGGGTCATGTGACCGGCACCGGTCTGCGGGCGGCTTCCACCCTCAAACACACCGTTCCACCCTCCATCACTTAAATTAGAAAGATTTTCCATTGCTCTTGGCAGTAGTACGGGTATCGTTTGTTTCTGTTGGTACCACTCATTGGACATGCTTCAGAGGCCACACACACACACACACACACACACACACACACACACACACACACACACATATATATATACACATGTTTGTATATTTTATATATTTATTTATATATAACATATATGTATAAGATGCCATTATCACAGTCTGTCACCACAACACACCATCGTTTAAGGACACACGCCCTCCCCGACCTGCCATGCTATGTGCCGGCATCACTGCCACTCAGCCAGCTGTGGGGGGGAGACCATTTTCACATGGGGTGGGGGGGGGGGGGGCAGGGTGACTGCTGGTTTGATTCACCTCCCAATATAGTAGTTATAAACCCAGCGGACTCCAGTACATAACCAGCTGCACAGAAGGGATAATCTACCTCCTTTTAACGATACTAATTTTCTTGGCAGGCGTTCCCCACACCAACCCCACCCCCCCTCCCACCCCAAGTTGGATGCTGCCGTTCTTCCAGCGACTGTGACCAACCCCAGTGGTATTTACGGTGGTTCCTTACTGTGCTTGGGCTGGCACGGTACCCAGACAGAAAGTGTGTTTCTGACCAAAAAAGGCAACGATTCAGACTGCAAAACCCCCTCCCAAAAAAGTCTGGAAATAGTTGTACCAAAAGTTGCGTTCTTATGACTGGCTGTGGAGAGCAACTCTGGGCTTTGGGCGATTTTTTCTTTTTAAACTCACCTGCGGGGGCACACCACACATCATGTCCCAGGTGCCGTACTGCCCCTGCGCCTGTCGATACAGCCTCACAGAGTCCGTGAAGGCCGGCGTCTGGACCTTGCACTCCTCTGACAGACCTACAGGAGGCAGTAGATTAAAAAAAAAAAGTCAGAATGATCTGTTGTACAAACAAAGCTATCAAAACAAAATATTCCCTCATAAATGATCAAAACAAGCTGATCTACTGGACTGGACTGTCATGGGCTTGGTGGGATATTTTCCTGACTGGAGATGTCATTCAGCCTGCAGGTGGTCAGGATGCTGTGTTTTCTAAAAGCTAGGAAGTTCAACCAGATGTTGATGGATCCTCCTCTCGCGATTTGTCCTTATCTGGATTTGCGGGTCAGACCACAAAGCGCTTCTGTTCAACAGTCCAATTAAACACCGAATTATTTTTCCAAAATAGTACAAAAAACACTTTTCCCACACCACCGTTGTCTTGCCTGTGGCATCAACGTTCCATCAAGGCCATCTTTGGTGACCCTTTATGGCTGCAGATATTTTCACTGTGATGAAAAGTCAACGTCGACTGATCCGCTGAGGCCTCCCTGAACAGAAAGTGGTAGCGTGTGCTACAAGTTTAGTCGCCAACAGGCTAGACTGCAAGAGCCCAGATAACCTGATGAAACGGCAGTTTGTCCAGTCTTTCCCTTAGAGGTTTCAGCGTCCACAACAGTAACCCTCAGTCAGCTCAGGGTTAGACCAGTAGCCACCCAGCTTACATTAGTACAATGGCAGCAAAACTTAAGGAGAGATCTGGGGACCCCTAACCTAAATAGAAGGGCACCGAAAAGCTGTAACTATTGGATTTGCTTGTAATGTTAGTAGAAGCAAGCAAACGAAAAACACTCATCATACACCAATTGTACACTTATGCTGATTTATGAATAATTTAATGTGATGATTAATTCATAGCTGAACAGGGGAGGGTGTTCCAAAGGTTTATGGTGCACATGGGAGATTTGGCTCATGTTTGACCCAGCAGAGTCCTAGATAGATGTACTGAGGCGATGGCTAAATGTAATAAATGGACGACAGCAGAACTGATGGACGGTTTGGCCAGCGTGGAGCCCACCGCTATAGCGAGAGGGCCGCTTCCCCGATCCAGTGAGGATGGTGGTGACAACAATGGGTCAAAATGACCAGGGGAAATCAAGGAAAAGCAGCCCCCCCCCACTCACCAAAGTGCACACCCGCCCGCACGCCTGCATTCCGGGCAGTTACCAAGGCGACGGGGTGGGGCAGCTCGGGGCATGACAAAGACAGGAAATGAGCTGGAGAGGCACGTGTGTGTGTGTGTGGGGGGGTCACGCCTCACACCTGATCAGAGGTGGAGATAGGAAACCCACTGCCCCATTACCAAAGAGCAAAAACACAACATTCTGTGGCTGAGGGGCGGGCCAGCACAGAAAAGGTTACAAGAATAAGACCGCGAATGCCAGCTCTGAGCTGCGTGAGACCACAGCGGACGTGCCATCAGCCTGCTGCCAGGGGTTCAAGAGTGAAGTACTGCACTGCACACTGTACTGTGAACTGAACCTTGGGGAAAAAATAGGATCCATTTCTGCGTGAATCACTGTTTCCGGCACCGTAGTTTTGTGCCATCTGGTGGGCCGTGCTGACCTCCAGCTGAAGGCTGCACACGCTGTAGCTATTTCTGGCAACGTCTGTTTCTAGCTGAACACAGGTAGTATCAGACATTTCTGGATCGTTTGTCAAGACATACATGGGAAGTATTTAATGCAAGAAATGCTTAAAAGGAAAAAAAAAAACAACACAGATTCGGCAGAAGGATGACACCGGATCAGAACAAAATCTGCCATAGAAAACGGCATCTAAGCACATACTGAAGTGAGAAGAGATCAGGAGCAGGGCAGCATGCGTAGTTAGGAGCGTCAGCTTGTGGGATTCAGCAAGACCATGGAACAGCTTATCATAGTCCTCCACAGTGCTTCTGTCCCAGCATGCATTGCGGGAAAGGGCCATTCTCCCACATGGCCGGTCGTGGGGGCCTCCAGCTTTCCAGGTGCCTCTCGAGGGCCCAGCACGGCCGTTAAGACCCCACAGCTTCAGCTACACCAAGCTCCTCGGGACGCTGAGATCTCCAGACTCACCCGTGTGTAAATCACCCCCCGCAAAGAACCAGCATAGCAACAAATGAGGGGCCTGATGGGCCCCCAGTCCGGGCTGAGAGGGGGCGGATCTTTGGGACGGATGACTAAAACTCACGCTGGTTCTTTGTAGATGAATGGTTGTGATGTGGACGTCCTACTATGCATCTTTTGGAAAACACTGCCTGGGAAGCCGCCAGCTGAACCGCGCGGGTGATAATCAGCACAGCTACATCAAACCACGGGTTATAAGACTCAATTCATCTCCAACTACAGCAGGCCTCAGTTAATTACCATTTTTCGTACTACCAGTACTGCTGAAATGGTGCTCCAAAAAAGGCACTAATGTCATGAATCCTGGAGACCTTTTATTGACACCTCCTCCCAAACCTGGAACCACCTTCCACAGAGCCATTTAAATCAAATCGCAATCTAGTCATGTGTCACTTGAAGAGGTCAACACCATCATTAACCCTGTGACAATGTGGCTATTCCAGAATCTACTATAGCTCCAAACCTCACAGACAACAGATGCAACACCTCTCTATACTGATACAAGGCAAAAAAACCCCTTGCTTCACTTTCATTTTGAATAGCAAATGTAATAGATCTCGTTTTGTTTGACACACCCAGCCTGTACTGTAGTTCAGTGCAAAACGAAACTATTTACGGTAATGACAGTGGAACCGCACCTGGGAGCTTAACAGCAATGAGAGGTCTGTACACTCTGCCGTCTGTCTGTATTTTATATTTTCCGACGCTGCCGTTTGTGCGTCTGAGGTGATATACTATTTCAGTGGAGCTGATGTCTTGACGTTAGCGTGTGTGTGGGTGTGCGTGTGTTTCGAGGACTGGCACTTATAAGGCAGGTTACCGCAGACCAACCGCATCAGGCCAAATAGCTGCAGTCTTTGGGAAACCAAACAAACCGCCGCGCCCCAACCAAACTCGGCGCTCAGACTGTCTGGAAAACGCGACAGAGGGCTTCAGACTGGTCCTGACTAATGTGCCAGACCACATTGTGGGACTGGTTGTGCTTTTACTCAAACTTCATATCTATAGGTGCTGGAAATACCGCTGCCGCCACAGCAGTGTTTCTCAACCCAGTCCAAGGGGACCTGCAGACACATTTTTGCTCCTTCCCAGCTCCCACACATCTGTCCCAGGTATTCTGCATTCTTGATTAGCTAGGAACTGTGAGGGAGCAAAAACGTGGACTGTCTGGGAGTCCCCATGGACTGGGTCGAGACACACTGGTTTAGATGATGGTGGGATGGCGAACGTTTTCCGACGGTGCTGCATCAGGTCATCCTGATGTTAATGGAGTGGGGTATGAGTATGGCCTCCCCGCAGCAGAGAAGCCGGACCACAGAAACAACCTTACATCATACTACAAAGGAATACTTCAGCGGCATCAAAGGGCTTCTCTGAAAGTTCTGGTTCAGAAATCGCAAAAAGGTGAAGCAGATCATTAAAAACCCAGGGCAGATTCTTTGTCAATGGTGTCATCCGTCAGGTGCACACAGAAAGCGGTCACTCGGATCAGCACACCAGGAAATGCAGACAGGCAAGCATCGGATCGTGACTCCAGCCAGCCGGCCGGATAGCGAGCACACGCTAACGTCAGCGGTATCTCGGCCAGTAAGGCTGGGTTCTCGTCAATGAAGCTTCTGCTCACCAGTTACCAGTGGTGACCAGTCACCGCATTCCGTAACCCGAACCCACCATTCCATGGTGGATGACTACTGATCACCTGATCAGAGAATTATCCTAGAGCTACAGCACACCTGTGCTGCGGTTCAGCGACGTCCGGAATCCTGCTTGCCCTTAGGCAGGCCTTTCGCCAGCAGGACCCCTGAAGGAGCCCGTTCCTGTCACCCTGCATGCCGCTCATACAGGCAACCCCCCCCCACAGCCTCCTGTTTGCTGCCCTGAGGCATTTCTTTGACACGCCCCACCCACCCCCATGTCAGTATTAACCCAACAGGCCCCTTTGAAAACTTCCCATTTATTGGCTTAAACCGTTCCAGACAAAACGAAAGCAAATTAAAAGACCTCTCATCCAGCGGGGCTGTTCCAGGCCCAGCGTGAGCCGATTCAGGGTTCTCCAGTTACAGTCTCGGCTTTTGTCTGCGTTTCCATGCAACACGCCGCGGAAAACACACTGTTAACGTCGCAGGGTGGGCTACGCCAACCCGCTCCTGGTAAAATATCAGCGATAACTAGGGTTGGTTCTTAAGGACTAGAAAAAAGTCCAAAACACCCGAGGCTTAACCTTCAAGATCTCCATAAAGATAACAATAAAAATAATCAACATTCCCTTGCAACAAAACGAGCGTTGTTAAATCGTACACTTCTAAGAAAATTCGGGCTGGAAAAGCCGTAGACGCAAACACACATGGCTCGTTAACGCCGAGCAGACCGTTGATGTGGGGGAGGGGTAGTCACTGAGGTGTGTGTTAATACGCACCCAGAACCACGCCTAGATCACAATGTCTCCCGCTCGTGACGTTAGCAGAGCCCGTTTTCGACAATCTGCAGCTTGCACTTACCATGGAGACGCAGCCCCACGTGGGCCCCTCTCCCGCCCATGAGCCTTACCGTTATTGGCGTGCCGGATGCAGTCCTGGAAGACGGCCAGCCACTTCTTGTGCTCTTTCTCTGTCATCACACAGAAGTAGTGATGCCGGGCATAGGGGTGCCACAGTACCAGGGGGAACTCTGTGGCACATTTCAAGAAGGGGGCACCACCCGCCTTGGCTTTCACACCTGAGGAGTATGTGCAGACAGATTCCGTGACTATGGGATCCCCCCTAAATCCCCCCCCCGTCCCCCACTAGACATATCCCTCACACCTCTGGCCCCTAACCATGCCAATCATGCTATTGCCAGTCCAACACCCGCCCTCACCTGGTAAACTGTTATTCAGCAGCTCCAGATACTGGTCCATTGAAAACAGCACTTTGTACCCAGCGCAGTTGATGGTTCCCTTGGGGCTGAGGCCTTTTTCATGAGCCTAGTAAAGAATGTTGGAGTGACGGATGGCATAGAGAGAAAGACAGACGGCAAAGATCACTACCAGTGACACTCGGTTGGGGTGGATTCTGACTGCTCGCCCGAATGTTCATTCATTATGGGCGGAAACCACAGGTCTAACACCAACGGCAAAGGACACCCAGAAGACCAGGACCTCGTGAGGCTGCCTCACCATCTTGTTCTCATAGCAGTCGATGTTGTAGGAGTCGGGAATGAAGTAGTACCGAACGCGCCATTTCTTGCTGTCCTCCAGGTACTGGTACAGCCCACCGGAAAAAATGGATTTGTCTTCCAAGGGGACCTGTAATGTCCAAGCACAGATGGACATGGTGTTAAGGGAAGCCAAACCACAACAAAGAAGATGAAAAGACCAGGAGGAAGGCTGTCTTGCTGTCTTGATATCAGATAACTAAGTGAGGAAGTCAGGAATATCAGGGGATGTTATGAGAGATGTTACAAAATGCAAATGTAGGTGTTGGCGATAGAGACAGAAGCCTGTGTGAATGTCATAGAATCTCAACAACAGACCATGTCACAAACAGACCACCCAAACGCAAGGCTTCTCTGACATGGCTCCAGGCCGCCTCCGTGCAGATTACAAAGGGCCTGAACAGCCAGACGTACCATTACCTTCACAACACTCATCAGCTTGGGTGCATGGTGTTCAACAAAGTGCAGCATGACCCCAACACTACTTCAGAACTTACTCTCTTTGGCTGCTTCCAAGAGGTGAATTGTGCACCCTCTGTTTAAGGCGGGAAGATGTCCTGGGATTTCTAACCTGGTCATAGGGCCTTCCTCACAATCTCACAGTCATGCGTGTGCGCAAGTGTGTGTGTGTGCGCGCGTCGGTCATGTATGTACATTACATTGTGGTGGGATGGGGAGGAGGGGGGACGGTGGCTCTTGCCTTGCGGTGGAGGAGCTGAGACTGGGGGCCCCCGCCACCCTCGATCTCGAAGCGCACCTTGTTGAACAGCGCCACCTTATACTGCTGATCGTACAGGCGTCCGAAGTCAGCCAATATGTCCCGCGTGTGTGCTGGGGGGAGAGACAGAGGCGGGGGTGTGAGAAGAGAGCGGAAGCGGGAGCAAGGGGTCCAGAAGGCTCTCATTTCAACTCACAGCGACGCTTCTTGGTAACCTGTGCAGCCAACAGACCTTCTGGTGCTTATATAACATCTGACTCTAACCCTGCTGCTTCCCATTCTTTTAATGTCCAAAACCTGGTGTTTCTTAACTCAGTCCTTGGGGACCTCCAGACAGTCCACATTTTGGCTCTCTCCCAGCCAATCAAGAACACTGATTACCAGGTACGGGTACATTTGGAGCTGAGAGGGAGAAAAAACGAGGACTGTCCCCAAGGACTTGAGAAACACCATCCTAAAGAAGTTCTACCTTAAGGGGCAAGAATCCAGCAGGTATAAGTCACGACTGGAAAACGCCTATTGCTGGAGGGAAGCTTTCACACACACAGCAGCCATAGAGGGACTCGTCTGCAAAGCTACGGATGGTAACAGTCCAGGTTTTAAAGAAACAGTCATCCCAGAAACCCAACTGTCTTGTATGTTTTCTTTGTTGGGGCTAATATGAGACCACAGTGGGAGTTAGAGGAGCCTGATTGAGTATCTGGAGCTGGGAGGACAGGGGGGAGACACTGTTCACTCCTCTACTCAGTGGGTTCCAAAGCCAATGCATTCAGATTCCTTGAAAGTAACACCACAAAATAGACTAGAGATTTGTTTAAACCCTATTGTTTTACATGAATGTATATACACACACACACACACACACACACACACACAGTATTAGTAACCTCCATATCTCACCCATCTACAGCAGCCCCAGTGCAGACGAAGCGGCCCAGCTTAAGCAGCCCTCACAAAGACTCTGAGATTAAGCTTTATCTCGACCAAAACCTTTTTAAATGGATATCATTGCAACATAAACGGATGTACTTACACGCACGGCATGACGGCCTCGTGAAAAGCGATAAAGGGATGTTTGTGTAACAGATCTGCAGACTTTTCTGCCCCGAGACGACCTCCCCCAGTCATTTCCTGTCGGTTTCCCAAGGGTCGCCGTCACGCCATGTGCATACACAATGCTCCCGTGGGCCCGTACACGGAATGCATGTGCCACGGGCCCCCCCCACAACCCCCACCCACTCCTACTTTAAATCCAAAAGGCAAACTCTAGCTAATGAAATTTAAATACGAGAATGGGCCAAAAATCAAATTACGTCTTTGTTAGCATGACCTAGAGAAGGCAAAAAGCATTAAAAGACGATTCATTTACTGCATCATACGTTAGTAATGTTACAGAAGCCTGCGATGGACTGACACCAAGTCGTCTCCCGCTTTATTCCTTATGCTTCCAGGGACAGTCTTCAAACTCAACACAATAAGTGGCCTGGGGGCTATTGGAGGATTTTTTAAGGTATGGGGAATAAGAGGGGTCATAACTCATAGAGAGAGCCGAACCTTATCAGTAGCCAATGATACGCTTTGAATTTGATGGGAGGGGCATCTGGGGTCCAATCAGCTTTCGGCTGGGGGTCAGTGTCCCTGTGACTATGGAAAATGAATGGATGGATGTAGCAGAGGTTCCATGCAACAATTCTGATGTAAACTGCACACATCTCCGTGGCTCTTTAACCGGCTTTAAAAAATAATGGATTCCAGCATGTTAATGTCTTAATTTCTGTTTTGAAATAATGAAGTGAAATAAGATTTGGTAGCTCCACCTAAACCCAGCACTGTGCTGTTTTGACAGGCTACTTCTATTCCTTGTGGGTGGGTGTATTTTTTTTTTTTGGGGGGGGGGAGAGTGGAAGGGCAGACAGAGACAGACCTCTCCAGATGATCAGGTACTGTGTAATTAGGGCTTCCAGCGACTCCCACAAGCAGACAGCTCGACTCCCCACTGCGGGCTGAAGCCAAGCCGGCCATTTTTGTTACTGTGGTGACATCATTCTGCAACTTTTTAGACAGACCTTACAGACTGGTTAAGGGTAACTAGTGGTCAACTAATTAGTGCGCTCTTCGTCACCTTCTCCAGTTGCTCCCCACTTTCATCCTGAGATGTCCATACCCATCTGTCAATATTTACACCTCAGGGCTGCACAGTGCTCAACGTTTTACTGTCTCTAATATAAATATTCACACTGGAATTCCAGAACACCAACTACCTAATTCCACACCTCTGATTTTAAATTAACTGAGACCCTGGAATAAAGTGAATTTCATCATTTATGCTGGAATGCTCTTCAAAAATTTTCGCGTTTCAAGAACTCAGAGCAACCTGCAAGTTATTGGCTGTGTGCAGAGACTTTTGGATGTGGAACAAGAGAAGGAAAAGAGGGGAAGGACTTAATGTGCGAGCATCTGCAAGTAAAGGGGTCTGATTTAACGAGGACAAGGAAAGGTCGCAGGTTAAACGCTCTGGAAGGAAGAGATTTTCCATACGCAAACCGCTTTGGTGAAATATCGATCCGGTCAAAACGCAAAGCTGCATATTATCAGATTACGGGAGGGTGAAAGATGATGGGAAAAGCATGGGTGGGGCACAAGCAAAACCAGCAGACCAGCCCCACACCTCCCTGCCTGACCAGGTGCCCAGGACATCCTTCAGAAGGACAGAACTCAGAATGTCACCTCCGGAGCAGAGCCGTGACGCCTCACGGCTGCTTTACGCAGAGTAAATAAGACATCCCCTGCTATTGACAGCAAAAGCAGGAAACAGGGAAAGTACAAGGACGTTACAATAATGGGTTTATATGGCTGCTAAATGAGGTTTTCAGGACACCTAATGGTCAAAGACAACACTCACCCACACCCAATTCCGAGCTCCTTTGACAGTCTGCCCTGAAGGTGTCATTTGTTTTATTTTTCTTTTCAAATCAGAAACTCCAACCAACCACGACTGGCCAAGCTCCGCCATGCTGGCGGTGTCTCTATCTCCACTTAGCGCATTATTCTCAGAAAGAACAGACAGCACATCACTTTTAATTGGCACTGTGACGTGGCTGCGGCTCCCAGAGGACATCATGTCCACGCCACTCAGAAAGCCTCCAGGGTTCAGAAGATAGAGAGGCAGCAAAAATCACCCCGACCCCCTCCCTCCCCATGTAGTGGAGGACATGACCTGGCAAGCCCTGATTCATGGCACCTGGATGTAACGCCATCAGCTTTGCGGATGGTTAGTTTAATTCTCTCAGGTTTTCCGAGCAAGCAAAGCTGCAGGAGTAATATTCCAGATCTCTGTACCAGAGAGAGACTAATGGATCCAATGATCCACAGCCAGCTTCCATCGGAGAGTTTGGTGGCACCAGGAAGCTCCACTGAAGCTGGCACTGTTCACTAGAGCTTGGCGTCCTACATGGTCCAGGTCCTCACTGTTGTTCTTCGCTGGAGCTTGGTGTTCTACACACCCCCAGCACCACTCCTGAGCACCGCTAAAAGCTGTGAACGGCAACAGATCCCCGGGACATCGCCACCGACGTTGCTACACAGAGCCGGCTGGACGACAGCCCAGATCTGCTCTACAGCCTCTCTGGCCTTCACGGTCACGGTGATAACAACCCCTCAGTGTTCCGACAAACTTATTCTGGGCATGTCAGGAGCATTACAAAGGAGAGGCAGGCATTCAGCCAGTGTTCACAGAAGAGGACAAAAAAACCTAAGCTGTCCGTTTCAGGTTAAGAGGTCAAGGGCAAACGATTAGGCACCTAAGAGCCATTGAGCTCAAACTTCTGCTCAAGCGGACCTGGCCAAACAAAATTTATCACCGAGTGCCTGTACGGAGTCCTTAATGAGAGGAAACCATTTTTCTTGCATCTGACTGGCTGACATAGGCATGCCCATCATGTCGGAATTCTACAGTTGGTATGCCAATCATTTTCTCACAACCCGACCAGGGCTCAGTGATGGGCCTTCCGATCACGAGCAGACACTACCTATGGCCCCTGCAACATAGGACCGCAGCCCACTGGGATGTCCTGCCCCCCCAACAAGGGACATTGGACTCTCCATTACCAGCTGGCCTACGCTCCTTACCAGAGCAGATATGCAATCAGTGTAGCTATAGGCTGTGAGGTGATCATGTGACCAGCAGATGAGGCACCAAAACACACTCTAAACTGTAGGAGTAAGCGCCGTGTCAGCTGCAGGGGGGTGCAGTACGGGGGTGCTGACTGGCACAGGGAGTGTAATGGGCAGGGGAATATACTAACATTCATTCACAAAACACACAGGGCTGAAGCAGGAGGCTGTATAGAGAGGACCAATCAGGAAAAACACGGGGGATGCTGGGTATCACAGCGGATAATGCCGGAACAGGAGTGACGTTAATTAACCCACAGCCTACCTTCTTCAGGATCTCGGCACATAACTCAGCCAAACAGCATGGGGCGGAGGGTCATCATTACTCTCACACCCCTCAATGTAGCCTTTAACTACACCGGTATTATTTTTCATGCTTCTTTCAGCCAACATCTTCCCTTGTGAAAGTTCCTTAGACCCATCAGAACATCTGCCTTCTAAAAGAGAAATGGGGGCTTGCAGAGATCACACTGCTCTTAATGCTCCCACCCCCAGCGACTTCAGGCGCGTTTCACCCACCCTGCATAACCCAAACAGCACAGCTGGGTAGTTCAGGTCCAGATAGAAAACATCCAGACCAACAGAGAACTCAGCTGGTTGGTTGAAACAAAATCTTGGTCTGGACTTTTAGTCTCTAGACCTGAATTGCCCACCTCTGCCATTCAGGAGCGCTCAAAGGACCTGCTACATACAGAAGTGTGAGTTGTGCAGTCCACAGGAACCAGAGCTCAGGAGAACAGGCATAACGGCAGGAACACGGAAGGGACACACATATCTCGTCACATATGTGGACAAACCACACCCGCTAATGCGAACGTAGGACAGGATCGTTAACCTATTAGTGCCTCTGGTGTCTTTGCAAGACTTAGAGTACAAAACCATGTGAAACATGGATGGAAGAAAGAGTCAGGGGCTTTATTTTGGGGAGAACTGCACCCCCGCCAGCACACAAAGACACGACAGACATAGCCAAGGTCAGTAACCCAGCCTGTTCAGCACAGCGGGATTACAGCCCCCATCTGTCCTCGAAACTCTCCCACGAGTGTTTGTCAGCATGTAGCCGAAACACAACGTCAGCAGTCCGACTCCAAGCTGGACATCGTGCGGATCGAGCCGTGGATGAAAAACGACGAGCATGGCAAGAGCATTCAACCAAAGTATGCAAAAATGACAGCTAATTGAACTATCAATTCAAATGTTAAAATGTGAATAATTCATTCACACTACATTAACACACTCCCCAGGAAATGGCCAAAGATGGATCCAAGATGCAGAAGAACCAGACGACAAAAGTACAGGGAGGACGGGGGTGCAGTACAGCAACAGTACAGGGAGGACGGGGGTGCAGTACAGCAACAGCCTGCCACAAAGTTGTTGGGACTTTTCAACTTTATAGCCCAATTCAATATATTTCTTAGAAAAATAATCAAAGCATAATCAAACATAATAAGCTACACTGCTTTGATGATGTAATCACAATGGTTACACTGCTCATTACATTTTTAACAGTGTAAATTGAAATGCATTTTGTTACAGTGGGCTAAAGTAACCTTCCCAACACTGAGGATAGCGGATTTCTGGATCAGGTGAACATCTGCAGATCCCAGGAGAGACCTCTGGCGGGAAATGAGGGACTGGGAGTCTCTAATCTGACCATGCATTTGTCAGGAGGAGAAACATGTTTTCCAAACAGACCGATGAAATTCATTACTGAATACAGAAATATGAGCAGCTATAAGGAAGCAGATAGGCAAAGCAGGGGCAGGGAATTAAAACAAAAACCAGGAAATGACTGGAGCCAATTCTCACCGAAGTCTCATTATTTTCTCTAAGTCACAGGGATGAAAGGATGCCATGCTGTGGGGGGGGGGGGGGGCAGGCTGGCAGGTTGTAGCAAATGCTGCAGTTTGGCATAGAAGGGAAAGGCTAAAAAGGTCCACCTTCTGGCGACACCGCCCTGCAGCTGAAATACCAGTGGCCTGTCATTAGTGCTGCGCTGGGGAAAAGGACCGATACTTAAATCTGTATGTCACCCCAGCACAGTGTGAGCACATGGGAACCTGTGTGGGGTTAAATTAAAAAAGGGGGCCAAAAGGGGGCTCTGGCAGCTGTTCCCTAAATATACATGAAGAAAAAACAGATAAGTAAAATGACTGGGGGGGGGGGGCATTAATTTAAACACAGTTTAAAGTTGCTATTACTACAAGACGTTGGGTGTGCAAGTTCAGAGAGAGAGAGAGAGGGGGGGGGG
>JAODLD010000124.1:6661520-6681395 GCA_026781065.1 Mormyrops boulengeri
CCCCCCCCCCCCCCCCCCCCCCCCCCCCCACGGAAATGGCAGGAACATCACTGTATGTAACGACCGGTGCCTAGTGTGACCGTGACGACCACTCACCTGTCCACTGGCAGAGGATTATGACTCAAGACCCCCTTCCACTCCCTACCCCACCCCGCCCCCCCCCCAGCCTGCTGTGACACCCAGTTTGGCTGCTCAGACACCCCCAGCAGCACCGGAAAAAAAACACAACCCTAGAGGTGTTTGTGAAAGCATGTTCTGTATGAACAGCAGGGGGCATGATGATGAAGGAACGGGAGCAGTGACAGGAAGATTTAGTGCGAGAAAACCGCAACATTAGCGCTAAACGAGGCCATTGTGTTTGAGCTCGCTAGACACAACACCGAGGGCCAGAAATGCGTAGATGAAACTGGAATCTATTAATAAAACATGAGATATTCGAGATATGCCACATTGATGTCTCATATTAAAAATAGATCGGTGCGGGAGGGCGGGTGCCAGTAGGATCCTTTTATAAGGTAAAAATTTCATTCCTGCGAGCCAGACACTTTCGTCATGAAGGCTTTGTGTGGGTGTGTGCGGGGGGGGGGGGCGGTGACAGGACACCGCAGTGACACTGGGGCAGAGCAATGCTTCGAGTGAAACACTAAAACTACAACTCCACATTCTTTCCATACTTGCTCGCAACAGATTGTAGATCATTTCGACACCATTCGCACAAAAGGGATTAGGGTACCTCACGAGATGACATCGCGAGATAATGAAATGCAGAAAATGCAGGGGAGGGGGGCGCGTAAACCTCCGGAACATGCAGTCAGTCAGGTCCAGTCAGCATGCATGCCGCGGTGTGACGCAATGGAGACGAAACAGCCTGATGACATCGCAATGCAGACTTGCTTACGCTGACAGTTGGCATCAGGCTACTGATAACCTACCGTCCCTCAAACGCTCGTACGACACATTCTCAGGTCCTTTCGAAGGAAAAACCAGACATCCGCAGAAACACACCCCATTCCTACAGAAATAGTCTGTATCATTAAAGTCACCTGACCTTTTTAATTCGCAGTACTTACTGTTTGTACTCTCAGACATGTTGGTCACAATTACAAGGAGACATGTCTTAAAGGCGGGGACGCACGTTACCCAGATCTTTTTTGCGAATAAAAATAGTACTTAAGTAAGACAGCAAAGAGGCAGTAAGAACGACTCGAGAACAAGCAATGTTTGTTTTGATACCTGATCTCTGCTGTTCACCTTTTAACGAGATTAAAATAACAACGAATGTCAATTAATCACGTCAAAAAATGCAAGCCCGGTTCAGGGGCCCTCTCTTAGCGGACAACCATGCGTTTGATGCTTTCACACCAATGGCCGCTAACACTGTGCACTTATACAGTTTACAATCGCAACAACCCTGGTGTAGCCTTTTATATTTGTTGAGCATTTGGGGTTCTGAACACACCTTGTCCCGCACAGCCTCCCCAATACTGCCATCTAACCGAAAAAACGGGGTCCCACAGAGTCCTCTTCCCATTAACACTGCCGCGAATCGTGTACTCCATGCAAGCCATCTTTGCCGGATGTCCCTACAAAACCTGAGAGTGGAGCCAGAAAACGTTTAGGAAAGTTTTATCTCGGCACAACATGGGACCTTGTGCGAGACAGGAGGATGTTTTCATGCTGCAGTGTCGGGCTTGATGAAAACAGAATTTCAAGGTGACTTTTAAGAAGTTCAAAGTAAAAATGCCAAACAAAGGCTGATCTCCTTAATTAGAGACACTGGAGAGTACGATGCTAAAAGTATGCGTTTAAAGCAACATTCACAATCATTTTAACCTGTGAAGTTTTAAACTTAAAAATTCAGTTTCCACGCTTGCGTCCCGGATCCGGGCAGATGCATATATAAATAAACAAGACAAGACAAAACACCACCAAAAACCGGCAGTTTAGCCTCAAATATTTCGCAACGACTGAAGGCACTTTTTATATCCAAGTTCCAAAAAAATTTAGCGCGGAATATGCCATACTGAAATTCACTTTATGAACTCTTAAAACATTTTAATCTCAAAAACTATTATTAAAGTTTATTCTATTTATCGCTAGCAGCCTTGATTTGTCTTAATGGTGGAAGCACGTGAGCTTGTCCAGCGGTTGCACGGTGTTTTAGAGGTAAAGGACACGCCGACGTCCGCGTTCAGCTTCAGTCACACCGGTCGGACTGGAACGCTGCAATCCGGATTAGCGCTGGCCGATCCGCCTTACCTGTAATCATCTGCCTCCGGCTCTCATCCAGGTAAGACGAAACTACACTCCCCATGGCGACAACTTAGGAGCCAAACTCGCAGACCTTCAGCTGGAGATCAGAAAAACTCCCGGCACCGATGAGGAAAGAACAAAGTAGCTGAGGCTGACTGGGGTTACCCCGGACGCCGACTCGCCGCCCACCCCTCTGCAAGCGCACAAGCGACTGCAGCTTCTTCTGTGCTTCGGGGGACCGAGCGCGTTGCTGCGGACTGTGCGCCGGAGACACGCCCACACCCTGACGCCGCCGCCGCGCCTACCCCAGTGGCAGCCTTTCTGGGCTTTTGCGAGTCTCCGGGATTCCTTTACAAGAAAGGGGGGTATGGCGTTTCAAAAGCAGAATTTCACAGTGACGGTAATATTGCTGCCGATGATGATGACCATGGAGGAAGAGTTGGGCTGCTAATCTGAGAAACGTTTAAACTTCGATGTTTGTTTCGTTGGTTAATATACATTTCAATAAAAAGATCTTGTAAAATCAGTTTTGGTAGGGGTCAGCAGGGGGTACCTGCCCATCTAAACACAAAATCAGCTGCTGGCGACGTATTATTTCAGAAGCGCAGAATGAACCCCCCCCTGCCCGCTGATCAGATTAGTTCTTTACATATTAATTTAATTTACAATAAGGTTTCTTTGGAAAAGACCTTTACTTTGAAATGTGGGGCGAGAGGGCGCAGAAGAAAATCATATGATTTTAAGTTTGGCGGTGTTACTTGCGCCTTATGGTCATCCATGACATTAGTTTTAAATTAAACCTGGTAATCCTGTTCAGTTTGATGAACCACATTCGAGGAGCTAAACTAAGAGGTCTTCTTTCTGAAAGGTTAAGCTCTGCCAATATAAACGTTTCCTAAATCCATCGACACAAGCGCTTATTCTAGGCCTACTTAATGGTCACATCAGCAGCAGGGATGCGCCGCTGCTGTGACACAATTATCGGGCTATATTACAATCTAAGCCAAAAGACAAGTCTACCCGAACAGTATAGGCTACATAGGCCTATATCTTTTCATAAGAGTATATAAACATATAACATGGTTCTAAAGCACGTCAAAAAAAAACATTTAAGGAAATATGCCTACACATCTAAAATGACAAATAAATAAATTTTTAAAAAAACAGCCGGGCTACTTAAAGTTGCGTTTGAACAGAAAGAAACGTTTTCACACTGAAAAGGGCGTGTCTGTCGCACTTTTGTTTTCAGTGAACACGCACGGAGCGATGGCTCTCCGCGTCGCCGAAGGTTCCTGTGAGAGCGCTTCGCCTCATTGCAAAGGAGCGCCCACAGTGCGGGCTGGCTTTGCACGGCACACCCAATGCCCCCCCCAAAAAAACACGTGAGCCTAGAGTAAATTTATGCTAGACGTTTCTCACTTCCATCCCATAACATACAGGCAAGGACTCACATGTGATGTGGAATACAGTGTTTTTCACCCCTTACCCGTTTTGATTAGTTTAGCCAGGGGGTTTTCTAGCTATTGAAAAATGGGGGTTTGCCATTTTTTTTGAATGAATATTGGCATCGGGGCTAAAATACTTGGGGCTATAGTCCCGAGTGATCGGACATAACGACGCCCATGGCATGGCCCTATACCATTACACCGCCTCTAAAATGCTTGAATAAACTCACCTATACCTTAATAAAAAGCTTTTGGCCTTTAAATCATATGTGATTTTTCTACATGCATTTAAATAAAAATAACTTAATAAAAAATACCAAAATTGTCATCTTTTTTTAAACTTTTATAAACTCGGGTACGGCAACTAAAATTCTATGCAATGTTTACATATACAATAAAGACAAAATTGACAGAAAGTTTAATAAACAATGTAGTGCTGCCACCTTCTGGTCATAAATAACAGTCCTACAATTTCGGTCAGACTTAATTAAAAAATCACACTTTTTCAGTTAGTTTATGTTCTCCGTTTACAGAAGATACAAAGTGCCCGTAATCCCTTTTATATTTTTTCAGTAATGCAAATAAAAAATACCTTAACATTTACTGAAGCAATTCGGGGTAGCCTAATTCCGGACACCTCTGGACGGACTCTCAAGCTTACAAGATGATGTTTACAACTCCATGGTTCTCGTCACTGTGATCCTTTAATCCAGTTTAAAACCTCTGTTAGAGAGAAATCCATTGAAACAATGTCAGGTCAATAGAGTCGGATGTACTGACCCCAAGCGGTCAGATATCGACAGTGTTTCAATGTAAAAGTTACAGGACTATGAATTTCTTAATATAAATCAACTCTGGTGCCGTTTCAATTACCCACGGTGCTTGAATAAGTTGACGAAATAATTTTGACTAAGAAGAATGCAGAAAAACTGTAAAGTTGTCACTAAAATAAAGTGGACAAAAATCTTATTAACACGATGAACAATGTACGACGGCATTCCTTGTCTTAATATGTGGGTTTGATAATTGTGTATCACGGGCAGGAGCGCCATAAAGCGGGGGATAGTTAGGACGATTTCAAGGGCCTGAGTGATTGCGGCCCTATGATTTAGAGGCTTTAATTTCATCAGACTCTTACGACATCATAGGAATAACAGAAACATGGATGAGTGACAGTGATGGAGATGAATATAATATGGATGGTTACACGTTGTTCCGTAGGGACCGGATAGGCAAGAAGGGAGGTGGTGTTGCAGTAACGTAAAAGAAAACTCGCAGGCAAGGGAGCTCACTGATAAAAATAAAAGTACAGAAGCTGTATGGGTAAAACTAGATGCTAAAAATTGCAAATCAGCAATTTATGCAAATCAGCGTTTAAATTGACTTTTTAAACATACCAGAATATCTTGAAAATGAATAATCATTAAAATTACAAAAGTTGCTAAGTTTTTTTCTTACACTCTTATCCCTCTTATTAGTTGACTTAAATTGCGTGGAAGCCCGTTCCCTTAAATCATTTTACACAAAGTAAAACTAAACAGGTCAAATTGTGTTTGCATAGAACCTTAACCTGATGCAGCAGACAAATAAAGTTTAAATTAGTAGACTTCACTCAGAATCATTATTTCACATAAAGGATTTCTTTCTGGAGTGTAAGTTATATTAATTAACTATATTAAGTTACACATACAAAATATATAACAACCAATATTTATCGCTACTGAAAACAATTTAATGTAAGTAATGTATTCTCAGAATTTGATTAATTATACTATTTTTTGGATACTATTTTAAATATATTGTTTCAACAAAATTGGAGGGGAAGACACTAAACAATACATTTCAATGTTCCAGTGTATTTATTGTGAGAAAACAATAAAACAAAGTAACAATTTAAATGTGTTATTGGCACCAGTAAATAAATTTTTTCAACCAAAAGACAAGTAAAAAGCATTAAACTGTTAGTAGTAGTAGTAACAATTCACAAGTAGTAACTAGTGAGTACAGCATATGGCTCCCAAGTCTCTGTGCCTATAATTCGGAAGGTCACCAGTCCATGAGCCTAGCCTCAGCTCATAGGCTGGGCCCTTAAGCAAGAACCCTAACTACCAGCTCCCTGGAGACTACAACGGCTGGCGGCCCTCATGGAGAGCAAGATGGGGACACGAAAAAGAAAATTCCCCCCAGGGATTAATAAAAAATTATCAATTATTATTGGAGAAGGAATGTGAAGGCACAGTACTGTATTCAACAATATGCCAAAGCCTTGTGGACGACTAGACACAAAGACGCGCGTTAAAACTGGTCACAAGCCTCTAAAACTTCAACGTTCCCATCCCTCATTATTAAACATAGATAATTTGTAACGGGAGGAGCGCAATGTCAAGGTGGCAGAATGAGTCATCAGAGCCATAACAACATGAGAGCACAATCATGACATTTTTCATTAAATAACCACCAGTGATGTTAAGTAATATAGTCTGTCTAGTCGTGGGAGAGTCAGATGAGGAAATGTGGGAATTGCTTATGAGTGCTGAAGTAGCTTAAAGAAACATCACCCAAAAGGGGGTGGAAGGAACTTGTTGCTATTAAGTTTATCTTGTGTAAATGTCTAATGTTTTGACCTCCACAAAAGAACACCTATCCATCCTCATTGTATTGGGGTGCTGGGAGATTGTGGTGGCCTGGAAACCTCACCAGATCCCACAGAAACTAACTGGATGGACAGACTGTACTAAGTGGAACAGCATGTTATTATTTCATTGCAAAAGTATGCTCACATGGTTTATCAAAGACGGGGTGAAAATTCAAGATTACAATGTCATGGTCCTTTCAGATCATCTTTGCGAAAGTAAGAGGTTACTTACAAAGCCTGCTTTATAGAAGTCTGTGAGGTTTTCACCGAGGATAACAGGAAGCCCTGTGAGCACCAGTGTCTGAATATCAGTTGGTTCTTTAGTCTTTTGGAGTAAAATGACAACACAAGTTACACAGTGAGCGGCTATAAGAAAGCAGAACCAAACAAAGCACATAAATGACAGTGAATAATTACTCAGGCAACTTCACACAGTTGGGTTTTCCAGTTAATCTTAGATAAATGGACCTTCAGTGCATTAATGGAGTTAAATGACACACAAACATTGTTGGTGTAACCAAGGAAACAGCACAGTTCTATGGTACCTCCCATGTTTAACGTGTAACGTTAAACATAAAAATTCTCACTACTTACACCTCCACTGCCTTCTCACAAGAACTCGTAATAATAGAATGTGAGAAAACTTTTATTTCAATATCAGTTGCAGATACATTAACTCTGCTGTTATCAAAACCGTTATCAATCTCTTATAAGTACTAACTAGTGATCTTTTTGAAAAATTCATTAAGCTACTGCTCTAAATGCAACAAATCACTCATGTGCAACCTAAAACACAATTTTGATTGGTACGTTCCTATGTCCTACAGACCTAAGATAATCTTATAAAGAAGTACATAGAAACACTAGTGCTGATATTATAAGCTTTATTAATTGTGAACCGAAAGAAACATCAGCTTGAATGCTAATGTTATAGATAAATTGTGACCAAAAAAACAACAGAAATATATGCAAAACGTATGCTAAACTGCGAACCGACAGAAAAAATTAACGTTGTTAGCAGTACGCTAACTTTAGCGTTTAGCTAACTTCTTGTCACCAGACTGGTCTTTTGGGTAATCAGTTTCCCCAGGAAGTTATCTACAACTAGTTCATTTACACACTCACGCAGAGGTGGCAATTTCAGGTCCAGAAAGTAAAAATCCAGACCAGGATTTTGTTTCAATCAACCAGCTGAGCGAAGAGTCACAGTCAAATGGTACTCAAGTGGTTGGTTGAAACAAAATCCTGGTCTGGATTTTTACTTTCGGGACCTGAAATTGCCACCTCTGCACTCACCATGCAATGTAATGTTGCCTCCAAAAATGCAGATTTCGGACGCAGCCACCAGCACGAGCGGCTCCAACCCGTAACAGCGGAATTTTGAATGGGCCCCTTTCGTTCGTGGCACGTATTGTTGCACCACATAGTTCAGTTGAATATTACGAACAACTATTTTGATTTAGTAATAAGAACTTTTTGCAAAAAATGAAAAATTAATAGTCACTTAAAAGTTTAGTTAAAACTAAATCTAGGTTTATAGTGCGCATAATTGAAGGTAAGATGAAGTAAGATAACTAGCGATATAAGAATTGCATGTACATAACATGCGATGTTGGTATTAATACCCAGTTCTGTAATATGCAGTATAAAAATATCCTCCTAGCGTTGTGCTGTGATTGAGCGGTGGTACCAGTTTCTATGCCGGTGGATATCCTACACCTTATAGTACCGTACTTTTGGTACCTAGTGCAGTGGAAAAGTGGCCTAATATCATACCTGGTCCTGGTTGTGTGTAAGAATTTTCTCGCTCTCAAAATTCCCAGCTAAACCTATTTTAATACATTATAGTTCAATTCAGGTAGTCACTGGCTCAGATCAAACAATAATTTATACTTAAATCGCAATGTGTTGATTTTCGCCCTAATTCATCTCCTGACTATGCCATTGAAATGTATGTAAATTGGTAGGGGCACCTCTTCTCCTGGTCAAATATATTTAACATTGTACGGGTGAAAATATAGGCCAGAACCGGTAAGTCCTTTAGGCCAGTGGTTCTCAGTCCTTTTCCTGGAGGACCCCCCAGACGGAATATTTAAATTCTAACCTTACCTTAATAAAGGCTCAGATGGTCCTTAATAGGTTAATAGTGAATGTGGCAGGTTGAAAAAAGTATAGGTTGGAATGAAAACATTTTGGCAGGGGGTGCTCCAGAAACAGGATTAAAAACCACTGGCATGAGTGACATTGGCGGCCGCCTAGGGCGCCAACCTCTGAAGGGGCGCCGACTTGCTAGCCAATTTCATTTTACTTAGGACTCGGGTCGCCGGCGGTGATGCTCGCCTAGGGCGCCACATCGGCTAGGACCGGTACTGGTATAGGCTAAACGAAATGCAAATTATCACCACGGGAAAACGTGAATGAATGTTTATACAAGTGTAAAAAAGTCACAGAAGCTGAAATTTAAAACTAACTCATAATTAAGTGAAGCCTACTGAGCCCGAGTATGTCTGAACACATGAATGCAATGTGACATAACGGATTGAATTATTTGGCTGCTCTCAAGCCACTTAACTGAAAACCATGATAACGTAGGGACACATCCGAGAAACAGAAAAAAACATGAAAAATTTAAGGAAATGGCTTCACTCTGGCAATTTTCCAGGTTACCTCGTACCTCCGTTCACAACGTGCTATAAGATATTATAGTATTTTTAAATCCGTTTTCCCATCGCCGGAAGTCCGATTTTCGGAGGTTCTGTTTTTCGGTGACATAAGTGGCATACTGATTCTGGTGCTCGATGTTATTTTTTATCCGGATTCAACAAAACCCATTACACATTTGTTTCTTTTTTTTAAAGTAGATTAAACAAACGCTGCGAGCCCACAAACGATTAAATACAAACACGCTGAGTATGTAAATACAGTCACTAAATGCGACAACAAAGGCGCACGGAACGGCGGCGGAAAATCACAAACTTGCTAGAAACGAGATGTCTGGGGCTGCATCTCTGCAGTGACTGAAAAACGGGGTGTTTTTTGGTAAATGAACCTGGTGGCGAGTCACGGACAGGGAGTGGAAGGGGTGGGCGGGGGGCAGAGGAGGAGGTTTTTGCGGCGACGCAGTGACGTTGCCCCTCCGCTCGAATCTCCGCAGTCAGCTGCGATGTGAGGTTTGCACTCTCGCTCTTGCAGAGACGGGGTGGGAGACTGAGAGGGACGGAGAGGAGAAAAAACCACACAGGCAGCTTCGAGAAAAGAGAGGCATCATGGCACCCATCGGTCTGAAGGCGGTGGTCGGCGAAAGTAAGAATGCTGCATTGTCTTTTCCGCATCGTGTGTGGCAGCAGTCTCGGTGTCCTTCGTGTTTATCGGTGTGATTCCGAAGGGTGATGCTCTGCGTTATTCTGACCGGGGAGGAATCTGTCCGTTTATACGCGTATCCGCTCCAGTCGGATGCGGATGCGGGTAATTTAGATGCATTGTGCGGCTGTGATCACCGCTGGGACGAGGCGCATCACGCTATATTTCTTCATCGTGGGCTCTAACGATGCGGACGGTAGCGTGACTGTTAGATGATTTTGCGTATATTTGTTTATTTCTCATTTTATTTGGCTGCCGGGCAAATGCTGTCTGACAGTCGTGCGGGAAAAAAGCTTGGCCGAATCGAAAAACCCAGGTACGCCCATCTTTTCAATTAAAAAAAGAAAACGATTTATGCGGCGTTGTGTTGCCAGCCTATAGGACACCGGCGGCAGATTTTATAGACGATGTCTTTTTTTCTGACGCACATTATTTAGTTGATTAAAATTAAAAATTACACTTAATTGCCCTGAGGTTGTGAAACATCACCAGAATGATCACCACCATATTTTAAACATACATGTATATGCACACATTCTTATTTCACACACACACACACACACACGGTCCCCTTATAGCGCGCACACACACACACACACACACACACACACACATATATATATATATATATATATATATATATATATAAAAACCTGGAATATGCGCCTACGTTTCCTCCCTAAATTGCTATATTGTTTTGACCTTATAATCGAAACACTTATTTCTCCCAGAGAAACGCCTCAGCTAATGGCGAAGTGTACGAAAGCGCTACCCGACAGGTATAAATAATAAGCGTGAAATGCGTAGTTCAGTTGCACTTCGCCTCAGCATGAAGCACACGTACAGCCTCCCCCGGTTCACAGATGCAGACCCAGCTGATTGATCGGCTGTGAAAGACAATTAATGGAAAAAGAAAAACGGGATGAAGAGCACATTTTAATTCCTTTTATCGGTTTTGGTTATAGGGAGCTCGGTTCATGGGCAGCGCCTCGGTGTGTACAGTCATAGTTTCAGTTTGATTTATGGGTGACTGTTATCGGTACGGCTTAGGAGCCTCGCTATACACCCATTATTTGTGAGATTTCGTATATAGTTATCCTCTATTTTGGTTTAAATGATAATGTTAATAATTATCAAACGAAAATACGCCTTGTTAAATGCGGATCGTCATACTGGGCTCGGTGGCAACAAACAGCAAATATTTGGCTTAAGAAAAAGGATTAAATCATGCCGAGTAAAAACGCTAATTTTACGGGGTAGGGAAAATGGAGCCGTACTTCTAAGTGCAGCTATTCTTCAGAATTTTAGACTTGGTCAAATGGTGTTACAGCCCATTGCTTATAATTAACATATAGCCTAGTTCCAAAATATGACCAGTGTATATATTTCCTCCTACAGATTAGACGCAGATTCCCTCTTTGGTGTTATTTATGAACTGTTATGAAGGCACTGACAGAATATAGTCGCATATAAAAAATATCAATAATATTAGAAACTATATACTTGCTATGTAAATTAAATGTAGGCCTATATGCCACGTTCTGCAGCAGGTATTTCTTGATGATCGGTCGACGTTAATAAATGTATTTGAAGTGTTTGTCTATATGAAACCATGGGGCCTCAAAAAGCGCTGGAAAACAACGGACATCTGCTGGGATGTACTGACCCAGACGTCGAATATGCGAGAAGGCGAACATCTCACATTTTGCCGACCTACAAAGGAGCACAAATAAAACAAATAAAAAACAGTGAGGATGTAGGCGGTGTGAAGGAGAACCGAAGCATCCCTCCCCGACGCAGACCGGTTTAAAAATTAACCGGAAGCGTTTCGTATTGGAGCGGTACCATGCAGGGCGACATACGGCGACGGAGCAGCTTGAGCCGGGAAGCAGCACCTGGGCTTCGGCCTCAGCCCCCGAGCAGCTGCGGGCTGCGTATTGTTGTCACGGCGGCAGGTGCTTGTTTTAAAAGCGGCTGTAATACGACCATCGACTGCGTGCGGTGGGCTACGGTGCAGAGCGAATAAATAGCCGCCGTTCACGGTTTGCCTTGTGGAAACGTGCAAACAGAAGAAAATAAAAACTGAGCTCCCTTTCACGCCACCGTATTGCGCAAAACACGTGAAGATGCTGACGGTCATCAAGCCCACTTATTAGATTGGACATAAATAAAGGGTTTGCATGTATGCAGTATTTTTTAAATAAGTTTCCCGATATTAATGTCTAGTTTAAATGATGAAAGCCAGGTGGCGCTTCTTAGAGCGCTGGCAATTCCCCGTGATTTCAGATGATTCTGACTCACTCGAATTTAAAATTTGACTTGAGCAGTATTTCATATGTAAGTGCAAAAATGGTCTCAGCACGTTATGCGGTGGCGAGTCCTTCCGAGAGGAAAAGCCTTGTGGATAATATCCATCTATCTATCTATCCATCCATTTTCTATAACTAGTTATCCTATTCAGGGTGGCCGGGGGTCCGGAGCCTATTCAGAAGGTTATGGGTGTAAGGCAGGGAGTAATACTGGATGGGACTTGAACCCATTTCAGGGCACACTCACACACCATTCACACATGCACACCTACGGGCAATTTGCTAACTCCAGTTAACCTTAGCATGTTATTTCATGCTGTGTTTTAGAAATAATTTAGAAATTAGATTTCTGGATTATCTTATATAAGCATTTTGGGATGTTAAAACATATTTTTAACACGTATGTCCATGACTTTTGTGAACAACCCAGTTGTTGGGTATTTTTAAAAACGGTTGTAAACATGGGTTCTGATTATGCAGTCATAAGCAGTACAGTAAAATATATTCAAAGTAGAATCAGTTAATACAATTATACTGAAAAGCCACGTTTCATGTACAGTGCTGTCTTACGTTTCCCCATAACAGAAATGGGGGTGTCACCTGGCACAAGGAGATAAACTAATTCTGCAGTTAAGATAACACAGTTGTATCTATTCTCATGTGCAAGTCTGAATAATTGCCAGGGTGACCTGGGGGCTGTGCGAGGGGGCTTGGGCCCCTTGAAGGCTGAGAGATGAATGACTGACATTTTTATGTGGTCTGCCCCCCCCCACGCTACAAGCATGGTACTCCATTCAAGTATATTGTGTTTAAATATAATATATACAATTCACATAGGAAGGAGCAGGAAAGGCTGATCAGCTGACTGCCACACCGGTCACCAAACTCTTTTTTACCCGAACGGGTTGGGATCTTGTTGGGCCTACAGGCAGACATTGGGATGAATGAGAAGATGCAGGAATGAGAAGGTAGTCTCTCCGTTAGCCCTGTACGTATCACCCTCTGCAGCTGCATTATCGCCCTCCTGCAAGCCATTCCTCCACCAAAGGTCCTCAGACTTGCAGAGAGCCTAGGGGACGTAGACTGCAGCTTCCAGCCAAAATCGACCGGGAGATGGGGTGTCTCTGCAACCTTGGATCAGGTCACCCCCCTCCCCCCCGGATCGCTCTGACCCTCGGCGGACAGGCCGCTCGGACAGTTAATCTTCAGTGTAAATCTCACTGTTCTGTTTCACCGTTCAGCAGTTTTCGAAAATTAAATGAGCACCTTCTGTCTGAGAGCTGCATCAGTGCAGGCGGGGGCTGCAAACCGCAATCAAATACAGCAGCTTACAGCAGCAGGACTGGCCAGCCACAAGATTACTGCCTTCTGGCCAAATCTCGCTTAAGGGTGTTTCTTTCTCCTATAGCTGAGGGGCTGCTGTTGGTCGGGCCCCTCCCAGGCTGCTGACTGACCTCCTCTTCGGCTCAAAGTGTATTTACAGTGACAGCCGTGACAGGGCAGAGCGGAGCCATCAGAGATACAGGCTCGTATGAAGGTGTCATTTTACTCCAGCCTGGAGTAGGAGAAGGACAGTGAACCGGGATAGCAGCGGAGATCTTTACCAAGGAGAATAGGAAGGAGATGCTGCTTAAGTAAAGGGGTGAGAGGGAAGTGGAGAGATGGGGGTGGAATGGAGTGAGAGGAGGGAGGTGGAGGTGGAGCGGCAGATATCAGTGCTAGCCCACTAATCTGACAGGCTGGGGAAACATTCTCGGTGATGCTGCAGCCGACAGGCTCACTGAACACTGCATTTTTGTAAATACTTCAGTCGGAGTCCTATTCCACCCCCAAGCCCCACCCACCTGAGAGCTCTCAAAATTTCAGTGCGAAAGCGAAGTCCAGCATGGCAGGGAATCCATGGCACAGTGGAAGCCATCGGGGAAAATGGCCGCCGCTCTCAGGACTACATCCCCCAGAGGGCCGAGGGAAAAGAGCGTCGTCCAATCGCCTACAGTGCATATGCTTGCTGTAGACTAGAGTTCCCCAATTCCAGTCCTAGAGGACCAGCCTGCAACACAGTTTGCAGATTTCCCTGCAGAAACATGCCTATTAAACCTGGCAGTTAGCTGGCGAGCTGAGTAAAGTGTTTTTGAGCAGGGAAACATGGAACCTGTGGAAACTTGCAGGCTGGCCATTCAGGACCGGAAGTGGGGAACCTTGCTGTGGATTTTAAGGTTGTATGGCTGCAACCACTGTTCAGATTTGCGCAGATATGTACAAGTGTGTCTCTCTCTCTGTAGTGAATGGGTGAGATGGGCGTGACATTGAATTACACCCTCCCGGGGTGTTTAGTTACTCACTAGTGATGCCTAGCGGTTGAGGTGCTGTGAGGCAAGGATGGTGGGACATGTGGGGTCCTGCTTAAAGCTTGGTGCACAGGCAGAGGCCATGAGTCGGTGTCGGTCCTGCAGAGAGACGACGGGGCTCCTCGCTGATGCGTCCTGCTCAGCTTCTGTGAGATACACAGATTTAAGCTCCTCAGTGTTCCTCCGTGTGGCTGGGAGGGACTATTAATCGAAGAGTTATTGCAGAATTTTATTATGTATAAAATAAAGTTATTCCTTTATCCAGCGGAGGCCTAGAGCCTATGCCAGGCAGGGCGGGGCACGAGGTGGGGGTGTGTCCTGGTATATCCTATGCGAGAAATAAATAAGTAAACAGACAGGTGAATAAATGAATGGATGTATGTGTGATATATATATACACACACACACACAGTATTTTATGTATAATATATATTGTTGGTGATTGATGAAACAGACTTATCTGCAAAAATCCATCAGAAGTGTGGAAAAACATTTTCACAGAAATTTAATGAGACATCCTTAGCATTACTAACAGGAAGATATCTATACACAGCTGTCAGTGCATGGTTTAATGTTTTAAATGGATTTACGTGGATTGTTGTCAGCGAGGCACATATGTCAGTGCCAACGAGACACAAACTAATCCTGTGATGTTAGTTAGCTGGTCATCTAGCTATCCCAACTAGTACAAATATAAATACTACCTGATTTCATAAAACATCTTCTAATTGGTCAGTCAGATGTCACATGTTTAACTTCCCCAGATGACATACTCGAGTTTCATTGGACAGTGACATATATATGACTTGTCTTGCATAATGTTGTGAAGCATCACTGTGAGGCGGGCCAGTAGCATCGTGGTCGCCATGGTTGTGGGTTCGATTATGCTGATACTGCAGGATCCTCCCACAAAGTCACCCTGCCGACGTGCCCCAGTGACCCTACAGGGGGGTGGGCAGCTCTCAGAAAATACAACCTGGCCAATGGACAGTGGCATCAGGCGGATGTGACATGAGGGGGGCGACTGAATTTACTCCGGCGGGGGGGAGGAGGAGGTATATGTTTTTAATACTGGGGGGATGCATCCCCCCCGCCCTCCTATTTCCGACGCCCCTCCCAAAGGGTCCTGATTAGGCACTGATACAATCCTTTCTAAGAGCACATTTCACTTTTGCTTGGGCTACAGGACACTGGGGGGGTAAACTAAGGGTCACGGCATCCCTAGGGAGCGGGTGTGCTACCTCCACGAGCCTCCGTCAGTACCCCCCCCTAGCCATTCACGGCAGCCCACGTCTGCTATCGCGGTCACCTCTAATCCAAAATTCCGACGGTAACCTTGCAGCGTTTTCTGCATACTCATGCATCCAGTTCTGGGTGCGCAGCTCTCAAAACAATGTGAATTATTCCACCTTAAAAAAAAAGAACATAAAAACACAATAAGGTGTGTTATTGCCACACAGCGATCAAAGCACAGTAGAAGTAGTAATTTGCTTAAAGGCAGTTTTAGCCAAGGCCTCAGTAACAACTAAAATTAGCTCACGACAGGAAGCCAGCAGGGAGCACTGAAGCCCACCGACTGTGTTTTTACAGTACTTAACTTCCGTATCTCTGAGGTATTTCTGGTGCTCTCTGCCTCATACCACAGTACCCCCTCCCCCACATGAGAATAGCAATTGATGTATCTGATTGGTTTTTAAAGAGCGCTGTTTAAGGTGGAGGATGGGCGATGCTGACTGTCGGTGCTCATATCAGGATGGAAACTGGGCCATGAATGTAGGGGGGCGGGGAACTGGGGTGGACTGCAAATGGGGGGCGAGCGTCAGGCTACTTCCAGGCCCCCTGTAGAGTTCCATTGCGCAAGTATTATTTTCTATACTGAAGCAATTGTATTAGAGCATGGAGATTCTGTGCTTTTACCTCATGTGAGATATACTGTTAGATAGACGGCCAGTGTATATGACGCATAACAGGCATCTATAAGTCTTACTTAACAGGCATCTATAAGTCTTACTTAACAGGCATCTATAAGTAAGTCTTACTAACTGCTGGTCCAGCACAGGGTTGTGGTTTATACATGTGGTTCTGTTTGTTCAAACAGTACTAATTACAGAATACTTGGAATAATTCTGTAACATATATAATCAACCAGCATGTAAAGGTGATAATATTATAATACTTAGCTATAATGGACAGAAGTCTTCGGTGTAGCGGGTGTGTTTGTCGGCTGTAGGTAGCTTTGCTCTGGGTGACCCCATCAGGTGACATTAGGCTCCCTCAGGGTATGACAGGGGGTCCCCCTTGGACTGAAGGCTTCAGGTAACCGCTGGTGTCATTAACTGTGGCACCAGTGAGCTGAATCCTCTTCATTCCACTTTCTTTTTTCATTTTTTCACGGCAACTGGTCATTTTGAGGAATTACAGAAAGGTGTCAATTCCTAACTGCATAGGTGTTTTGTGGTTAAAACTGTACTTAAATCTGCCAGAAAATTGATTGATTTTATGCCAGATTCCATCCGAGTTTTTTTCTTTCCCTGGGATAAATCTTGCATGTCCGAATTGCTGTGGAACAGGAAATGGCTTTCGGAACGGGTTCTGTGACAGAAGGAGGCACTACACATTTTGGTGTCTGATCGAGTCTCCATGTTCCTAAATTAACATATTAACAACTTCCCAACACCCAATGGAGAGCACCTTGTCCACCTGCATGTACGGCGGTATTGGCACGCTTGTTTTGCCAGGAGGAGTGGCCGGCCTCTTACTGCCAACAGCCAGGCAAGGATTCCATCGCTCCATAGGAGATGTTTGGGCAGCTAAGCCAGCATCCTGAGGCCAGCTTAAGCTGTGCTCCCTCAGAGCAATCCTGTTCATTTTACATGAATAATGTCGACAGAATCAATACTCCATCATTTTCATGTGCCCTCCTTTTAGAAGTATTACGGTAAAATAAATAAAACTGCAGTGAAACTTGGAGTATCGAAGAAGGAGTAGATTATGGGTGCCATAGAGTGTGTAAGCCTCTTCAGGGGTGCAGGACTTACGCTCTGGGGGATGTGATATATTTTGAGTGGATACTGATGATGACATACGCTGCCAGTGGGTGAGTGACACCAACGTGGCATGTTGGAGTAAGGAAATACTCTGTCCAGGGTTTGGTCCATTTCCCAAGAACTCCCAAGAGACCCCTTGCTGACCCCCACCCCAAGGCTGCCCATGTGGCGGATAATGCAAACGCTTCCTGTCTGCAGTTGTGCTTCTGTTTGTCCTGGTCATCCTCCCCCCCCAGTACACTTTGAGAATGCCCCCCCCCAGTATTGCAGCGTATCCCGTTTACTTAGTGGCTCTCTAGAACCTCCCAATCAACCTGTGGAAGAAGGAAAAATGGGAATTTGGCAATGCAGACAGAATGTCGTAAACTTGTAGCTTTTTTCGAAGAGTTCAGTCCAATGTCAAGTTCCCCGACGGAGCCCTCACCACCATAATAAACATGCAGTGGGGTTATGAGGACTGGTAGACTTAATGGTAGCTTGTTTGGTGAAGCAGCCAGGCCCGGGGAGAGGACGGGGTACAGAGTTCACTGCCTCGATGCTGAAACATTCGCACCTCTGGAGTGAACAGACGTTTGGATGCTGTGTTGCCAGGGTTACCAGCATGCAGCCTTGTGAGGACGCCAAAATACTTATTAGGGGCACATGTACACTCACAGCATTTTTCTTTTAGATACTATTGGTAAGCGTACTTAAAGCAGACTTTGAAACGCAGTCAGTGTCAGCCTGCATAACTTACATCATGGCGTGCAGTACATGAGCTATAATACTCACGCCCCAGCCTGAGCTTGGTTCAGCCGTTTGTTTTTCTTCAGAAGATGACAAGTATCAATGCGTCTAAAATTTACAGTGTCTCTCCAACACCAAGAACTCGGGTTGACGGTTTCACCCAAAACAACTGTCACGCACATCAAAGGATGCACCGACGAAGATGCATGATTTCCTGAGTGAGGCGTGAGTCACTGAGGCACACAGGACTACGCTACACTCTCGGGGAGTCGTGTCTGATTACTGTGGGCTGTTTGAGAAGTGAAACTGAGGGATAACCACTAAAGGACTTCAAGCCAGGGATATACTGCCATCTGGCAAACCGGGTATTTTCCCAGTGGGTTGATGGGCATTTCATGGTGACCCACCAAAGCCAAGGGCTGATTTTTAATCCCAGTCCAGCCCTGATCATGTCCCCCTGATGGGTCCAGAAAAGCATCCCTTAAATTTATGAAATGTTAGTATCAACACCCAGTTCCTGCGTCACAAAAAATATTAGAGGACCCCGCCCCAGAGAATTAAATATTAGGTCCCCCCTGGTCCACAGGTTTTAGCTAATTATGTGGTCGCACATTAGTGGTAAGGGGTTCCTATAGCTGTGGTCTGTTTTCATTTTAGTTTCCCTTCTTTAAGAAAAGACGGACAGCCCAAATCTGAAATTCTCTGTCCACAGTTACCGAAGGACCGTTTGCTTTAGATGACCTCAGAAGCAGCTGGTGGGCGTTGCCTGTAGCGACATGTCCGTGGCTGTGCTAAGCCTGTTTGCTGGGGTTGTGAGCGCAGTGATGACATCGCTCTCGGCTTTTATCGCACCGTCCCTCCCCCACACGAATCACTCTCTGCATGTCTGCCGCTGACCCTTGTCTGGAGGGCTCCTACTGGACAGTTCACACGATAAATACGCAGCAGTACGGAGGAAAAGTCGTCTGCAAGTTTTCACCACACAAGAAACCCAAGAGCCAAACTGTGCACTTCGCACAAACTGACAGTCACAGTCAGTTTAAAACGGTTTAAAACGGAGACGTGCAATATATTTTTCCATAATGTTTTTTATACATCGGATGACCCTTACAATTATAAAAATATAAAACCCCTGTACTGCAGAATTACTATATACAGTAAATATTTGTATTGGTGTTCAGAATGGTACAGATTCATATCCATAGGTGACGCTTCAAAAATTGTTTTGCTTTGGCTTCTATCCAGCGTCATAATGAACTGCTGACTAGATATCTTTATAATGTCAAAAGTGGATAAACCAGCTCCTGTAATTATTTGTTCATATTAGGGCCTTGGAAGTCAAGACAGGCACACCAGTCAGGGAGGTATGACCAGCAGGGGGCAGCAGCATTGGGTAACAGTTATGTTGGTCGCAGGTGGGAGGTGTCATATTTTTGTTTATGCTTTGAACTTATGTGGGCGGGGAAGTAAATGAAAATGGTGTGCGAGTGCCTTGAAACGCCTTCATCACCGCTTGAACAGGGGTGTTTCTCAATACCTAGGACGCAACGATTGGACTTGCGGTCTTGGCAAGACTGGTCTTGCTAACTTGCCTCCCAAGAACAAACTTCAGACACAGTGAATTATGAGACTGTTTTTGTTTGGTGAGGATGCAACCAAAGTATCCTTGATATTTGGGGGGGGGGGGGGGCAGCAAAAACAGTTGGGGATTTTGACCGTCAGCTGCGATTGAGCAATGTAAATGTGCTAGGG
>JAODLD010000124.1:6688985-6707116 GCA_026781065.1 Mormyrops boulengeri
CCCCCCCCCCCCCCCCCCCCCCCCCCCCCCCCCCCCCCCCCCCCCGGCCCCCCCACAAAAAACACGGCACTGTGCCGGGGCCCCCCCCCCCGCCAACTGGCCTGTGTGCCTCACCCTTTCAGGTGTACTCCCTGGACAACCCCGATGCCTTCCAGAGCTTCTACAGCCCTCACAAGACCCAGCTGAAGAACCCGGTGATGGAGAGGCTGGCTGAGCAGCTGGCCACACTGTGCGCCACTCTGAAGGAGTACCCTGCCGTGCGATACCGGGGGTGAGGCCATGGGGGGACATATGTACACACTGCCCATGACACTGCAGCCGCATCGCAGTGAGGCTCTGTGGGATAGCCTGCTGTGCCTGTGATTGGAAGGACACCGGTTTGAATCCCAAGGCCGTTGTACCCCTGATCAAGACCCTTAACCCACAACTGCACCAGGGACTGGCTAACCCTGATTTCTCAAGGAAAAAAACGTTCCTCAAAAGCTGCGTGTTTCTCCTGACAATAAGGCTTTGGCTGGTCTGTCACTGTCTGTCCCCGTCACTTTCCTTCTGTCCCTTCCCAGCGAGTACAAGGACAACGCCACTCTGGCCCAGCTGGTCCAGGACAAACTGGATGCATACAAGGCCGACGACCCCACCATGGGAGAGGTGAGGTGCAGGACGGGGCGGAAGAAGGAGGCCGTTTTTTTGTGTTAAAAAAAAGAGGTGCAGGGAGAAAGATGGATGTTGAAGACAGTGACAGTGTAAGACAATTAACAGACAATGGGAGCAGAGAGTGATGCAGCAGACGGGGTGAGGTGACAGTCGTTAATAGTATTACTGACTGTTAAAATAATTAAAATCAATAACGTGCTATAAAACGAGGTTACAGAGCATGAAGGACGGTGAGCAGGGATCACGTAGACACGGCCCACACTGCACTATTAACCCCCCCCCTCTCCACAGGGCCCAGACAAGGCCCGGTCCCAGCTTATCATCCTGGACCGAGCCTTCGACCCGGTGTCCCCTGTCCTGCACGAGCTGACCTTCCAGGCCATGAGCTACGACCTGCTGCCCATCGAAAACGACGTCTACAAGTAACCTAATGCTGTCGACACCACCTCACCGGGCCTGAATTCAGTATCACTGCCTGTGTTTAACTGTGAGCGGTTCATCCTTAACCAGAGGTCGGTAGTTCGTGTCCAGAGAGTAAAAGTACAGACCAAGGTTTTGTTCCAACCAACCAGTTGGCCTGGACATTTACTCTCTGGACCTGAATTACCCACATGTGTCCTTAACTGAGGCAAAGGAAAGCTGTAACATGCTTCTACAGTTAGGATCTCAATTAAAGTACTTGATAAAATAGGCAGGCTGGTTCTCAAAACCATATCCTCAGAAATCAAGGGTTATAAGTTTGACTCCTGCCCTTCGCTCCATTTCTTTTGCAATTAAAAAATAACATGCAAATAGGTAAATTGTAATCTCTAAATTACCCTTATTTTGTGATTTTGTGCGTCCTGTGAGGGACCCATCTTGGGTGTCTTGTGCCCCTGTGCATGCTGCGATACGTTTGAGGCTCCCCATAACCCAGTATGGGATAAGCAGTTTTGGAAGAAGACTGGATGGATGGATTGAACCAATTAGGACTTCTGACTCAGTACTGAGGCCATTTAAAGGGATCCGGAAAGCCTAGGCGCAGGGTTGGCAGGCTGTGCCCACTGACCCAGGCTGTACCCGCTGACCCAGGCTGTGCTCGCTCTGTCTCCTTGGTGCCTCTCGGAGTCACTCAGCTCGCTCTGTGTCCCTGCAGGTACGAGACAAGTGGCATGGGCGACTCCCGCGAGAAGGAGGTGCTGCTACACGAGGACGATGACCTGTGGGTGTCACTGCGGCACAAACACATCGCCGAGGTGTCCCAGTGAGTCCTCGACCGTGCCGACATCCCTGTTAAATCACAAACACATAGTGTAGCAATCACCTGTCTCTAACCGCAGCTACCTTTCATGCCGCTACTCATTTGTTACGCAACCTACTGCCAGCCACGTGCCCTGTATCTCCAGTGCCGTCTTATGGCGTCATGGTGCGCAGTACAAACGCAGGTTTTATTTATGGACTCTGAAGTTTGCTTCCGTTGCTAAGCCTGCATTCAGCTAGCGTAGAAAAAGGACCCTGAACCAGCTGAACTTTTCTTAGATGGAAAATTTAAAATACCAGACAGCTGTGTGAGAAACTACTCAACACCATCTGACAGCCAACGGGTTTACATTGCAATCGATGGTGTCAGAAAGGCTGTGTGCTGGCGGGTTTTCAAACATCAGAATGTCAGATGTCTTACTGTAAAACGTGAGGTCACATGAGGGTCATTTTCCAGCACAGTCCTGTTGTGGATAAACGAGAGAAATTGCTGACTGTTTGGGTTGAACCATTCAATCGATATATCGATAGATCAGCCAGAAGATTTACTTGGATTAATCAGCTGATGGTAGATAAGTAAATGAATAAACTAGTCACATGACGGTCTGCTCTCAGCTTCTGAAAAATGTAATTGAATTTAGATAATAAAAGGTCTTCCTAATCTCGCACTCGCTCTCTCCCTCACAAACACTTTCTCACTCTCTCTCTGTCCCATCACTGTCCCATAGAGAGGTCACTCGCTCCCTGAAGGACTTCTCTGCCAGCAAACGGATGAACACGGGCGAGAAGGTACAGCTAGTGTTGCACACGTACACACTCTGCGCACACACAGTCCGCACATACACACACCCCACCCTCGCTCTCACTCTCGAAGGAGCCGTGTGCCATAGAATTATGCTTGTGAGTCAACGCCAGGACCAAATCAGGACATCAGGCAAACTGGAGGGCCTTTACCCTCCCTGCCAGCTGTGTTAGGGAGGTGCAGTCCTCCCAAATCACTGTATTCCCTGTGCTCTGCAGACCACCATGAGGGACCTGTCCCAGATGCTGAAGAAAATGCCTCAGTACCAGAAGGAGCTGAGCAAGGTGAGGGGGGGCACCACACTGATTTAAAACCCAAAGCCTAACAGGGCCCATTCCGTTCGGGATTGTGGCGGCTGGATATAAACAAGACACCTTAATGTGGAAACATTGCAGGCTGGTAAAAATATCACTTCTCCTCCTTTCTGTTCATTTTTGAAGAAACAGGCATGATTTATGATGGCAGCACGATCTGGAACTGCCGACAAACCGCTAAAATATCACAGCATCTCAGTTCATTTCTTTTCTGCTGTTTCGCAGCCTTCACGTACGGACCTACATGCTCAAATTGCAATTAAGTGTGAAATGTGGATAAATGTACAGTCTTGACAGGCCAAAACTGCGTCAGCTTTTGGGGGCGAATGCTGGTCAAACTCAAGATGGCTGCCTGTGGCTGGATTTCCCAGAAATTCTGATCCTGTAGCAAAATTGAGTTTCTTTTAACGAGCAATTACAAAGGATTACTTGTCTCTAATCACTCAATTTATAATTAGCAAAGGTAATGCACCAGACGCTTCCATTGCATAAATGTGGAAAACCTGAATTGAAGTTTAGAGTGGATATGAGATTACAGTGATTATGTGTGAAATCTGACGTTTTTTTTTTTTGCAAGGAATGAGATGATTGAAAATCACTACTGCGGTATGTTAGTAGCCGGTAACCAGTGTGTTGTTCAGTCAAGGTCATGAGATCACAGCCCCCTGAGTCATGGCCTGGCATGACCATTGCTAACCCCCTTGTGTCCCCCCACAGTACTCCACCCATCTCCAGCTGGCTGAGGACTGCATGAAGCACTACCAGGGCACCGTGGACAAGCTGTGCCGTGTGGAGCAGGCAAGTCAGCCGCTCTCCAAGGATATCAGGAAGTAGAGGCGGAGGGGCATATGAGACAATGTAATGTGATTCAGGACAAAGATCTGAGATCTCCTCATACCCCTCCTCCAATTGATTCCCCTCCTATTGGGTGTTCCAGGATTTAGCTATGGGCACCGATGCTGAGGGTGAGAAGATCAAGGACCCTATGAGAGCCATCGTGCCCATTCTGCTGGATGGCAACGTCAGCACCTACGACAAGATCCGCATCATCCTGCTCTACATCTTCCTCAAGAACGGTGGGCCCCCCCGACATGCTTACATCCCCTACGGCAGTGTTCCTCAACCCAGTCCTAGGGGACCCCCAGACGGTCCGCGTTTTTGCTCGGGGGGGGGGGGGGGAACGCTGATCTAAGGGACCATATTCAGGTGTCCCTCATCGCCTCGATTTCTGCTCAC
The DNA here is from genome assembly GCA_026781065.1 of Mormyrops boulengeri. Taxonomy (NCBI): domain Eukaryota; kingdom Metazoa; phylum Chordata; class Actinopteri; order Osteoglossiformes; family Mormyridae; genus Mormyrops; species Mormyrops boulengeri. Next base: position 6,693,231 of record JAODLD010000124.1, read on the forward strand.
CAACCTTCTCCCAGGGATCACAGAGGAGAACCTGAACAAGCTGATTCAGCATGCCCAGATCCCCCCAGAGGACAGTGAGATCATCACCAACATGGCCCACCTAGGAGTGCCCATCATCACAGACGTAAGTGCACGTTACCTCCGACACTTTCTAAGTGGAGGTGCTGTTGACACCAACCCCCAAAATGCTGCTGGTCTGCCTGTTCTTCCGGAATCTTAACCTTCTCTCTGATCTTGTCCTATTCCTTCATGATGTCTGATCTTAACCTGATCCTGTCTGACGCCCCAGTCAACCCTGCGCAGGGGCAAGAAGATGGACCGCAAGGAGCGGGTGAGCGAGCAGACCTACCAGCTGTCTCGCTGGACCCCTCTGATCAAGGACATCATGGAGGTCAGCCACGGCCCTTCCTCACCCCTCTATTGGTCACCCTGGTGCCTCGGCTGTCTGTCTGATGGGTCTGTCTGGTTCTGCTTCAGGATGTGATTGACGACAAGCTGGACACCAAGCATTACCCTTACATCTCCACCCGCTCCTCTGCCTCCTTCAGCACCACTGCAGTCAGGTGGGTGGGGCCGCTCATGTGCTCACACCTACACACATATATACGCAAGAAAAAATGAACAGCAAGTACTTTATGTAATATAAACAGGAAACTGCTTCACTAAAATCATCAGTCGACACTTTGTGTACTAATATGCACAAACTAGGCAGTCTACAGTATCTATAGAATATATAATCTACAGAATATATCTACACATATTGTACCATCTAGCCTGCAAAGTAATTGTACAGAATATATAAGAAATCTACACATATTACAATATGGCTATGAAGGTCAATAGGAAGCCTAAAGCCTTCAAGTGCTGCTACTGTCACAAATGTGTGGAATATCTAAACGGAAACAAATCAAGCCGCAGTGAAACCATTGGGGGTGTCACAGAAGCCTCTTTCACTTCCCGTGCTCTCTGCGGTCCCTTCCCCCCTGAATAAATGTGGCTTCTTTCGCGTTTTCCAGTCCGTATCCAGGTGAGGAATGTTCTCCTATAATGAGTTCCAGAATCAATAGTCATTATGGGCCGTCTGGGGGTGGGTGAAAGCTGGGGGGATATGGGGGATGCTCTAGATCAATAAACTCAGATGGGCGGGGGCTGGGAAGAGGCGAGCCAGGGGCGGTAACTTTGTGTTTGTGTGTGTATCGACCTAAGAATAGGAGATGTAGCAACCCCAGGGGGTTCTAGCAAGCCCTCTGTGACTAATGAAACACTGAGCAGACCTCCTGAGGCAGCCAGCTCTTCTCGTACATAGGTGGCTCAGCTATGCTATCAGACGCAGAGTCAGATTCTGGGGTGACAGAAGGGAATGCTGACAAAATGATGTGTTGTCCAGCTGCCGACCTGATCAGGTAGTCTACAGTGTCTATAGAAGATATATAGACTACAGAATATATATAGACTATATGTAGACTGTCACATCCATTTGACAGTTTAAGGGGTTTTGTGAAGACATTCTGGAAAATCAGTACATCAGCTAAGCTATCTCCTGCGAGAAAGACTAGACATTTCTCCTGACACGTGGCCAGATAAGGTCAACACTGCAGAAGACAAACATTCTCTGGTAAACCTCTGACCTCTTGCAGTGCACGGTACGGCCACTGGCACAAGAACAAGACCCCCGGCGAGTACCGCACTGGCCCCCGCGTCATTGTCTTCATCATCGGTGGGGTGTCCTTCAGCGAGATGCGCTGCGCCTACGAGGTTACGCAGGCCAATGGCAAGTGGGAGGCCATCATCGGTGAGTCTGTTATTTAGGGTGTTACTGAGCCCTGGAGGAAGAAGAGAGTCAACCAATGAGCCAGCAGACCAGCAGAATCAAATTTGAATAGAGTAGGATTTCCAATAGGCAGCAGGATAACACGATTGTCCGATAGGAGGAAAACCGGAAGCTTATATCTACCTGAAGACAGGGCTGCTTGGTCATGATCCTTTAGACCCTGTAGGCCCAGCTCGTAAGTGATCTGTGGTAATTTATTGGATAGTACATCACCTCACATGGCAGTTCAGGTGCTCATTACAAAAAGCTCCCAAAACGATGCAGGTCCTCGTAGACCAGGGTTAGACATACCCAGCTCGAAGGATGAAGTCAGAAAGGAATTGCTGAAAATGACGGTCAGCTCTTGATGAGATTCAGATTTGTAGTGGCAGCGATATTCTTCTGCCTCAGTAAATATCTGAAAGCAGCAGACCATGCTGAGAAACCAGGCAGGAACTGTGACAGTCCGCCATTCCCCACAGACCGGCCATTCCCGTGTCTGTTGTCGTGACCCCATTCCTGATGACTGGATCAGGTTAACACTGCAGGGACCGTAAGGCCTTTGTCCTGAGTGAGCAGGTAGCTGTTGCAGGCATTCAGCATCCACCTCTTTTTAGTTCATGCGCTCAGCTTCCCATGGGAGACCGAGATGCTCAGAATTAGCTCGTCTGCAAGGTGCGGGATTGATCTTGCTCAGCTGGGGCAGGAGGACAAAAACATTCCCCTCCTTCGTGAAATTAGACTTTTTTGGTTCTATACATGTCCGTCAGTTGTTAGTCTATAAACTTTGTTCCATGTTTCATTTTTCATTGTTATTGTCCTCTACATGAGTGAAATTAATATTTTTTTTTACGGTAGAGTATCTTCTCAGCAGTAACACAGAATTTTCAACATATTTGCTGAGACAGGGCTATATACTATATACTAATATCCATCTTCCAACCAGTTATCACAGATATTATAGCATCATTTCAGGGAAGCAACCACTTGGAATCACTTTTACCTTTCCAGCAAAATTTATGTTGGTTATAAAATATTGCCATCATACAGTTTCCTATAGACCCTCCTTAGGTATAACAGCACCATGGTTTCCTTTCCTGCTCTCTTCATGAAGTATTATTTTGTGACATTATGATGCCATATGCTAATTCCAATAGCCCAGCACCAGTGTTCCCATTGCCTTGCTGATCTTCATGTAGGACGGCCTGCAGCTCCGCTTTCTCGCTGAGGGGGGCAGCCTGTCTCGTCTTTGCCGTGTCCTGGATCTGTTGCTTTTCTGTTTCCTTTAAACTGTTGTTCTTGACTTGCAGCCACGCCTTTGCATCTTTTCGTAAGTCCGTCTCACGTGTGTGTGCGCGTGTGTATGTGTGTTTATATGTGTGTGTGTGTCTCTTTCTGTGTCTATTCACTTGTGTTGCAGGCTCCGCTAGAGCCCCAGATTCAAGCCCAGGTCCATCCAGGCAGTAAATCTTATAACGTTGAGGTCCCCCCCCCCCCCCCAAACTAAGCTCTGTTCAGTTCACAGTCACTGGGCTCTCCTGTGTTTAAAGCCTTATTCTTGCCTGCTAACTTAATAGGAGCCACACCAATTATGTAAAAACAAAAAAAAAACACAAACTGCTTGGAGATTTTATAAAAATTGGATATGGTTACCATATACACATGTATAACGATACAGCCCCTTTAGGTCTCACAGCAGAAAGGAGGTTGATCTGTAAATCCTACATCTACACTTCAGGGTTCCTGACACAAATGGCGCATGTGGCAGCCCAGAGTCACAGATGCAGAAATTTACTGGAGGCTTAGAGCTTTCGGGGGCTTTAAATAAACTGCCACCTGAGAGCAGTTATTTTATCACCCATGGTAAGAGGCACTATTGTTAGAAAATCCCAGTAAACAGAATCAGCCGAATGTTTTTACTGGACCGGATTTCTCCTTGGAGACGTGTGGCACGGCGGCTAAGGTTTCTGTGGAGCTCAGCTTGGAGGGCGTTGGTAAGAGGAAGAGGAGATCACATGTGGGCACGTGGGTCAGAGGGTGGGGTTTGCAGTGTTCGTCTCCCTGGAGATGCCCCAGTGGCTGTCTCCTTCCCACCCCCAGCTGTTCCTGGGGGATTCGGGTAAAATGGAAGGTGGGGAGCAGGAGTGGGGGGGGTGAACGTTGTGGAATGCCATGAAAAGTGAGCGTGAAGCCGCCTCTGTTCCTCCGCAGGTTCCACCCACACGCTCACCCCCACCAAATTTCTAATGGACCTGCAGCACCCCGACTTCCGAGAGTCCACTAGGGTGTCCTTTCAGGACCCAGAACCCTCAGACAACTGAGAGAGAGACAGAGGGGGAGAGAGAGAGGGAGTGGGAGAGAAAACACTCTTGAAAAAGTAAAGGCAGCCGTGCAAAGAAGCCCTTTCTGACGCTCTCCCACCCCACAGCACAAGGGCTTTCTTTCTTTCTTTCCGTTTTCCTCTGCAACACTCCACTGATAACTCTACTCCTCCGGGATAAGGGACTACTGGCCCCCCAACTCCTCTGCCACAAAGAGGGCCAAGCCAGTGCGCCTCCTGCAGGCCTGTGTGTGAACTGCACAATACAAAGTGCTGGTAACAGTGTCCAATTTAGAACACAGTGAAAGGAACCCCGGTCCCCTCAGATGTGACCGGGACACACAGGCCTGTGGCTGGTGCGGCCTGGCTGGGTCGGTGGGGAGGTTCTGATCCCATCCCTGTTATACCACCATCGTCTCTGCTGGGTGGATTAAATCCCTCTTCACCATTCACACTCTACCTCATAGCAATTCCCACCTGATGAGGTGCCAATCCTGATTTAATCCACCCTTGAGATTCCTTTGATTTTACTTTTCTTTTAATAAACAGTACCACACTGATGCATTTTAAATGAGCAGCAATTTCGTTAATCCTCAATTTTCAACGGGAGTCGTCATTCTGCGTCGACTGCCTTCCCTACCCACCCTGACTGCTCACTCCCTGTTTATCAGACATCACATCCTTACATCACCCAGCGACTGTCTGCTGAGAATCCTGCGCAGCCAGGACCCCAGGAAAGAGGACAGTGCCCCTTTAGTCACTTAGGACCGAAAAGCAAGTCACCCCCTTTTGTGGTCCTTATCTGTGACTCCAATGATTCTCTGCAGACATATACAGACAGAATATGAAGCGATGTTCGCTTGATATGCTTTAGCAAATAGTAAATACATACATTAACACATAAGCTGAAGGCCAGAGTAGCCTCCATGCAGTGGCCCATAAGAGTAATAAACTTTGTAGGCCATCCGGTGCCTCTAGTAGTCAAGGACCCAGCATGTATTCAGGGTAGACAGGATGCAAAAAAAACACATGGAAACAACAGCTCGTCCCCATGGCAAAGATAAGATAGAGCTGGTGGGGCTTTTCTGGTGGTAATAGTTCCTCATTTCAATAAGTGATTCACCAGGCGACATAAGCACAACAGACCAGCATGCTACTGGCACCTCAGGGCCGCTAAAGCGATATCTCACTGAACCCCATTTCCAGTGAAACGATCACCATGCGCAGTATGTCACCCACATCCATACTGCTACATCCAACACTCCCTCTGCTCTGCAGCCATTATTCCCAGTCATCATCTTCCAGGCACACTCGCACTGGCGAGTTGCCACTAGTGGGAAAACCGCCGTTTTGTTGTCGGCACACGGTCAGCAAAGCTGTGCGTTTCGCTGGATCGGGCCGTGGGGTCTGGGGATCTGGGGTCAGCTTTCTACCTTCCATAGACCACTGCGATGCTTTGGTGGATCTGGTAAAGACTGTATCCAAAAAAACAACACCGTGGTAAGTTACAGCAGGGGAAACACACAGCTTTGCTACGTAGACAACACAGTACTAATGATGATAAATGTCACTAGGACCACACCAAAACTTTGGCCCGCTTGCCGTCTGTAATCTCCTGACTTTCTGACTTTCATGCTGTCATGGGAAGATCAAACGGTTGCTTTCTTATGTCCTCAATGAGTCAGTGGGCCAAATGTTTGGTTTAATCTGACTCCCTCCCCCGCCGCGTAATGTCTTGTGTAAGAAATGTGTCTTCAGCTGCTGAGAAATCAAGTAGGCTCCATCTCCTTCCCCCTCGTGCTTGTGTTGTTGAGATTTTTGGTTTGATTTTGCGTTCTTCTAAACCAGGGAACGGTAGGAAGGAGAACAGCCTTTTATCCAGCTGGCCCTCATTTTCATTTGTGCTGCTGTGTTTGCATGGACCGTGCAGTTACACCGGGTCACATGCCCATTCGCGCATCATGGCTGAGCTCTCGCTGAACTGTGATGTCACTGTGAATATCCAGAGATGCCGTGATGTCACTTAGAGCACTGTGACATCATCGGCCGGTGTGGCAGCGGCCCGTCGGTACGACAGAGTTCCCACGGTGACTGGTTCACGTCTTTGTGAACGGGCTGTCGTGCTGTGCCCTCTCTCCGCACTCTGGTCGAGCGTTTGCATGCAGCTGAATCCTGCAGTTTCTTGGCTGACGGGGGCATCTGCTAAGTATGACCTGATCTCAAGTCGACTTACTCTCAGTCCACCGAATCCATAAATCGGCTATGAAACTCACTGGTCAATTACCTCTCACGGACCGTTCCTCTAGTCTTAGAACAAATCAATTTTCGTTCGAGCTCGATATTCCCCCTTCATCGTTATATATATATATATATATATATGTTTTTTTTCTTCACTTCATTACCCATACGGTAAAATGGCTGAAAACACATTTTCTGTAAGGCAGTTTGATAGGGCTGCTCTAACACGCATGTCTCTCTGTCCCATCGATGCCCCCCCCCGCAGGATCGACTCATATCTTCACTCCAACTGCAGTCCTCGACGCCCTCAAAGCTATGAATAAACCAGATGAGGAGCAGTAGTGTCACCCCCACCCTCACCCCTCCATACCTTCTTAGTGCCCGTCCCATTCCTTCCAGGATGCCAGCCACTCCTATATTAAATGTGTATGCATCTTGCTTGAGAGGAAAAAAAATGAAAGCATTGATAAAAAAAATTATATATATAAATATATAACATGTTGACACAAAGAAATCATTGCAAGTATTCTCATGTTTTAAAATGGATGCAAAAATAAGGTTTAAGTATCAATAAGGCCATTTAAAACATAAAGTACCAAATTTAAATACTGTATGCTATGAAACCTGTTAGAATGTGTAAATTGTAGATTTTATTTGTTCCCTCAGTTTTCTTATAATGGTGTGCATTCTTCTATCAGTGGTGGACAGAGGAGGGACTTGCCGATCGCGGTTTTGCGTGAGAGTGACTTTTGCTGTTGGACAACAGTGCGTGGCTTGCCTCAGGCCACCAGGGGCATGGGTCCTAGTAGACCGTACTGTCTTTAAGGGTCGTAGACCAGAGAGAGAACGTGGCTGAATCCCCAGAAAAGACACCTTACGAGAAACGAATACCAGCTCCCAGAATGCATTGCGTCATGCCCATCCTGAGACAGGAGGAAAAAAAAGGGACCAATGAGGACTGACGACAGAGTTTGCACAAGCTGAGCGCTGCTGTAAATATCACAGCCGGCAAAGGCTGAGCATCGCAAGCGCCATCCCTCCTCTCGCTCTGTGACTGGACGCATTTATCTTCCAACCTGTTCTCCGAAGACTCAAATGTTGTAGTGTCGGAAGGCCACTGCTTGCAAAACTTTTCAAAGGGCCGGTCGTATCTCAGTATTGTATCCTGTCCAATCACGTCATGCCGTTGATTATTAATGACATTTATCTGCCCATGCACTGAGTACCGTGTCGTGTATATGCCATATGTTGATGTTTCCGCGTCCCACTGTTCCCAGTGATATTTCTGACTGTGAAGTAGCAAAATATTTCCTTTGAAGATGCCAATGTGAAGCCACTGTGTTTTGTGACGTTTTAGGTGTAGTTGTAGTAGTCTTGGGAAAAAAACTCTATATTTTATTAGTCTGTTTGTTACTTTCTTTTCTGGTGCGATGTAAAATCTTCCACTGTTGAAAGGCTTTGCAAGATAAAAAAAAAAACAAATGAAAACTTCTCTCGGTTTCTTTCCTTTGTCCCTCTTTCTTGGACGAACGGGCTGTATATTGCACTATGCGTTTTTCTGTGATGCACAGGCTTGTTTAACAGTTTTCCTTTGTTGCCGTTGTATAGCATTCATGATGTCTACTTGATTGATTTATATCAAAGTTATTTATCAGAGAGAAAGATATGAATAAATTAGGTCTGTCTCAAACCTGTTTAACTTATTGGAATTATATGTTTGCGAGTGTTGAAGCACAAATAGAAGTACTCTATATGTACCTATGTACTAAAAGCTGTCTAATAAATTTGGCTTCCATTAAAGCTGCCTCTGTACTTTCTGATGAAGACACGAAGATGCTGTTTTGTTTACGTATCTTCCTGGTAACAGTTCACACCTTGAAGACATTGAAACTTGTCTGCCCATGATTTTAGTAGTATGTTTGCTGCTCTGTCTTCACCCATAGAAAAGGGGTGAGATTGATTATTATTGTCTATCCTATCCTTTATACCTGTGTGTTTGGTATGTACGTTTCCATGCTTTCTGGCCTGATCCTTGCTAACAATGATAAAAAGGCCCCAGTGAAATTGTCACACGACTGGAATGTCTCACACGTCAAAATGCACATGAGGTACTTACAGTGATCCCTTCTCTTGGAGCATATAGGCCCCTGACAGCCACCTCTGGGACACAGCATGGCAGAGAGGCAGCCTGCAGGGCCCCACAAAGCCACAAGGACACACACATGCAGCCCGATGGCTGGGAACATGCCATACATGCTGAAGGACACACTCACAATGCCTGACATTTGGCCGTAAGCAGCCGTGTCCCCCCAGAGTGTTAAGGAGTGTCTGGCAGCAGGATGCCAAGCGGTGCTGTAGGGGTCACTCTTTACTAAACTTGCCGTCAGTTTCTGGTTAAACTGCTCCACAGCATGGACTCTCTGAACACTTTCAGACGGTATGGGGTAAACAAATTACGCAATTAAAGAAAAAATACCAACCCATTTCACTCAACACCTCAAGAAAATATAATTTACTATTAATTTTATTCTATACTAAAGACAGTGCTTTCTGGTATTATAAAGCACTATTGGAAACTTCTCAAATAAAACGTTTAGTACAAACGCTATAAAATCAAATTACAAGTATTCGGCTGTTTTTTACAGTGTCAAACATGGAAATGTCCCTAAGAACTGCATCATTATCTAAAATATCCCTTATATGAATTGATATTGCTAAATTTCATCCTCCTTAAGTCTTGGCTTACTCATAAGGGCACTAAACACTAATTCACTTGAATGACCAAAAACGCACCCAGGTTCCAAATCCTACGAGTGAACCTGACACCTGGCTTTGAGAGTACACAGTACATCCAGCCAAGTCAGACAAAATGCCACTACGGCACACACGGAACAGAGAGTGGGCGGCTCAGTTTGAGGACTCAGGGCTAGCAGGCCCGGACTACCAGAAACCACCATGCAATCCGGCATGCAGATGTTAAATGATGTCCACACACAAAAACTAAACATTACAACATTGTAAATGATCAGATTGTATAACATCACATCTATCGAATGTCGAACAGAGTAATGCATGAATTAAAACTGCATTAATGTTCAGAACAAGTCTGTTTAGATTTTCAAACAAGCACATCCCCTGCCTTTGATGGTACTATAATGATAAATCAATGTATAGGTAATTATGTGGTAGATAGAATTTACAATTACAGTGCCTTTAAAACTGTGCTCACTGTCAAATCACAGCTCTCTGGTAAGGCAGCTGCCCTCTTGTGCGACACCTGCCTGTTTGAAGAGTAAAGCAAACCTCACACATACCAGCTTATTATGCTTCAAATGCATTGTAACGGATCAAAGCCAGATGGGTGAAGCAGTCCTTCAGACAGGAAGTAAAGATGGCCACACGGATGAGTGACTGCTGGCCATTGAGGTGGAAAAATCCATTTACATGTAAAACGTGCATTGGACCAAAAGCCTGTCTATATCCATATCACAATGGCAACAGTTATTAAGACATATGAGAATCATGACCACACACTGCTCAGTTAATATAAATTACTATTCAAAACATGGATACTACTTAAAAACCTAGTTTTGCCAGTCAAAATACACTATATAAAAACACAGGCTTAAGCTATACTGTCACTGTGAGGAATCCCTGATTCAGGAAGGTTGTGTCTGGATTCTAGCATAAACCAGGACTGAACTTAGGGCAGTCATAATTTTTATGTATTTTGAAACTAACAAAAATGAAAAAAAACATACTTTCCAGTCATACTTACGCTAATACACACAGTTCACAAAGAAACTGAGCAGGATTTCCTTCATGGGAAGCCTAGGGGACTGCAATTCAAGTGAAGGTACAGTGTAGAACAGATACCCTGAGTTTATGGAAGCAGCTCTGAATGTGTCACCGTAGTCTGCTGTACATTTGGTGGCTTCAATGTAGACATAACTGCTCCAGCGCCCCCTGGTGATCCTGAGGCAGTCCTGAGGCAAGTGAGCGGGCCATGCGCCGGGAGGCAGCCCGCATACTCGCGGCAGCCACGATGGCACGGCTCAGGGTCTGGCCAAGGGAATTTGCGTCAGATGACGGGGAGCTGCCTGGCTGCCGAGGTCTTTTCAGGGATGCGTCCCCTGCATCTGCTTTGGCGCCACCCAGTGGCCGGTAGAGGGAACTCAGGTATGTGGGGCCTGCACCAAGCACAGGACTAGGACAGTACCTGCCAGACACAGAAGGTCATGACTGGATTAGAATTCTGTGTCAGGGGTCTAAGGCTGCTGCTCTTTTCCATGTGAGCATAAACACGGCTTTCATACAGCTATTAAATCCTCAGGCACCGAAAAAAAAAAGACTGGAAATGGATCAAAATGGCACTAGGCCAAGGGAGATACTCACAGCACCGAGGGACAAACTGGCACACAGTAAACCACTGGCACACTGCTGTGGGAAGGAGGCGGTGGAGCCGCCATGGAAGCAGCTTTGTGTAAGATCTTCACTGGTTTCTTGCCTCGGGGGGTGGAGCCTGAGTGTCTCTGTCGAGAAGAGCCTACAACTCAAGGAAAAGCAGCAGTGCATTTTAAATGCATGTTTTCCCCATTAGAAGACAACAGAAAATACTGGTGTGGATACGCCACATTCAAAACCTTTGAACTATGTTTTCACTTGTACTTTAACGTCATGTTACTCTGCCGCTGGAAATGATCAAAAATGTATCCTAGGCAACGACACATGGAAAGAGGATGGTTCTCACCTGCCCCCCTGGCTTCTCTAACCCCATGTAGCTGTTCAGGAGCACTGCACAGAGAACAGCATGATGAGTGGGCGGCCCTCCCTATGGCCCCCACCAACAGGCGGCAAGGGAGAGAACGGAAACATGAGAGAGTGAGTAGAGGCAACATACTGTACTCCCAGCAACGTGCCTGTACAGATTAATGGGCCAGAGAGGTACCGTTCGGGTGTGACCGGGACGGTGGCCTGGCAGAGCTGTGGGTTTCTCGCCTCTCGGGTTCATCAGAACCGCTGGAGTGAGTCAGGTGACACAGCCGGCCTGCGGAAAACAGAACCGCACAGCCGCAGAGTTAAAGCCTGACCTGGAGATGTCAGCAGGTCCTGCTGCAGAGGTCCACTGCTTACCGGATCCTCTGCATGGCACGGGGTCCGATCGGGAGGCTGAGGAAGACCTTCTCTGGAAGGCAGGCCCTAGTGACTCCTCCTCCCACCCGTCTTCTTCCTCTGTTTTCTGTTTGACCTGCTCACCCCCTCCCCTGCCTTTTGGGCTTCTAGCAAACCTGGATTGACACACACACACACACACACACACACACACACAGACAGGGGAGAAGCAAATATAGAAATACTTGTTTAACTGCCATGTTACCTTATATACCATCTATGCAAGTGTGGATCACTACAGCAAAGCTCGGTAATCGGCAGAAGTCCGGCATCCCATATATCCCCACATGCTACTTCCTGAGCGCAGATCCTCACTGAAGCGCAATTCAAACCCTTCCCAGCAACCAGCACTGTATACAATGAAAAGAAATGAATGAACAAAAAGTGTCATTCGGACCGGCAATTCGGAGGTCCCACCTGATAGAAGGACGTGGGGGTGCCACCCAGGCAGGAAGGGCGGTGGGGCCCTGTCGGAGGCTGGCCTCCAGCCCCTCCCTCAGCACGTTCATCTCGACTCGCAAGGATTGGATGGCCTCACTGAGGATATGTCAACACACACAGGGGAGTGACACTGCTGCTGTGAAAGTCTCACCGTTATAATAATGAATGCCCCCCCTCCAAATCTCACAGACTTCACACTCCTCCGGCAGCTAAAAAGGATGGGCAGACATCTTTGCAGAATGTGACTGTTTTTATGGGATGAAGACCCATGAGATCTGCAGAGCAGGCCTGTCGGAAAGTTCCATTCAGGTCTGAAACCCACACTGACACCCTGGATTCATGGAAGGAGAAGCAGCTTGGAACGGCATTCTCCAAAAGAATAACGGACAATTACGAACGCAGCACGGTTACGTTTTAGGTCTTGTATATTATTACAGGCTAAAAGAATCGTCGCTTGTTTTTGGGATTCTGAGCAGGGTTTCAGGTTACCGTGTCAACATGGTAATGACTCTCTATAAGGCAGCATGTGACTCACTGTTTGTCAGTCAGCTGAGCTCTGATTGGAGCAACATGGTGATGTGATGCCATGGGGGAGGGGCTTCTCTGCCCAAACAGCTGCTCAGTAGTCAGCTGCGAGGTGTGGACCGCTTGGCTCTCCTCTTCCTCACACACACTGGGGGCTAAGAAGCCGTTTGAAAAGACAGAGTGTGAGAGGAAGTGCTAGGACCTCATTCCTCTATCGATTTTTATCTTAAATACTTGCTGGAAAATTCACCACGTAACACTTTCACAACGACATGACCCATCTTTTACCACATTCATTTTCTATGGATATATGATATTACGATCACCTAGCAAACGTATTCTGCTGCCACCACCTGGTAGAAGAGAACACTACATGCATGCACAATGTAGTTAATTCAAAAGCAATTAATGTCACTGATAAGAACATACTTAAGCAACTACAGAAAGCCAATGGAAAGATTCTAAGAATGAGCACAGAGAGAGACTAAGGCACTAATACTACGGCAGTCATGGCAGACCAGGGCGCTCACGACCAGGAGGGACTTCACAGCAGCATTATCTATGCCTGTAATGAGACTCACTGGACTGAATGTCAGACTCGTTGATCCCAGAGGTCATTGTTATCCCACTGCTGTCCCAGTGCTGGGGGGAGTCGGATTTAGAGGGATAGGGGAAGAGCACTCTGCTTTCCCCCCTTGAGGGTGGGGCATGACAACAGCTTCCAGTGTGGTCCTGGCAGGATGGACTTGTAGAATCAGAGGCCAGTGAGGGCTGAACAGCGGTTGGCCGCAAGTTTGTTCCTGCTTCTCCTAGATGGTGAGAAAGCCTGGGGATGAAATGGAGAAATCAGCAGATCAGACAGGGGGCTGAAGATTATACAGAGAATAAAATACTTAAGGTCACTGGATCACGTCCCAGGAGGAGCCTAGATCATGATGCCCAGCCTGAATTTCTCCAGCAAAATATATAGCTGTATATGCACAGAGTACTTTATTAGGAACACTATACTAATACCAGGCAAGGCCTCTCTTTACTCTCAAAACAGCGCCAGTTCCAGTGTTAATTACGTCAACGAAAATTTTGACGACCTTTTATTTCATGACTAGGTTGTAACGACAACGTAAATGGAAAAATGGTTGCCAACGAAAATTACAGTGAAATCTGTGTTCATTATGCTCTGATGAATAAAGACGAAACGAAACTGCTGGCTCCGTTTGAGCAGAAACCTAGATCACAGTAGCCATCTCAAAGCATTTGTTATTATCCTTTTTAACCAATCATTTAGATGCATAAATCTGCAAGCGCACATACAAATTCTCACTGACTCCATGCATCTTTCTCATTGGATAATTTTTCCCCCTTGGTGCATGTCTGCGCAAA
>JAODLD010000124.1:6716803-6739635 GCA_026781065.1 Mormyrops boulengeri
ATAAATTTGAAAAAATCGAAATTGTAAGATGTTTTATTTCCTCCAAAGACATAGAAAATCACAAATAACCTGAAATTTTGGGTCTCAGGAGGATATATAAACATAAGAACAGTGCATTTTGAGAAAAAACATTTTGAGAAAGAGCTGTCAAACAGAAATACGTTGGCTACGTTTGCGCGTCCAATATTTGATGGGTTTTTGTTTCATATACTTTAAGAGATGCAGAGTAGGAGGGGTAAAGCCCACCTGTTACCATCCAAGTTGGGGTTGCCCACTGGTTCTGTAGAGGCTCTTGTCGTATGGTGGCTTTCGCTGCCCCCGGAGCACTGGCTGTGGCAGGCTTTTAGCCTGGGAACCATCTCCTTTGTTTCAGGAGGATGTCTGGCTGCAGGGCACCGCAGCTCACAGGGCAGCTGCTTCGGCTTTGCTTTCCCGGAACCCGGCATCGGGTATGAGGGGGGCGCTAGCCCAGACCAGACCCAGCTGTCAGCCTCGGACCCCATGGCCCGTTGGTTTATCTGATCTGCTTCTTGGTTCTGCTCTGGCGGGACTGCTGAGTCGGGGGTGCCGCTGCCCCCTCCGACTCCCCCGGAAGGGCTGGTGACTGGGCATAAACTCCGCCTGCTGCCCTTCCCCTCTACTGACCTACTCCTTATTGCCGACTCCTCCTGTTCCCTGGACAGCGGCAGGTCAGACCACACCCCCACGTCTCTGTCGGGCCCCTCCTCCACCCCCTCCAGCTGTCCGTCTCGTTCAGGCTGGGATTCCGCCTGCCACCACTGGACCGCTCCTCCACGGTCCTCTTCCCTCTCACTGAAGGTGTCCTCTTCCACACTGTCACTGTCCCCTGCTTTTTCCAGGTCATCTGAGAAAGAGAACAGCAGAAAGTCAAGAGCAGTCAAAATAACAAAAATGAATTCAACATAACATTCGCTTACATGTCCATGCGCCTCTAATCACCTGACGAGAAGATTAAAATAGTTTTTCTGAAGAAAGTAGATTTCGCTACATGTCATCTAGTGAAAGTATCAGTTAGCTGTTAGAAGATGCTCAGATCCATACAGAATGACAAGTATTATAGATCCATGTGCTATCCAGTTAAAAGGCTGGATATTCTTATTCAAGAAATTCAGGATAAGCATCTTCCTTAGGAGGATAAGAACTTGAAGCACACTGCCACCTGCTGGCACAATAGTATGGTGCTGCCTGAAAGGTAAAGCCTGTGTGAATGACTCACGGAGAGATTGGGGAGGGCTGTCCTCTTTGGGGGACTGAAACAGAGATTCGGAGTCCATCAGCTCCTTCAAACAGTGGCTCAGATCCTCTAGGGCCAGAGTGTCGGGGGAGGGCTGATCTTTAGGCTCCCAGACTGGCTCTTCCTCCTCAGGCTCCCCGAGCCCGATGATGCCGTGCTCATCCATCAGCTTGTAGAAGTCGTCCTCGTCCACTGGAGGGCTCTCATCCCCCTCCAAGCTGCCAGCTCCCAGGCAAGCAGAGGGGGTGCTGCCCACTCTTTCCTCCATATCACATCTATGTCTTAGCAATAAGCATGGGGTGCTTCTGCTGCCTACCAACAGCCAGTCCAGGAGGGCCCACAAGTCCAGAAAGTCCCCTCCGCTCTGGACTGCGGCAGCAGCCGCATGGTTGACGGCCTGTGGTCGAGTGCGCTCACGCGTTTAGCGGGGTGGCCGGTGTTTGTCTTACGGCAGAGCTCTGCGACAAAGCTGAAATGTGTATGTGGGTCACATATCCAGTGTAAGAGGGCACGCTGCAGAGTCCCTCTCGGTTCATGCACAGCAGTTTGCGGTTAGGGGCTGACTGCGGCTGCTTTCCCTGGAGCCCCAAAGAACACTCTGCAAATAGGGTGGGATGAAAAGAACTAGTGTGAAAAAAGATAAGCATTTATATGACAGGACAGACGACAAGTGGACTAAAAGAGGGAAATGCCAGAAAATGACTCTGAACAGCAGAAAGCCTAACAAAACCAGGCCCTATAATACTTGGGCTTTAATAAAGCTGTTCCTCTCTTACATGCTTCACTTTGTCAAGAACACTGTGGCCACTGGCACAGCCTTTATTTTTTACTGTGGATCGAGCTCTGGTAAAAGTCACAGCACTGGAATCAGCCCCGAGGGGGATATAAATAAGCAGACAGAGTTTCTGCTCAGGGGGGCTGCTTTCCATGCGCACTGACTTTGTGTTTCCAGGGATAATTAAGTGTGTGCAGGGAAAGCCTAAGAGATTCTTGTGCTTCACAGAAATGCACTGCAACTATAAATAAGTGGTGGGGGGGTTGGAACACCAACATATAAAAATGTAGAAAGAGGGAAAAAAAAAAAAGACATTTCACCTGTCACCTCCACAAACCGGCAGCTCTGAAGCACCAAACAGCCTCAAAGGAGCAAAGCCTGGTTTTAGACTTGGCCAACCCTCAAACACCCTGACTGTGGCCTGTCTCAGGACTCCGACTGCAAAGTCATGCAGCCATCTTTACAAGGTCTAAAACTGTTTACCAAGGTGATTTTACCCTGAAGTTACTGGACAGCAAGGCAAAGTAAAACACATACAGAAAGAAGCAGCAAATAAAAGAGAAAGTTTCAATACAAAGCTCAGTATCCTGCCTCCTGTCACTTGGTTTACATAGAGATGTACAATAACACAGTTAACAGATTGGTATCAGTTGATATTCATTAATATTTATTAACCTTATTAAGATACAAAGTTAGAAGCACAAGAGCTAAAGACATAGCTACTAAAATAATGGAGATTACTGCACTGGACAATCACTCATTTTCCATTGTGGAGGATGAGGGATTTTGTTGCCTCATTCATCACTTAGAAGTGAGGCTGCCACAAGTAAGAGACATCACCCCCCTTCCCTCGGTACCCGATGATAAAATTTGCAGAGGGGGCGAGGGTTGGAGAAAATTTATCTCAAGGTCCAAAAATACAGGAAAAATCGTGTTCCATATTGGTTCAAAATGAGACACAATAAAATCTGGGACTGGTGGCAACTCTACTTAAAAGTGGTCCCAAGTGCATCAGAGGTTAGCCAGTTATTGGCATCGGTGATCCATCCATCCATCCATTTTTTGAAACTGCTTGCCCTCTTCAGAGTTGTGGGGATCCAGAGCCTATCCCAGAGGCTACAGGCACAAGGCAGGGAACAACCCAGGACAGGGTGCCAACCCATCGCAGGGCACACTCACACGCCATCCACTTACAGAAGCACACCATTGTGGGATAAGCGATTCAGAAATTCCAATTAGCCTCAGCATGTTTTTGGAGTGTAGGGGGAAACCGGAGCACCCAGAGGAAACCCACCGATGACATGGGGAGAAAATGCAAACTCCACACACATGGAACCCTGGCAGAAACTTGAACCCCAGGTCCCAGAGGTGTGAGGTAACAGTGCTAACCACCGCACCACCTTGCTGCTCCGGTATCGGCGACATCAGACAAAAATATATTGGTTATTGGTATCTGTCAAAATTTCCGTGTCTGTGCACCACTAGGTCTACACTATATGGACAAAAGTATTGGGACACAGCTCAATCATTGAATTCAGTTGCTTCTTTCAGACCCATTGCCACAGGTGTATAAAATCAAGCGCCTAGCCATGCAGTCAGTTTAACAGACATTATCTGTACCAGCCTAGGTTTGCGGATTCCAGGAGGACGTTACTTGCTTGACTGCATTGTGCCAACTGTCAAGTTTGGTGAAGGAGGGATAATGGTATGGGGCTGTTTTTCAGGGGTTGGGCTAGGCCCCTTAGTTCCACTGAAGGGACTTCTTAATGCTTCAGCATACAAAGATATTTTGGACAATTTTATGCTTCCAATTTTGTGGGAACAGTTTTGGGGGAAGGCCCTTTTCTGTTCCAGCATGACTGTGCCCCAGTGCACAAAGCAAGATCCATAAAGACATAATTGGGTGAGTTTAGTGTCGAGGAACTTGACTGGCCTACATAGAGCCCTGACCTCCTTCCATTCAAACACCTTTGGGATGAACTAAAATGAAGATTGCGAGGCAAGCCTTCACATCCAACATCAGTGCCCGACCACACAAATGCTCTTCTGAATGAATGGGCAAAAATCTTGTGGAATGCCTTCCCAGAAGAGTGGCAGCTGTCATAGCTGCAAAGGGGGGACTGACTCCAGATTAATGCCTATGGATTTAGAATGGGATATCATAAAAGATCCTGTCGGTGTAATGGCCAGGTGTCCCTATACTTTTGTCCTGTGTGTCTCTGTGAGAATGGCTAGATGTCGATACCCTACAAGAACATAAGTAAAACGGGACTGTGCTTGCACTAAACACACAGGCCCTCTGTGCATAATTCCTGGTCCTGGAAAAAAATTACTTCAACTCCATGACATGACCCCTCCCAAATAGGCCTTCTACTGGGGCTGGGACAACTTCCCCAGTTATCCCACTGAGATGGCAGGCTTGCATACATGGACAAAAACACATGTATACAAAACACATATATATATGCACACTAATATGCATTAAAACTCCCCGAAAACAATAATGGACACTAGAACAAATAGCACTAGAATGATCAGACTTCCATTCTCCTTATATATCTTAATCTCACCTTTACTAACAATCCTTCTTAACAGTTAGTCTCATTTTACAACAAAATGTGATATAAGAAGAGTGTTGTGCTTAACAGAGGCTTTGAGCTTTGAAGCCCCTGTTAAAGTGAAGCCCTGGAGGCCTCATTTAGAAGACGCCCTGCAACATTTCCTTAGACCGCAGGGACAAGCTCCCTAAGTCCACAACTGCCAGTCACCATGACAACCCTCCCATAACAAGGGGGTGCCCAAGCATTACAGTACGGTCCAGGAAAACAACAAACAGCTAATCTGCTAACAATCCACGTTGATACAAACAATTAAGGAGTTAAAATGAAACAAATTCCATTAAAATCCTTGCACAATAATTTATGCTGGCACTCCTCACCCCACAACATTACGCTCTTATGGTACAATCTTCTGAGTGCGTCCTCTTTGGCAGGGCTGATTGAGCCTTGTATGCTCTGAATAGGGCGGGGCCCTTACAGCAGGACTACATAATGTCTAGTGACAGTTTTGCAGCAAGGTCTGAATTAACTGCATCTGCCTGCAGTTACTGCACCTGAACTGCAATCATAAGCGTTAAGCATGCATCCTGTAGCCACATCTGCAGTTCTTTTCCCCAACAGCTGCTTTCTACCGCCTGTCCTTCCAGCACAGCAGACGACCGCATGTTGTGTCTTTCCCCAAGATCCCAGATTAAAAAAAAGCTGATTACCTATGTGCTTCTCCTGAATCTGACCCTGAAGCACAACTTCTGTGTGGTACAGCCACAGCCAAGACATAAGCAGAAGAGACAATGAAATATGCTCTAAAGGTTTCGTGACATTTCACCTGCTTATTCTTTCCACAGTGACAGACAGGGTGAGGGACCTATTTTGTAAGATCCCAGCATTAAGCTGGTGTGGCTCTAGGTGACAGAGCTAGCTCAGTGAAAGCTCGCTCTACACAGAAATGAATGCAAATGCCCTCTCCATTATGCTAAATTCACCAGATCTTTTAATACCATTCGTTACGGGTCTACGTTTAAGCTGTTTTTCGTTTTTAATAATCTCATTCTCCAAAAGGCTGTAGTCAAGTAGTTTTAATATCAATCTATCCATCATGTTAAATAACTTAGCCAGGGCAAGGTCAAGATACACTGTGACCTTATCATAGCAAGAGAAGACATCACTGTGGGACCCTCCATTCATTTCTATGAGCATAACCCTAACTCTGACTATGACAACCATAACCCTTACCCAGTCCTAACCTTAACCATAAGTAACCAAACAAGACAAGACTTTTGTCTATTTTAGTTTTTTGATTTGCATTCTCAGATTTTTATAAAATTGAGGTTAACATCATGGGGACCTGAAAATAATCTAAACCCATATAAACACTGAGGTTAATATAATGATTAATTGTGTTAATTTGCCTCATATCTTAGATTGCAGGGGAAGAACCATAATAACATAGGGCAAACACACAGAGTCATCATACACACCGAGCAGGGTCAAGATTCGAACCCCCAACCCGGGAGTACCCATCAGTACACTGCTACGTAGTGAGTAATCAATCCACCTTCCAGTCAGAATATGAGCTTATGACTATCAATACAAAGCTCACTTGATGGAATCTGAAGGCCAAACTGAAATATGCTACAAGTGGTTTAAGGATGTTTAAATCCAGCGTACAACCTCAAAGGCAGATGTAACAGTTGAGTGGCTGGAGGGAGAATGAGCCCGATTACTTTACACATGGCTTTAATGATGTGTGTCCAAGGCATTTAAAAACACACCTGGCACCAGGAGGAGGGGCTCGAAGAACCATGAAACAGTGCCTAATGACTCCATTTCAGCAAGAGCTGCCTGCAGCTCTTGCACTTGAGATAACTGGCTCTTCAAACCCATATACACACACTTGCTTAAGCCTACATAAGGGAATCGGCATGGAAGACTGTACATCCTTACCTAGCAGTCTGGACTTGCCTCGCATATGACGCCAAGCGCAAAGGAAAATTATCGCATAGGCCATCAAGTATTTTGCCAGCTCTTCGAAAACATCTTGTAATTCAGAGTATGCAGTGTCATTAATATCGTAAAAAGCCGGATTCAACAGAGAAGTGTAAGGTCCTTATCAAATATACAACAAGCCTTTAAACCCATTTGAAAAGATTTCTGTTATATTTTATGTCAGATGGGTATGGTACAAGTCCTTACTACAAACATATCTAATATTACATGTAATTGCTTTGAATCTAATCATTCTTGTGCTAGGTTTAAAATCTCAATGGAAGAAGAAAATGCATGCTGAAATAAGACAGGTACTTGGTGTAAAACCCAAAATTTAATTTACTCCTGGTGAATTTCCAGATAACTTAGAGAACTGTACAAAACAGATATGTTTGGCAGTCAAAACCGTGGCATATGGGGGAACGCCTTCTAAACGCCAAACTTAGGCCACCCCCAGAACGAGTATTTTCAAAACCTAGTGATTTTTTTCCCCCCACACAAGTACAAGTACTGCTCCTACACAGTATCAGGAGGAACTGCGAAATGACACGCCAGTATTTGGACAGAAGATGTGACACTTTCGATTTTCAGTTGTAACTTCCAGAAAAAAATAACATGCACATCAGATAACTGGCACAATATACCATTATGGAGGTGTATAATAAAGTACTGCACGCCTGACTTAGGCAGCTACTTAACACCGATATCTACACATAGAGCAACAGTTGGGCGACAAAATAGCGGTCTATTTGTGCTGGTGATTAAAAATGAAAACGCGTTTATGTTATATGTCCAAAGGCGTTAAACTGTTCAGACCGGCGAACAAGACTAACACTGAAATGAAAATGAAAATGAAATAAACGGAGCAGGTTGGACATCAGCGTACAACATAAAACTTACCTCGCAGAAGTACAGTGGATTAACAGCCTAGTCAGACTGGAAAGTTAAACGACGCCGATCTAAGTCTGAGGTCGCACTGATTTGGCGGCGGTTGCCTTGAGAACCGCACGAGGCCCCCGTGTCACTTAGCGACGAGATGCGGCGCGCGCTCACGGTCCACGCGCTGCCGTGTTGTCGCGTTCCTTCGGTCCATCTCCTCAGCGACTGGTTTCGGAGCGAAAGTACTGCACTGTCTCCAGTTTCCAGGCGCGCAATTTCGCCGAGATAGTTCATAAACAAGGCTCCCAGACCATCACAACGGAAATCAAGGGTGGTTCTGGCCGACTCTCAAATAGACCCGTGCAACTGCGACCCGTTATCTTTAAGAAACTTTGTTATAGGAAGTTTTTTAAAGCTGGCATTAACTAGCTTGCTTTTGACCACAAACTTTTCCCGATAAATTCTAGCTTCAGTCAGCCACGCACCATAATTTTGATTTGAAGGCGTGGACAAAAAAAAACCTGCCATAAAATTAACATAGCGCCCTGCACTGGATGCTGATTGGTCGAATGCGGGATTGGCCGGACGGGGGCGGGACTGAGTCTCGCCTTGATTGACGTTAGGGGTTTGGTGGCTCGGGCCAAGCGCCGCAGGACAATGAACAGGAAAGCGCTCTTCCGGAGCAAACTTAGAAGCAGGTCGGCGTGTAAGGAAATAAATGCATGTGGTGTTACCAAATAAACACAAGACCATGAGAGTAACGTGACAGAAATACTTAAAGTAAAACCTTGGAAAATTCGTTAAATGAGACCATTTTCCTTTGCTATGAAGTATTTACTATTCCCTATGGAGGGAGCTAATAGACCAGATTTAGCGGAGGTGTGACCGACGTTTTTTATTATGGATGCATACTGCTTGTACTGCATTTTTATTCATTTGTGTTTTTCGTATTTTTATTAAATTAATTATCCAATTTCAATTGCGGAACATATATATAAATGCATATTGCTAGAAATGCTATCTTGATTTTTTATATATAACATTTTGTCATGTATGTATAAATGTCGTTGATCCTCAAATGGCACTAACACAATGCTTGATTTGCACTGTACAAAGCTTTATCATGTAGCTGTCTATTTGCCTAATTAGTTTTAAGATATGACAAAGTTTTAAGCATAATCATTTCTATTGTCAGTCATTAAAATACAAAGGCAATCCTACCATATGCGCACTTTATCATCTAACCGCTATCCACCGAGCATTGGTGCCATGATAAATGCCTTTACAGCTAAAATTAAATAAATTTTCGGCATAAATTAAACATCATAGGCTGTATGTGGAAAGGACTATAAAAATCTGACGGAGAGTGGCACAGGTTATAAGATGCTATTTTACTTTAGGAAGTAGGATTTGGTTGAAAGTACCTTAGGTAATTTTTCTGGTGAACCAAATCATTGGAGAAATGAGAACTATTTCAGAAGAACTATTTTTACTGCTATTTTTCAATTTCTTTGCACTAGACCCGTTACTGCAGTTTTCACCCGAATCAATAAACATATCATCTCTAAAACAGCGTCAGAAATAGCCGTCAATAAAGCGTATAATCGCCTCGATCTGTAGGTTAGAATCGCAAAACACATTTTAAAATAACTATTATTTAGACGTTGGGGGCATGTGATACGTTTAACATTTAGAAAAGAAGAGCTCAGGCGCATACAGAGTTTCCTAGATCTTTGTCACGCAGCATTTGAACAGGGGTAAATAAGCAAAACGATATTTTTGGCCTTAGTCATTTTCTGTCTTTACACACACAGGCAAACCTAATCTGTATTTCAAAGTGACGTTAATTGTATTTGTGCGTCTGAAACCCTCATAAATCAATGCCGAACTCAGCCGTCACTTTGAAGCCTGTTCTGTTCACCTTCATTCCAGCATGGGAGGAAGGAGACGTCAGCTTAAATGTCTGTCAGGTGTGTTTGAATCAGGACAACACACACAACATAAGCAACAAAGACACATTATGACGTTGTTTTTTTATTATTTTGGGAAATTACCACAGTTTTAATTGCAAGTCCCCACCTGTATTAAAATAAATACATCAAAAGATCCAGATGGTTTAAAAGGATGACTTAAGATGAGCAGATGACCAAAGATATGGCAGGCCCAGTATAAGGGCTACAGGCGTGTCTGATTTCTGCAGTCTTCACAATGGTACGGTACCATAACACTACAAGGTTTCATAAAATATCATATGCTGAGTGACAAACATGTACAACTGAAATCAAGCATTTAAAAATATGTTACATCAAAGTAAAGTAAAGCAGGATTGGGGATAGCTACAATTAAATCATTGAAAAGATATTGAATGTGACTTCACAATATTCACAGATTTATGCATTTATATAGGAACTTCAGTGATAATTCAGTATAAAATATATAGATATATAATGTATTTATATATATTTAAAATTTTGGGAGACATGCACCAGGCAGACAGACAAACAACATTTCTGTTCAGCCGTCTGTCACTTTAGAAAAATACTGCAGTTCCCACAATGCACCTCTCATCTGTTCATTACTACCTATTGAAAATAGAATTTGTTGGAGATTTTCCCCCAGTCCAAGCCTCACCCGTGCAAACATAAACCCAAAAAAGTCTCTCCCAAACACTAACCTATGTTCCAGGCTTTAAAACTAAAGAAAACTTCTTCACTCCCTCCCTCCTTCCATCTCTCCCCTTCCCCCTGACAACCAAGGGGCCAAAACATTAAAGTCTCCACTATGCCAACCTTTGGCATGTGAGGAACCCCTCCCTGCCCAATGGCAGCGGGAATCGACCCACGGATACGTGCGGCCCAGGGATCTTCTCTGTGAAGATTTACTGAAACCGATCACAGTACTGTGCCCCCCCCCGATCTCCAACAGCCCGGCCACTTCAGCATCCATAAGCACCACTTTCAATTGGATTCACCATCATCTTTACAAAATTCTTCATCAGTTCCTCTGTCTATGTTCCCGGTTTGCCTCACACGAGTATAACAACCAGATCATCATTTAATCTCCATTCATTTTCTCCCTCACCCCACATAAGTCTATAAACAATTTTCCAAGCTCAGCCGTCCACACAGATTGTTTGTGATGGGCTCCGTTGACGGCTCAGATTTCCGTCCCTGGCTAATTACAGTCTCTCAGTGTAATTGCGGTTTGATTTAGTCGATGGCATCTTTTTATGGACAAGACCAATACAGCGGGCTCACAAAGGAAATAATAAAAATTAATTCTTTTAAAGAGTATTTGTACAGAACAGACCACCGAAGGCCTAGAACTTTATTTAAACCACCTTTTGAAAGATTATCATTTCATTACATCTAATTGTGTTTGCAGTGATATTTCCCCCCCCCCTCCTTACGCATCTACATCCATTCACTTGCACATTTACCGGTAGGCGCTCATTAAAAGAACAGTTGCAGGTACAGGAAACGGTGTTAGCTGTGGGAGGTGTTGCAGCACTAGTAGGTTACTCTTCCTGAGGTTGCATAACCGGCTCAATTTGGCTGCAACGTCGTAGTGAAGACCAGAAGAGATCTGGGTAGAGTGATGTGCTGTACCCATTTCCATACTCCAACACCACATCCCCTGTCATCCAGTGGAGTTCAGTGAGGTCACCCAACTTCTCCATGACCCCATGAGTACCTACACTGTGACAGAACATTCAGATTCTTCAAGTGTCCTTTGTTGACTGGACGCCCATCCAGAAGACAAAGTTTGGATGTCACCCTGGGTACAAGTTTACCACAGGCACACCCTGTGTCCCAGGTATAACTGGACCTGTGGGAAAGCCACTGGGAGCACTGGTGGAGTGGTGAATGTCTTTAGGATCTTAGCATTTGGACAAAGTCAAGACTAAACACAGGGCACAGGATTAGCTGGAGGTGACCCAAAACTTGTTCCAAACATGTTCTAACATGTTCTCTACCACTGCCGGATCGCCTGAGCCCAAGCACTGGCCTTTTAGGAGTGTTTCTGGAGAGGGATAGTCGTCCTACAGTGAAACATTGAACTCTGTGACCAGGAAATCGATGTAGTCTTTCTCTTTAGTCTTGAAGGCTTCGGCGATGAGGCGTGCAGCCTCCCGGTGTTCCCGGCTCCTTAGCGACACGCCGTTCACCTCCAGGATCACCTGGCCCACCTTCAGCTGGCCGCAGTTGTGCGCTGAGCCGCCTCTCTTCATGGACCAGGGTGGACAGGACAGAGAAGTGTGGAGGAGGAAAATTATTAAAGGGAGAGCAGAGGAAGTAGAAAAATAAGCTGAATAAAAGGAGAGAAATAATGGAGGCCTGCAGTGCTGAACCAGCAGCCAATGAGTGTTGCCCGATACCCATCAGTACAGTAAAGCAGAAAGGGCTGATCAGCAGAAGCTAAGAATATTGGTTTCACTTTACTTGGCTCTTGCCCTAAATGGGGCATTGATTGTGTTTCTGTTTAACAGCCGTCCGTAATTTACATCGCGCGATTCTCTGATCACACCACGTTGTCATGCAAAGGCTGTAAATTAGATAATTTATCTTCTGACTCATTCCCTGTATGTAATTCACTTTGTTTCCGTGGTCAAAACTGGAGTAAATTCACTTAAGAACACCCTGTGTACATCTTGTGCGTGTCATTCACCGCTGAGAATTTAAAGCCCCCTGAATTTGAAGCAAGTACGTAGAGAGTCAATTAAAATTTCATATAAGATGAGGTTAATCCTTCGACTGGCACCGAAGCTCTGTCACATGTTGGCTGATTGGGCATAATAGCCTCAGTTTTACCCTTTCTGGCTGCAGGTGTATAACCAGCCCAGTCGGCAGCATTCCTGCGAAAACAGCCGATTAAACGCCACACACAATATTCAGAGCAACAATTTATGGGTGCGAAGGTCTGTCCCGGTTTGTCACTGTACCCCGCACTTCAGCATCACAAGCAAAGTTAAGCAATGGATCAAGAAATGCTGGGATTTTGACATATATGCTGACGTAGTGACATCACAACAAGATACAACATGATATGTACAAACCACAACTGGCTTATGGTTCAGCTGGATACGCTGCTGTGGTTGAGACTGGATGGTTGCTGGATCAAATCCCAGGGCAGGCAGAAAGATTTCACCACTTTCACACTCAACAAATGTACATACCTTTGGACAATACCATCTGCTACATAAACAGAATGTAGATGTTTACAGACATTCACATCCTATTGTCTAACACATATTTTATGTCAGCATTCCATAGTGATTCAGTGGGTAGTATTATCGCTTCACGCCTCCAGGGCTGGGGGTTAAAATGCCACCCCGGCTTTGTCTCTGTGTGGAATGCAGGATGTGTATCTGTTTGTGATGAACTGGCGTCCCACCCAGGGTCCACCTCTCATGTAGACAGGCTCTGGGTTCCCTGTACCGAATAAGTGGTTGGAAGATGGATGGATATGCGGGAATACAGAGATGCGGGAATACAGAGATGCTTAACTATCTGCAGAGGAGCATCATAATTTAACCAGCATTTCATAAACATCACCATGTAAATCGGAAGGGGAATCACAACATTAATATCCAGGGCTGAACCGTGCCCCCCCCCTTACTCCAGTTTCTGATAAAATTGAATCTCTAACCCCAAAACTGGAACAACAGAATTCTTCCAATATATGCAAATATGTTAATGATTCCTTAGAGCAAAGGTTAAATGGAAAAGGCTAATATAAATATGCAATTATGTGATTTTATATTAAATTAACTCAAAGGAGACACCAACTGAAAGAGAGACTGATAATCAAAGGGCATTAATTACACATCTTCAGCTCCGATCTTCCATTTCCGGATTCCGGAGCAGGAGCACTGGAAGGGTAAATGACCCATTAAGAGCAGAGACGCTGCTCTGTAGGCCCTCTTACTGTGTCCTCTGCTTCCAGGTGACTCATCATTTGCAAACACACCGTGCTGATGGGATAAATCAGTTCTCCTGGCCGCCTGTGGGCCCCATCTGTGGGGAGGATCCAGGTTTGATCCTGGCTGAGCCATTTTAGCCCTGTATAAGGAAGAGGTTCAGAGGGGCCTGGATTTTGAGGGGGGGTTAGAGGGCGGGGTTTCTCTCCCTCTCCCAATAGGCACCCACGGGGCTGTGGGTCGGCACTAATCTTGGTCAAGTGTGTAACATCAGCTGAGAGAGTTAAAATAACTGGAAATGGGTTTGACAGCACACGTGGGGGGGGGGGTGTCTTGGCTGTCATACAATGAGGATGTGAACTTTGAGCAAAGGGACAACCAGCCATCCCAAATAGGGGAGAACATTTCGGGAAAATTTTCTGAAAAGGGCAAAAAAAAAAAGAAAGTTTAAGCAGAAAGCTTAAGCGGGACAGCCGCGTATGTACCTGTATGGTGACGATTCGTGGCAACGGCTGGCGGGTGTTGGCCCCACCCTCAATCGCAATGCCCAGGGTGCTGGCGCTCTTAGGCACGCGGACGAGGCAGGACGTGGGCTCCAAGAGGCCGGGCTGTGGGCAGTGGAGAGGAGGAGTGAAAAAGAGGAAGCATGACAGTGAGAGAAAAAAAGATAATAGAGAGACTGATTCAGGAAGGAAAAGTGCTTTTAATCTCAAAGTGCTCGAAGGTCTCTCAAAAACAGCACTTATCAGACCTCCAGTCCGTTGCCGATGAGCCGAAAAATCCCAGCGCGCAGGGTGCGCGTTAAACCACATCGACAAGCGGATTAGGGACGCCCTGCGGCTTAACAGAGACCCATAACCATGGCAACTACCTATAGCGACGGTAACATGCTTATGTTTAAGAGCTCGTGTTCATTTGTTTGTTTTCTGCGCTCTGAGTCACACAGTTGAGAAATGCGAGGGCTCTGCTTAGCTAGATGCGTTCACTAAGTGCTGGACACATCGTGGCTCTAGCCCTGTAAGGTGGCATCGAGCCCGGGGGCAAGATGCAGCAGTCACTTCCTGTTCCTGCATTTTAAGGTTCTGGATGCTTGACTGATGGAGCAATGAGATGAGATGTAAAACAGAAGATGGTAATAACACATTCCAACTTAATGCACAAGGGAAGAGGAAAGTAGGAAGAAAGCTTTAAAAGCTGGAGAGTCTACGTCACACCGTGCTGTGCTTCTTCAACGGTATTTTGGTCAGACCTGCACCCCACCCCCTCACCGGTTTGGACGCAGCCTCCACACCCTGCTGGGGGCGGGTCCTGCCATCCTCGCTGAGTGTCCCCGACTCTGCAATGTCGATGCCGCTGTCCTCACTCAGAGCCTGCCCGCTGTCTGACAGCTGGGACAGTGTCCCGCCTGGGTGTGCGGGTCATGGTGGGGGGTGGAAGTATGGGGACTGAGAATTACAGCTGGACACTTGCACACTCACACGCACAGGTGCATGTGCTTGGATGCGGCACGTCATGACATTACATGTGCACAGATGCATACATATGCACTGCACACAGATACACATTTACAAACACATGCACAAAGCCTGAAGCCGCCTCCATGTGCTAAATGCTGGCATGTGGCCAGAACACATTTACTACACGCCACATACAATGTATTTATACATCCTTGGCTTTTACAGGCATCTCTCTGCACTGTTAAAATAGCCAGACATATGCAGGCCTGCAGCCCGTCTGGCACCTGTGCAGTCCACCACGCTAAATTAACATTTGGGGGGGGGAGGTGCAGTGTTAAAATCTTAATTGCTCTACTGGCATGAATTACCTCCCTGCAGGTGATTCCAGGCCTTTTAAAAAGCACTGAATAGGCCGGGTCCACAGAGCGAGCCTGCAGGCTTCATTAATTCAAGCGAGAATATTAATGTGCCTTTAATGCCAAAAACGGTTCATGCAAAAGCAAATAGTATTTATTACAAATCATGCAGCCCAGGTGTCGTCTTCTTGTGTAAAAGTATGGGTAGGCTAAGTTTAGTTGCTGGGCAGGGCAGTAAATGTGGGTATTAAGTGGAAATTAGCGGGAGAACATTTTCAAATGAATTTGAGGAAGCACTTCTTTACACAGCGTGTAGTTGGAGTATGGAACAGTCTTCCTGCTAGTGTAGCGCAAGCTAAAACCCTGGGTTCCTTTAAATCAGAGCTAGATAAGATTTTAACAACTCTGAGCTATTAGCTAGGTTCTCCCCAAACGAGCTTGATGGGCCGAATGGCCTCCTCTCGTTTGTATATTTCTTATGTTCTTATTTGGGGGAGGGGGGGAGATTAAAATTGTCAATTTGCTGCCAGATGCTGCTCTCACGTCTTCGCGCTACAGCCCAAAAAATCCGGTACTGCGTCCGGATGACAAGAAGGTACCCGGCAGGCGAATGACTCAGTGTAATTTAGTCGGTGAACTTGCTGCTGTGACATCCTGCAAAGGTGTTTTATGCAGAAGATGGGTGGAACCTCTTGGGTCACTTCCTGCTTGCTGGTAGCGACTCCGGTCAAAGGTCATGTGCAGTGCTGGAAGTACCGCAGCATAACGTATGTGTATATATGCTTTATATAGCACCTGGATGTTCCATTTGCTTTGTTTACAGTAAATATACATTTGAAATATTGTTTGAGGACCATTATAATTAATGCCCTCATGTCCCTTCTGCAGCCTAGAAGTTTCAATCTGCTGCATTCTGGTTCTGTGCCCCCGCGTGGATCCTGAGCGGGTTACAGACAGGCCACCAGCTGATTCTTTTCCTAGATTTCCCATTTCTCTATGGCTAGACTGTCATTCAGTGAGATACCTACTGATTTGGGCTGTTTTTTGAAGCCATTTTTGCTTGCGTCTAGTATTTGAGATCTTACTAGTTATATATCTGGCAGTGTCTGGGTAGGTATTTCCAAACCTTCAGCTAACAAGCTGTCTGTAGTATACATATATCATAATTCTATGTGCGTCCTTCATAATTTATTCTTAGAGTTCACCACCCTCTTCCTCTGCCCCCAGGGACCCCCTGCCCCCACAGCATCCCTGTCCCCCGGGCTCCACCGTACGGACCCCCGCTATACTCCACGCCCCCGTCCCTCACCTCTGGCCTGGGGCAGCGGTCGAACCTCGTTAACATCAGGCTCTGCGTTAGGCCTGTGCACTTCCACCATAACAAACTGCTGTTTGGAGCCAGGTGACGAAGGGGGTGGCGGCTTGTCTGGACTGGAGGCCGTGGCCAATAGGGATGTGAGGGGCGGGGCAAAGGCAGGCTGCGGCACAGGGGGCGGGATAGCCCGGTTCGGGGATTGGACACGGGGGAAGGGTCCAATGGGATGCTGGGTGACCAGGCTCAGCTGTGAGTCCACCGTCTCCTTCATGGGGGAGTCAGGGGCCACGGGGAGGCGGGTGGGCGCCGTGAAGCATAGCCCCGACTCAGAGTCAGAGGAGGACCTCTTGGCCCGATCCCGCCGGCTGTTTCGTCTGTGAACCCCCAGGGGGGGAGGGGGTTTGAAAGATGGGGGAGAGTCTGCCGTGGACTGCACGTCATCCTGAGGGAGGTAAGAGGACAGGGGAGGTTGTCATAGAAACAAGCAGGAACACCCACACATGTAGAGTCACACTCTGACAGACATGCTCATGGAGACGCACGCCTGCTTCATTTCTTAAAAGCTCCTCTCGGTCTGCAACGAGGGAACCGCTCAGGAAGACGAAAGTGCAAAAACACAACATCAGACAGCCCACCTCAGGCATACTCGGGCAGTGGATGAGGGACAACCGGGAAGGGGGGCAGGGGGGCTGGCTAGTCTTGGCCAGTATTATGGTAATACCGCATACCATGATGTTTTTGTTTGTAAATACCCCAACCCCCCCAACCAGCTGAATAGCAGGACGACAGATTTCCAGGACATTGCGCATCATTCGCGGGTGTCAGGGAGCTGCTGTCCATTCCGGGATCTTCCGGGAGAAGTGGGATGTCCACAAAGTCACACTGCAAGCCAGCTGGAGCAAGGAACCGGTTAACCAGCAACCACTAGGGCAGGGCACACGGCGGCAGGGCACACGGCGGCAGGGCGTGTGGGAGAGGTAGGTGGAAGCATGGAGCACGTTTACGGCTTGCCAGGTTCCCCGGGGCATTTCTGCACAATTTGTTGATTCCTACCCAAAAACTCTATAAATTAGAGTGAGTCATGTGACACCACAGACACCATATGACCATAAGTTCTGTCACCAGAGAAGCAAGTCTGGTAAGAGAAAGACGCCTCTGAATCAAACAAATGCTGAAAGAAAACAGATTAGACATTAATTCATTCACTCATTCAATCACCTTCTATATCACTTGTCCTTTGCAGGGTCACAGGGGTCCAGAGCCCATCCCAAAAACAATATGCACAAGGCAGGGAATAACAGAGGATGGGGTCGCGACCCACTGCAGCGGATTAGACATATGAATGGAAATAAAATGAAATTTTAATGGATGGATGTTGATGAAGACAAAACTAAATAAAATTATTTGGTATATGGATATGTGAATGTTTCTGCTTCTCATGTTTCCACAGAGGTATTTCTGAAGTAGGTTTAAAGTAGATTCTTTAAGCAGTTTAGCACTTTTTGAATATTTTGTGGCACCTAAGGTATAAAGCGGTCTGCTCCGCTCCCATCTACCTCTGAGCTCGCAGACCAGACTGTCCCCTCCGTTTTCGCCCTTTCCCCCCATCTCTCTCTCACTGGTCGGCTACTCCCTGTACCTTTCGCTCCATGTTCAAAGGCTCGTTCCTTGTTTGTTTCCCTTTTGGCACCTTTTGTCAGACCCTGGTCTGTTTCATCTCCTCCTCCCCTAGTTCTTCATTCACAGCTCCTGTTTACTTCGTGGACACTTTCATCTTTGCTGACGCACTTTTGCCGGAATTTTCATACTTTTATCCCTTTGTGCAGGGAGACACCACCCTGTCCCTCTGCCAGTACCCCCCATTATTCTTTAATTTCTCACTGGGGTGCAGCTGCCTGGCTCACCAAAGACACATCAGGCAGGTCCCTCATGCTCTCCTGCGTTTCTTCAGCATTGCTGTCCGTCGTGCTGTCATTCTGAAGAAGAGCGGGTGAGAGAAAGACAGAGAAAAAGAGAAAGAGGAGCGATTTTAAGATTTATCATTAATCTAAGCGTAATACCTGCTTTAGAAGACAGACGCGCACTGCCCTGTCAAGTCCACATAAAGGCACTTCCATTTTTCAGCAGACAGATTGTGAAATTGTAAAACAATGAAACGATCTTTGTAAAAAGTGATGACTGCCTGCGTTTTGACACTTAAACCACTGCACAGGTGTCCACACTGTGGTACATGTAGTGATGCGCGCCTGACTACACCCAAATTCACCTTAAAATACTCACCGTTATGCAAATACGTACAAAGAGGACTGAGCAAATTAAGTAAACCAAACCATTTCTGGGTCATTAAACCCCGCTGAACACGGGAAAAACAGGTTCCAGGGACGTTTAAAGCCTATTTAAGACAGTGACGAGCACATGGGGAAATTTATTAAGCACAGCTGTTAACTGCAGTTTGGGGGTGCCAACTCAATTACATCCTCAGCAAACGAAGCAACAGGCTCAACCGGCCGCGATGACCGTGGCGAAACTGTCCTACTGTGGATATTTACTGTAGAAGAGATTTTTTAAAAAGCAGAACATTGCAGTCTGATGCCACTTTCAAAAACTCAACATGAGGAAAACTGAAAGTGATTCCACTGCTGATAAAGTAATGCTTTAAAAAATCGTGAGCGTGACAAGAGTCCTGTGAGTCCGTAACTGCGGGGAGGGGGAATCATGTCACTCTGCGGGGGGTCAGGAACTTTGCTTGGGTGATCGCCCCACCCATGGGCCCCTGGTACTCAGCGTAACACCCCCCAGGGTCAACAGAAAGGAAATGATGGGTTTGGAGAGAGAAATCCACATGGTTTATGTCAACACACCACACCACACGCGACTCACATGCTAAACATCATCCATGCAAAGATGCATGCATTCACAAACCCAGTCTCACCACTCTGCAAAAAAAAAGCCTGAACAGGATCACAGGAAATGCATTCTGCAGTGTGGCTTGGGGGGGTGCCTACCTCCATCATATCTATCAACCACAGCAGTCGCTCCTGGGAAGAGGGGAGGGGTTGCAGATAAGGTTGCAGTACAGAGAGATACTTTAATTAGTGTCATCGGCTGATCCTCTGCACGGTCTTTAACTGACTCCTTAAACTCCAGCAGGGGAAACTCCTTCATCTTCCTGCCTAAATGACAGCCCCCATGGCAGAGGGGGCCACTCCGCAGAAATGGAACCGTCATCTTTTCCCGCTCCCCCAGGACCTCGTTATGCGATCTTGAATGGAGGCGTCGGATTGATGTTAAGGTGCCCGGGCAGACAGGCACGTAGGCAGAAGGGAGGGGAATTCTTGCCGGCAGGGTGGGGGGGGCGGAGGCATTGCATGATTAATGAAGCCGGTGCAGAAACGACACTCGTGGACCGGCGCCTCGGCGCATCAGGACTGAGCAAACTTATGTTTTAGGTGTTCCTTTCGTAACAAGTGCTGTGGGCGCAGAGGTGCAAAAATCTTACACCTCTGGTAACGGCAGCAAAAGAAACTCCGCAGAGAGCCTCATCATGGGAGAGTCTGGAAAGTCCTAGAGAAGCTCGCGGTGCTAGAGGCTGCCGTCTGAGAGCAGGCCAGCGGCTCATCACACTGGTAAAACCCCACGCAGTCTGTCCGGTAGCCTGCGGTCTGTCACATGGGCTTGTACCAGCAGATACATAACAGCGCCAAACCAAGCCAGCATAATACCCTCTTTACATCAGTGGACAAGATGGCCATAACCCTGTACAATCGCCCTGCAGTATTATGTTACCCTACAGCCACAGCTTATAATTATAACGGAACTGCATCCCATTTCCATAACTGCCCATGTCGTCCATCATGGCCGCCATAGCGGGATATTGGCTGACAGGTTAATAAACTAAATAGGCTTCAAACACAAAGCGGAATGGGACTGTCTCCTGGTTGTGTCATAGGTGACAGTTTTGCTCGTTCTCTGTTAGCAGTACATGTAGTGTGGCAGCCTTTGAGCCTGGAGGGGGTTTATGGACTGTGTATTAGTGAGCTGAGCTTAGTACGAGTGCCCTACCCGCGCCGAGCTGAGCGTGGTGGATGTCAGATAGCTGGCCGAGGAGGTCAGGGTGTCAGGGTAGGACACCATGGAGGAGGAGTCAGGGTTCAGGGCTGCCGCCCCCGTCGAAGATGCCTGCCGGGCCTTTAGGGCCTGGATCTCGCGGCGCAGCACCAACCCGTCAAAGCGCTCCAGGTCCTGGGGGGCCACGAGACCCCGTACCTCGGACAGCAGAGAGAACTGGGAGGGGGGCGAGGATGGGGCCATCAGCTAGGAATACCCAAAACAGCATAACCCCAAAAAAACATGTGTCGGCTTACTGAACAAGACTCCGTGGTACAATTAACTTTGATAACTTTAACATGTTACAAACATGTCATGTCAGCCAATCATTGCCAAGGGATTGGATGTCAGTTTCTTAATCGAAGTTTCTATCTGAAGCAGTTCATATAGGCTTCTGTTTATTTAACTCATTGGTACAATTATTTCAGCTGAGTTACCCTGCTGCTTCATACAAGCCCAGGCTCTCAAGCTCTGCTGCCACCTGCAGGTCGCACCTTGGCGTGCGTGTTGAAGAGCTCGAACAGGGCCATGACCAGCTGCTCCACGCCCACGTGGCCGTCCCGGTACTCCTCCAGATAGTAGGCCATGGTCTGGCGCTCGGGCGGCGTCAGCAGGTGGCGCGCCTGTTCCTCCAGCATGGCCCGCGACTGGTTCACCAGGCTGCTCAAGGTCACCTGTGAGCCGGCCATACCCTTGTAGAAACTCGGCTGATGGGAAGAGCGGGGAGGGAGAGAGAAATGGACAGCAGACGTCATGGAAGGAAGTGAGGCGGCAGGCAGAGGTATTAGGCCAATGGAGAGAAACAAAAGACGAAATGCGAAATGAAATGACACTATCTGCACAGGTACATTGGAACGCTTGTCTTCACATATCTCACACACACACAGTTGAAAGGAAAGCTTGGGGTCTGAACACAAGCTCAGGACATTTATCTGGTATCCCTGGAGCATTTTTTGGGGGGGGTTGAGCTAACATCGTTGGCCAAGGACCCAGTGACCATGTGACTATTCTGCTAAGGATGGGATTTGAACTAGCGACCTTCCGATAACATACACAGAAGCCTAGCCCAGAGAGCAACTCACCTCCCCCATAAAATTCTTAAGGTGAGCAGAAAATGAAAGAATAAAGAGGAGGAGGAGAAAGGGCAGCCCACCACCACAATAAATGTCCAGTTTAAGCCATAAGGCCTGTGGTGAAATATGAGGTAATGGCTGTATGTGCAAACAGCCCATGGCTGCTGCCTTTGCATGATCCAGCGTGGCTGGGGGGGTGTCACTGTCCTCCCCATGTACATCCTGCACCCATCACCTCAGTGAAAGCGCCCCCAGCAGAGTGCCCCTCTTTAAATAGCCACTGCATCAAAGGGCGCTGGTTTGAAGGGTTGCCAGGGGACAGCCAGTCCGGCCTTGGACCTCTGCTGTCCGGAACCCATCTACCATGGTGCTAAGGTCCATGTGCATCGTGAGGCTATGGACCCCAGGACCGGCAGCCCCTTGCTTCAAATGTGTGCAGATAACAATTTTATCTAAATCAATTTTTATATCATTCAGTTGCATTTTTAAATCGCAACAACCTGGATATCCGTTACCGCCCAACAATTATCATACTGGCTCTGCCACATCGTTTACCATTCCCATTGGACTCTGGAGCAAGGAATCAAACGTCAGTAGTTGTTGGAAGATAGCAGGGCAATGTGTAAATTACAGCAGACACTCCAACATAATGCCTAGCCCTACGTGGTCACGCTTCAAACCAGTCTATAAACTTCCCGATGATACCGACAATGCATTACATAGAGGGTTCTGACAACACGTCTGCGGTTCCGCACCATTTCCTGAGGTCAGGACCATGACGGATTAGGTGATCTACAACGCGCAAGAACAACTGCACGTCCTTGGGGCTTATGCTTGGAAAAAGGGAAAAAGAAACATGATTAAACAACAGCTTCCTCTCCCTCTGTAGAGAGGGCAGATGAAACAAAAAGCACGATTCTGGAAATCGATATTCCACAGGCCAGCTCAGAACCCCCCCTACCATTCACGAGGGCAGTGGAATGAAAAGGCTGGGGGTGTCGAGGGAATGCAGGCAGGTAAATTATGGGAATACAAGTTAGTGTTTCAGTCCCCAGGGGAATGTGCTCTGCTGAACCAGAGTTTGAGCTGATCTGTTGTCCCATCACATCCCCGCCCCCCCCGGGGGGCCCGGGGCGGCCGGGGGGGCGTGG
>JAODLD010000124.1:6739735-6754826 GCA_026781065.1 Mormyrops boulengeri
CACTCACAGGAAGCGCCTTCCCTCCACCAGGGAACAAAACCAGGCACACGGGGAACATGATGTGTCAGCTGATACCTTAAATGGAGACCAGGTAATACACTGAGGGAAGCAGATCCAGGACCACAGTGGCCCCTAGGAGCAAGACGGCCAGGAGACACACGCTGGTAATGAGAAAGCCGAGTCTGTCAGCTCTTATGCTGTAGAGACAACATGCCTATCAGAGAC
Source organism: Mormyrops boulengeri (assembly GCA_026781065.1). Lineage (NCBI taxonomy): Eukaryota > Metazoa > Chordata > Actinopteri > Osteoglossiformes > Mormyridae > Mormyrops > Mormyrops boulengeri. Next base: position 6,739,961 of record JAODLD010000124.1, read on the forward strand.
TGAATTATTCAGCATCATGGAGAACAAACACGAATGTCACAACTATGTGCGGCACAATGTCAAACTGGTGAGGAACAAAATGATAAGAAATAACGGTGTGGATAATCGGACGCCTGCCAGACGGGGAAATGCGTAGAGAGCAGTGCAGGAGACGGTCCGCAGTGATGCATTGGAGCTGCATCTTCGATCACTCTGGCCAAGTTAATCCCTTTCTGCAGGGCCATCGTCAATATCAGTGCTGCCTGCCACCAACAGCCAGAATGTTTTTTCACGTCTGTCAAGACATGAGGTGGGGGGGGGTCAGCCTCTATGATTCCTGTGATATTGTCACGGTTACCCTGGGTGACCGGTCTCTTAATTATCACAGCGGTCAGCTACGGGTTCAAATGTAATTAAAATCCCGACAATGCTGGCGCCGCGTCTTGATGCGATTATACGAAATCCACCCATATCCTGTCCCCGACCTGCACACCGCACAGATAACAAAGTATGCGACCGTCATTTATCGATAGCTGTTTCAGAATAATATTCTAGCCCTTTGCCGCACTAAACCATAGCTGCAAATTGTTATTTTGAACAAAAAGAATAAAACTTTAAAACCTATTTCCAGCGCTGCTCACATGTGATCCGAGCAACATTACGTCTCGGGTTAAATGTGCTGTTCTGGGTAATGCCCCATAAAACAGGGACGTACATAAATGTAGCGAAGCAATCATACCTGCGCGCTGCTGCAAACCCCCCCCATCCCTCCCCGACACCCCCGGCGGTTAATTATCAGGTCTCGGCTTGTTTGGCTGGATAATTGCACTCCGACGGAGGATCCTGCGAGTGCGTCTCCTCGCTTTGGATCGGGACATTTCAATTAGCTCATATTTATTAACCTTCTAATGCCACCGGGGGCCTTCGCGCGGGTCGTTTATACGGATGCAGAGTTTCGGGGGGGGGAGGCAGCTGGCGTGTCTGGCACGGACATGGAGCTACAGGAGCAGGTACGCGAATTTCTCACAAGCTGACTGGGCACAAGCAGGAAGATCAATAGCGCTTTGCCGACTAAGCTTCTGCATGTTAATACGTTTGGTAATTAATTCGTTCATTATTACAGTCGCTTACCTGACACTTAAAAGTTTTGAACTTCGTCGATATGAGTAGTTGTATACATTTACTCCAGCTGGTAAATTACTAAGTGCCATAACTCACAAATGCTAACAAAAGCCACCAGTCCCACCTGCACATACCCACCCACTCAGACTTCCTGTTTCCCAAAACTTCAAGTTATTTCCCCTGTCAGTGCAAAAAATAGTGTCATTCCTGCCCTCCCCTGCCCTCGCCCCCCATTCTCCCAGCGCACCGCGGATGCTCTTTGTCCTGAGCCGGAATGCCAAGCCGGAATCAGCAGGAAGCCGTAAAGAATCGCATCCATCACCCGGCGCCCTACTGCAGCGCGGAGGCCGCTTCGGGAATACCTCCGCTCCGAGCGCACACGTGCACCCGCCGACGGCCCCGCAGGCTGTCCGCGTTTCGGCCGCCGTGTCCTGTCGGCTTCATTAGGATTCCAGTCCGTATCCCCCGCATGCTCTCGGCTCCCTCGCCAAGACGAGGTGCTGTTACTCATTATAATCGCGTGTTTAGGGGCAGAGGAGACACTGCAAATATCCCGCAGAGGAACGAATGGCCCGTCCCATACTTCACCCGCCTAAATATCCGCCCCCCTACATGCGAAAGTGTTCTTCCGTACAGTCAATATTTATCTGCCAGCTCCCGGCTGTGATAGGAGCCAAAAATAGTCAGTTTCTTTTCGCCATGTTATCTGGGCAATTTGGGAGCAGGAGACAGATAAATGAATGTGCAGCAGGAAGGTGCCCACAAAAAATAAGGTATGGGGGGGGGGAGCATTTCCCTAAAGGAATGATCTCCTTCCAGGACACCTCGGCTTCCTCCCACCCCATGCTCACCTGAACAGCATACCACAAAGCGTAATGCAGGGTGACAGTGACAGAACCCTCCCCCATCTCCCAAAACAGTGACGTGACCCCTCTTGATCGTGATGGTGGGGTCCAGCCGGCTATGACGCATGGTGTGCATTTTTAATTGGGTTCTGTTCGTTAAGTAACAGATCAGGATAATTGCAGTTATATTTATTTATATATTTATGTAATAGTCAATGTATTAGATAATGAATTATACATAAATGTTCAGATGAGACTGCGTCGCTGGCCAGTGTCGGAATGCACTGCATCGTCACACCTGGTATTAATAAGGTTCAGTGACAAATGCAGCTACAAATTTAACTCATTATGCAGAAATGAATTATACAAATCATAAACCTGTAAGTATAACTTCTATTTAGATGAGACTAAATTCATTTTATTTTAATTCATTACTAGATTAATATGGACCCCACACAGCAATAACACATCATTATCAATCATAATGCAAAACTCAAAGTGATATCCAACGACAGTTGTGTTATGTCAGTGGTCTACATCCTCTTTCACAGTGAGAGCTACTTCTACAGAAGAAAATACTCTGGCGAGATACTGAATGGCTCCGCCTCAAAAACTGGGAATTGTGTTGCGATGGAAAAGAAATGTCTCACCAGTCGACCTGTGGATTGTGATCAGCTGGTTGGCGGACACTGTGTTGTGTTTTAATGAATGTACACCTACTAGATGGTAAATCATATCTTTTATAGCTTTTCGTGAGTATCTTAATGTATGGTCAGCTAACCGTATAGTAAACTTATCGACACAGCTTTGTTCTCCTTACGCTGCTGTGATCGTTCACGCTGTGGTGTCTCGTACGACTACGGCGGTTATTGTGCTGGCAGCTGACAAGGCCATAAGGCTGGTCTCACCTTCTCTGACGCTGAGGCACCTTGGTCCACAGAAAGGCTGCAGAACACAGCAGAGACAAGAACAGTAAGCAGTATTAGTATTAGCATTAGCAGTATTAGTATTAGCATTAGCAGTATTAGTATTAATAGTATTAGTTTTATGGTTTTTTCAAGATATGACTACATTATCCTAATGCCCGCACACACAGAGCCTGAAACACCCTTACAGACCTACAGATATTCACACACACACACACACACACACACACACACACACACACACACACACATGTACTCTGCTGTCCTATATATAAGACCAGTATTGCCAATAATGCAGCCATGCTGTGAAATGACCAGTCACAGTGTGCTAGTGGGGGGGGCTCAGCATCACTGTAAATTATAATTCTAGGGGCGGCTGAGGGAATCTCAAACATCCCTCAGATCTATGCAGGCGCTTGTCTGAAATTGAACCAGGAGACAATTCCTCGGACTTTCCCTCTAAGCCAGTAATATCCAATCTGGGTTCAGGGAAACGGGCCTGAGACGCCGGCTGATTGGACAAGTCCTTGAAGCTGCTGCCCCTTCAGCGGTCACCGGGGAAATCTGATGTGTTAATGTTACACCCCTGACAGCATCACATCCATCCACATCTGAACTGGACACCAAAGAGACAGACCCGTGATCACACCCACCCTATCCGTAGCCACTGTTCTGTACATGCTACACACTGCATACGTTCTAGTCATCTACACATTGTACTATAACCCATCCATCCATCCATCCCACGATCAGCCATCTATATTGTGACGGCCAGCCTTCTCCCTCCATCAGAATGCACCACCCATCTTCTCACCTTCACCCATTTAATCACACCAGCTCCACCCAGCCAGAAACCCCATCACCCACCCGGTGACGCTGCTGGTGGCAGAGCCCTTGGTGACCTGCGAGCTCGCAATCCACTTGGTCTCGCCCACCACGGTGCGGGCGTGTGGCAGCCGGCCAACATCCTTCACCGTCATCATCAGGTGGCGCGAGGACTTGAGGGTACGGACGGCGTCATCGTGTGGGACACTCAGGAAACTACGGCCGTTCACCTCCAGGATCTGGTCGCCCACCTGGTCGGGGCGGGGCAGGGGCACAGCGACAGAGCACAAAGGCTTCTTTGAGAGGCTCTAAGGAGGGCGTGGGGTGGTGACCCGGGAAGGTTGACAGAGCGATCGAGTGAAGCGCTACTTCCATGTTGTGGTTGACTCAACATTAGAGGACGAGGTCAGAGGTCACACTCAAATACATGCAGTTACAAAAATGTGACCCCAGAATAGGAAAGACGGACCACAACTAATGTCACGTGTATTACATCAGCGTCAGGCTGACTGTGACAAGACGGGTCATATAAGGTGGGGAGAGGGGTTAGAAAAAGGGGGTTTCCCTGAAGGAATGATCTGCTATTTCTCTACTTCCAGGAGTCCTCAGCTTCCTTCCACTCTGGGTCACAGAGGAACCCTAAAAAACCGAAATGCTATGACATACCTTGACCATATGACCACGTTTCTCCAGTCTGTGGATGCTCCTTCTCCGCAAGCTTTCTAAATGATTTCACAAGCTAAAGCTGGGATTTTGCTCCCTGTGACAGAAGCTATTAAGATACAACAGTGCTTCTCATCGACCTGTTCTCAGAGAACCTCCTGCCTGCCCGGGGTGCCGTAAATCAAACAAACTGTGAAGATTCTAGTACTTCTGAGTGAATCGAACCCCCCCAACCCCCGACATGGGGGGACTGAAGCACAAAACGACCATGACACCTCAACTTTCCACAACATTCTGTCAGTCCGGCATCCCAGATTTCACGTCCTTCTCCACCATTTTCTGTCAGCCACTTTGATGTAACATCCCGGAATTTTGAGTCAACATTCAACTTCTCTTCACAGTAACCATACAACAGAAAAAAATAAGAGAGGGTGAATATGTTATTAATATAATGGAGGCCCAGGGGAAGAGAGAACACAGGGCAAGCATTTGCAAATCAAATTTTGTTTCTATTCAGAGCAGATCAGCCCCAAGTAACAGACACTGGTTTTCTAGTACTGGCAAGAAGCTTATTAAGGGTTCAAATTTCAAGAGGCTTCATTCATTTTATGCAAAACAGTTCAAAAAAGGCAGAGAGGACACAATACTTGTGGTCGGTGATGAATAATGATTGAATGGAGTGCTATGGAGCCAGAGTATTGCAGGCTGTGATTCAGGGTCAGTACTGCAGTTGGACCTTTCAGCAGGGACAGCAGGCAGAGTGGTGGTCAAAGCCTGGTATTTATAGCCTGAAGGACGCCGTGCCAGGAGTGCCTGTGAGTGATACCCAACTGCTTCAGTAAGGCACCCAACAGGAAAATGGGTAGAAACTGCAAGTTGCTTTACTCTTTAGGGGCAGTGTGTGGCTCTGTGCCTGTGATCAGGAGGTTGCTGGTTCAAGCCTGACCTCAGGAGAATGGTCTTATCTGTGAGACCCTTGAGCTAGGCCCTTAACTCTCAGCACCATGGGTGCCACTGTGGGAGATGTGTGCTATGAAGAGCAAAATGGGGCAGGTGAAAAGAGTCTCTCCATAAGGAATGAAGTATTATTATCTAAATTCCATTACTGATTGAACAAAATGGCCAGATAATTTTTTGTTTGCATAGAAGGAACAGTTCTTTTTCAAGGATTTTGATTAAAATTTTTTCACAAAGTTTATGTTTGAGTGTTTAGCCTTGATGTTGGAGTTGGTACATGAGACTACATTCCATCCATCTGTCCATCTTCTGCCACTCAGCTGAGTCATGGATGCACCAGTCTGAGGAGGGATGCCAAGACTTCCCTCTCACCAGCCCTCGAGGCGTTCCTAGGCCAGCAGATAGACATCATCACTCCAGCGTGTCCTGCGTCTGCCCTAGGGTCTCCTCCCGGTTGGACATGTCCAAACATCTCCTCAGGGAGGCATCCTAGGCAGATGCCTGAACCACCTCAACTGGCTCCTTTCGATGCGGAGGAGCAGTGGCTCTACTGTGAACGTCTGAGCTCCTCACCCTATCTCTAAGGCTTGCGCCAAGACACCCTGCAGAGGAAACTCATTTCTGCCATTTGTATCCGCGATCTCTTTTTTTTTGGCCCCTACCTGAAGCTCGTGATCATAGGTCAGGGCAGGGGCGTAGGTCGAGCGGTAAATCGATAGCTTCACCTTCTGGCTCAGCTCTCTCTTCTCCATGACAGAAGGGTACAGCACCCATAAATCTGCTGATACTGCACCATCCGCCTGTCAATCTCCTGCTCCATTTCTCCCTCACTCATGAACAAGTGATTACATTTAATCTTCAATGATAACCAGAACCTAAGAGATGGATGTGACCCAAGGGGAGAGCAACCACATCTGACTTGAATGCCAAAAGACAAGGCCGGGTACCTTCAACCCCTGTGACATCCAAATCTCTGATTTCTGTACTTTTGGACTATTGTAGGTTTTATACCATTTCAGGTTAAACTCTGTCCGTAGCAGCAGGTTCCATCTGTCTCAACTGCCATGGGATCAAGGATTTTAATGTCGAATCGCCCCCACCCTGGGTTCCTAAGTCAACTCCCAACGTGACCTCAAACCACTGCCTCCAAAGGTTTCTTGGAAGGATACTGGGGGGAGAAATTAGATATTGACTTTTGTTCTTGCCCCACGATGGCTGTAGTTGTTTTTAATTATCTCTACCCAGGTCAGCAGAGTAGGTGATGAGTTGGCAAGGGGTAAAGTCAATTGGCTGTGGTTCTAAAGCCAGCCCCCGCATGACCAGACTAGTGCTCAGTCCCTCTCCCTACATCCCTCATTCCTTACTCCCCTCCCCCAAGCCCATGGCTGACATTGAGTGAATGAGCATGCCCACAGAGACCCCCACCCCTACACAACAGCTTAACGAGCCCCCTGATGCTAACTGCACAGAGCAGGCTCAGACATCCATAGACTGAAATGTACCTGCTTTTCAAGATGGAGAGGTGAGTGTGGCTGCTAGCTCAGGGAAGTGCTTTCTTATTACTGCTCTCAGGTGCTCTGGAACAGCGACAGCTGAAGATACCGATTTAAAGTACAATTAAAATAAAATAAAATACAATATTGCATGTCATTACCAAACCTGAGGGGAGCACATTCAAGAATATTCGGCCATTTGCTTCCATTCTCACTCCCAGGTCAATAGCAGGGGCTGGGACCAAGGGACAGTGGGACACCATGTGGAAACCAAAGCCCTTGTATTAGGACTACAGTGTCTTTACCTTGAGATTCTCCAAACTCTGGACTTTGTTTGAGTTTGTTCATCATCTGGGGAGGAGTTTGCAGTCTGCAGTTGCAAGGTGCTTTTCAACGTGTAATTTATCATTTGTGGTGCTTCCATAATCATATATAAGACACGCATAGAGGAGCCTTGAACTGTACTTAATAACCTTGAAAGAGCGCCATTATTAATCTTCTGGCTAGGAATCTGAAGGTGGTGTTTCAACCCATTTAGCTACAAAGACGACGCACAAACAGGCCTTAAGGGGCAACTTTGACGGCAGTGTTTAAACCTCTTTAGCTGTGCTTGGGATGCACAAACAGGGCTTAAACTTTTAATGAAGAACAGCCTCGGCTGAGGAATTTTAGATAACAGGGAAAACGCTTCATAGTTCAGGGGAAAAATGGAGCACTTGCAGTAACGAGCATGGTTGCATAATGAGCATAATGACTTTGTGAAGGATGGTGTGACACTGAGTGAATGGAGCTGTCCGTGTAGCTGTGGAGGTTCCTGTACTTTAGGACTAATTGCGCAGAAGAAACATACAGAGCAACTAAACCTAGACAGCAGGAAGTATGCGACTGCATTAGTTCAGATGTCCAAGTGAGACTGTCTCTAACGATAACTGCAGTATCCCACGCCAGCTGCATAAATATCCAAAATTTAAAGTTACCTAACACAGCGGCTGGTTAGATGAAGTTTTTGGTTCATGGTTACTCCAGATAAAAGATGCTACTCAGTGAAAGGATGAAGTGTGATGTCGCTCTGGTTTTTTACGAGCAGAACAGGTACTGGCTTCTTCCTGAGGCAGCCTTAACTTTGAACCCAGTTACAGGGGTGAGTTAACTGGTTCCCTCAGCAAGGACAGCTGCAGAGGTGAGGCTGGGCCCCAGGGCGTTAACCACTGTCAATGAGCAGATGTGACACTCACATCTCAAGCACACAGGGCTGCAGTTGTGGGACTTAGTTTCCTGGAAAGATTTTGTCCCCTAGAAGAAATTGTTTTCCTACAGCTTTTACACTATAAAATTCAAGTGTCCTACTGCTTCACACTGTTACCCATAGCATGATGGAATGTTTCTGTGCGCAGTCCAGCGTTTTTCAGCTTAGGCTGAAGATGGCGGATGCAGTTCTTGGATCTGAGCTTTCTCTTAGGTCACAAATGCGGTTCCTCCTCTGATTTCCGGGTCTCAGATTCACAGGCCCCTTAACCACTCTTCGACCAGGTGCAATTACTGTGTATGTCAATTGCCGTTAATCACCGACACAGTAATTGCACCCAGTGGGTGTCTCTTTCTTAAGAAGAGCACCCAACTTTGAGGCATGAATGCAGATCAACTTCATTCCAAGGCCCGGACCTCCTGTAGCACATTTCAGACAGAAGTACCCAAGACCCCCAATTGTATCTGCAAATAAACTGACAGGGAAGCAAACGGAACCCACCCAACCCACGATATTCTGCCTGTGTGTCGGCCCCCATCTGCTCCTCACTCTGGGGTTCCCTCGCCTTCCGAAAGGGCTGCCTCCGCTCTCCTCATCCTCCTCCACGTATGCCCCCTCTTCTCCTCGGCCCCCCTACTGGCTGCCAGGCAGCTGGCCGCAGTTAAAGCCCCGTAGCTGAGAGTTAGTCCGTGGTGCTGCTGGAGCCTTGAGTGACTGCTGCCCTGGTCCCGACGGATAGTCCAATTTCCCCCAAACTTATTCGTTCTTTTCCCACAGTTACATCACACCCCCACCTTTCTATTTACCTTTGATTCCCTCTCAACTTCTTCTTAAATCTCCCTTTGTCCTTCATTCTGCTTTCTCCTTCATTTTCACTCCTTGTGCAAAAAACTGGCACAAATCAGTACAAACTCACCAGCGTGGAAAAAAGACATTCACGGAGAAATGCCCAGTGACCACTGTTTGACACTGTTAGCTGTGGTGGCATTTCGGAACATCTGTCCATCTAGCATGATAGCTTATCCAGCGCAGGGTCGTGCCAAGCCTGGAGTCCATGCCAGGAAGCACAGGGCACACCCCGGTCGGAAAGCCGATCCATCACAGCACATACACCCTGGACAACCCAGAAACATCAGTCCACCTAAAGCATCTTTGGTTAAGCCTTTGTACTGTGAAGGGAGCTGCAGTACCTCCAGGAACTAGGGGAGCATGCAAAGTCTGAACACTCAAATGCAGAACAGAACCTGAGCCCACAGCTCTGCAGTAATGAGACCACATCATTACCCAGTGAGCCACTGTGTCACTTTTTGCCTGAGAACACATAAAAAAAAAAACAACTGTCAAATGACTAGAGAGACAGAATCTATAAACCTCCGATTATTTTTGTTTTTCATTTATTTAGTTCTTTTTATTTCACTGGATGGAATGCCAGTCAGACACTCACACGAAATGTAAATGAGGATTCCAGCTGGTGCATTTTGTAAAGTTGGCCAGTGGTGGAACACGCCCACTTAACTGTGGCCTAGGAATCACTGATGAAACTATGGTCTTATTTTCAAGAACGTGGGGAGAAGCAGACCCGGAAAATAGACACCCCCCTTCACTTTCCCCTACATTTTTTTCTCCTTTTCAGAGCCCAAGTTTAGATTTTGGCCACAGGCCGGAAAGTTCGTCTCTGGCAGACGACTGCGTGAAGCCTTCTGCCAAAACACCAGATGCCCTCAGGACACAATGCCAACGGGCATTTTAACTGTGTTCCATTTCTGTCTCGCCGCGTTTAACTCCACCACTGCCTCTACTGGAAGAATTCAGATTCTGACTCTGGAAACAAACTGCAGACATGTGGAACATCTACCAAACCTCCATATACAAAAGAATCAGAGTTAATCAGCTGAACAAGCCAACAATGTTCACTGGGCAAAATAATTAACATGCCCAAGGGGTGTTGCGCAGCCAGTTGACCTGAGACCCCTGGATTTTTTTTCCTCCCTACTTGGGAGTTTTTTGATCCTGTTCTCCATTGTCATCTGGCTTCTTTCTTTCTTTCTTTCTTTCTTTCTTTCTGTATAATTCTGTCTTAATTAGATTGTAATGTATCACAATACACCCATGTGAAGGACCTTGGGCCGACTGTCGCGAAAGGCAATATATAACAAGAAATTGCATTTGTTGAGAGCAGAAAGATGAGCAGATATGACGTGTTTTCACAGCAGCCAGAGGGAACCCTAACAGCACTTTACTTTGGCCATCATGTAATGAGCAGAGCAGAGGGTGCACAGAGCACTCTGGCCTGTTACAGCCCCTTTCCGCCTATTTCGACAGTTGACAGCTGTTCATAAAACAACGGGTCAATTATGAGACCCGGCTGCATCCAAGTTCCTCACCAGGGGGGGTCGAGGAAGCCAGACATAAACAAAATGCTGATTAATGATGGGGATGGTGGGCGATTAATCACCCTTCGCCGACACCGGTGGCGATTCCAGCAGGCCAGCAGGTGTCCATTAATGGCGGTGTCTGTGTCATGGTTCACCGCGCAGGAGTCCTGGAGCTCATCGCCCAGGCTGACAGAATTTGCAGGGGGTATAAATGCACGCAGGGCCGTCCTGAGTGACACACGTAGGGGTATTGGCTCACCTTGAGTCCCCCCAGCTCTGCTGCAGAGCCACGGTCCACACCAGTGATGTAGATCCCCAGGTTATACTCGGATCCCCCGCGGATCATTAGGCCGAGGGATCGACCGTTGTCCATAACCAGGTTCACCTGCAGGGGAGCCACACAATGCATTATTCTGTGCAAGAGAGAAAGCCTTTTACCGAGACCAAAGGCGGAATAAAAGATGCTGAAAAATAACAAAAGATGAATAGAGAAATGCTTCACCCATCAAGAAATCACCACCCCCATCCCATCACATACTGCTGATTGAACGGAACCCCTGAGTCACCAAATCTCCCCCCCCCCCCAAGACAAACGGAGATCATTTCCTGGCAGAAGCTGAAGTCAGTCTGGATCTGAGCCATCAGTAGCCCCTCAAACACTGACCGACCGTATTCTGTCTCTGGATCCCGTCTGGCTGACGTGTTCTGCTCTCCTTGTTTTGGAGCCAAGACTGTGCGCTTTGTCTCTCTGCCATTACATGGGGAAGATTCATGATTTAAATCTGATCTAGCAGTCAGTCGCTTCAGCGACCACCGCGGTTCACCAACAGCCAACATGCCTGCGTAGGCGTTTGCGGCGGATAGAGCGTGAGAGAAAGCGTCTCACAAGAAAGGGAGTCGGGACCAGCATTCAGTAGGAGCAAATGTCCAGCGCAGGAGGTGAGCAGGCAAGGAAGAAAAACTGCTCCTTCATCATACAAACAGGAACCCAAGCAAAAGTGAGCGTCCCTTTGCCATTGACAGATTGTCTCACTTTTAGACAGCCTTCAGGTGACACCTCGTTACTAACTGGGGTAACAAACCCTTGCTCATCAGTGGCTCTGAGCCAGCAGGAGTATGGGCTTGTCTGGTGACTGATGCAGGACTTCCATCTGAATTGCACTGATAAATATTCTACTGGAAAAATCTTATATAGCGTGAAAAAACAGTTTATACAGAAGAGAAAATAATTAAATATATCGTGACTAAGCACCTTTGTTATGTGACTGGCCCCAGATAGACCCCAATCCTTTAGTTGTGGCTCAACCTGACCCCAACTGCAGCATCCTGAGCCACAAGGGAGCACTTTGTAAGAAGGACAACATGAGAGGTCAATCTGGCCGAAGACTGGTTGGACAGGGATGAAACAGGGGCACAGGGAAAGGGATTTAAAAGTCAGAGGGAAGGTAAGGAGAGGGGAAACTGAGAAAAGTGTCCTCATTAGTGATACTCTCCTCACACAGGACCTCCATCAGCAAAAATATCCAAGGTCCATCAATATATTTTTTTACGGTGGTGCTCTGCACAAATCACAATTCGCGGCTGGTCGTGCACCAAAGGTAGCAGTTCTCTGCACCAGGACCTAACGTGGTGCTGGAAGCTCATCGGGCTCCAGTGACCTTGGTGTTACAAGCAATAACGAATTACCTCATTTTGCAGGCCCACCCGTGTTTCTGGGGCGACCTGGGGAGAGTCGGCGACATTTCTGACAGACGCGGCAGATTCTCAGAGGGAAGCCATCCAAGGACGTGACGGACGGGATTTAATTAGATACCAGAGGAACCATTCAGCTATCTGACCCAGGCACCCTAGGCAAGGTGGCCGTAATTAAAAGAGCAGACTTCCCCTGCACGTACTTAAACCTCTTTATTCTCAGATGAGCTGTTATTGGAGCAGATGGCTCCCCCGCTGCATTGACTAGGCCTGGGAAGTCGAACTTCGGTATTTGAATAAAATTAGAATTTAAAAAACATTTATGTATCTGATGGCAAAAATCCAAATTTTTGAAGATTTCAGTAGGCCACTAGGGGCAGACTTTCCTAAATTAATTCAGCTAGCTAGAATGGCTGAAACGATGAGAAATTATGTTAATCAGAAAAAGAATCCGGCAATATAATAACTCCCAAAACCTGAGAAATGCAGTCTGAAAACTTATCATGGAGGACCTCCCTCCACTATATCAGAATAGCGTTGCTTTGGAAATTATCATCAAAATACCGTATCCCACAGTTTAATGTATGGACAGTGTGACGGCATGAAAAATTAAATACTGCCCAAGCTTAGTTAGATGTAGCCTAAACTGAAGATTTGATTGCACTGATGTCATTTAAATATTTTAAGCTTTTTTATGCATATAAGTCTGTCAGCTGCCTAATGTGAATCATTTGATATTTTAATTTCACACCACAATTTAGATGACTTTTTGATGTTTCTGTTGGCATTTCTGTGGGTAGCTAAATAAACAAAAATGTGTTATATATTATTGTCTTCTTGTCATTTTCCAAATGTTGTAGGTGTCACCTTTCACAATGCTTGCACAAAATCATGGGTTGGGTTTGTAGTATAACTTCATAATTAATATTTGAAATTCTTCAAATGAATAAATCTGTTATATTATAAAAATTCAAATGCCTTTTTAAAAGAGTTTCCCAGCCCTAGCATGGGTCGAGAGATGCAGCTGTCTTGATCTACAGTGGAGATCTGAAAGGTTGGCTGAAGGTTGAGATTAATTCTTTCAGGGGGGTCAGGATAATCCTGGTATCTGGGTCATGTGATCAAACACATGTTACTGCCTCCTGCCAGGACCTTCGCAGCATGTGACTACACAGCAAGGTGAGACGGAGCATGAATTTAGTTGCCTTTTCCTGATTTCACATCTTGAACCACTAAAAAACATGTTGGCCCCTCATTGTGATGTTTTGGACCTTGCCAAGCCAGGCCAAGCCCTTACTGCCGACCAACACTGCTCCAGCAAAGCACAAAGAGCAGTCAGACATTTACGGGAAATAATCTGCAGCCAGAAGGCTGCTGGGTCAAATCCTAGGAGACTTAATCCATTTAAAAAGAGTGCTCGAACATTTACTGAAGCAATGCTGCCAGATGACCCACACACTCACAACTCAATCACAGTAATCTAGTCTTATGGCAACAATGTAGAGCACAGTGTATAGGCAGGAAAACATCAAACATCTTTCATAGTTTATAAATGTATCTAAAAACACAAAAAGCTGTAATAAAATACAGGTGACACAATGATCAACTAAGTCATATGTACAGATATGTGAGCCACATGGACACATGCCACATGTAAGCCGCATGCACCCACACCACATGTAAGCCACATGTACACATGCCACATGTAAGTCACACATACAGATGACACATGTAAACCACATGTACACATTTAAGCCACATGTACAAATGACACATGTAAGCCACACAGAGATGACAAATGTAAGCTTCAAGTACACATGTAATCCACATGCACAGATGCTACATGTAAGGCACATGTTCATGTCATATGTAAGCCACATGTACAGATGACACATGTAAGCTACATGTAAGCCACAAGCAGTTGACACAGGTAAGCCACATGTACAGATGTCGCATGCGGCTCCCCGTCTGCACACACACGCGCCCCACCTTCTTCTCATCGCCGTCTTGCAGCAGCGGCAGATGGCTGCGGCGCAGGCTGTCGACGCGGCGGCCAGCTGAGCCAGAGCCGGAGGCGGAGCTCCGGTGTTCGGGCAGGTCTGGGGGCGGGGACACGCTGCGGCCCTGCGGGTCCACCCACGTGTAGACGTGATTGGTGACGTAGCCCCCGGGGATGCGGCCCACCGAACGCACAGACAGTGAGAGCTTTTTGCTGCCTTTCAGGACCTGGGGGAGGGAGGGAGGAAAGAGAGTATAACTGTGTGGGCATATGGGGAGTGAGGACCCTGCTATTAGTTATTAAAGGACTAAGCAGTTTCAGTAATACAAATGCAAACACTGCCCTACACACATGGAGGGCCTGTCCAATTTCACCTCAGTTAATTGCCAAACCATGACCTGTCCAGTACTGAGGTGATCAGGCAACAAGCAGCACTACCCAAACCCCTCAAGCTGCCAGCTCCTCAAGCACTGCACTTCAGTCAAATGGGAACCTGAACGCAAAAAGGCTGGGAAGCATCCCTTAGGAAACATTACAAGAATGCAGTAACCATCACAAACAGGAGGCCAGATTTTCCCTACTGAAATATGCTGAGTAAGTGAGGGCCCCTTGGGTCTGACAGAACCCCCTGATATTTCTGTTCTCCCCTCTCACATCAAAACCCCCTTTCAGTATTCCCCTCACCAGGACAAGCCATTACTGCTAAGTCATGAGACATAGTTCTTTTGGATTTGCCACGGCAAT
>JAODLD010000124.1:6778250-6792816 GCA_026781065.1 Mormyrops boulengeri
ATTAGTTAGGTTCTCCCCAAACGAGCTTGATGGGCCGAATGGCCTCCTCTCGTTTGTAAATTTCTTATGTTCTTTGAAAAAGTACCACTATAGGACTTCTTCCCAAGACCTCAGACCTGCTGGTCCTTATGTCCATCTCCATCCATGCCAAAAGGTGTCCTAATGTCTGTCAGCCTCAGTGTCTTATAGAAACTGGTCTGGAGAAGCCCAGCACACCAGGCTACCCCTCTCACCTCCCAGTAAGGGGGATGGTGTTGCTGGCAACATTAGCTGGACGGAGAGGAGAGAACAGGCAGGGAATGCTGAGATGTACCAAACTGCAAATTGTCGATAGTACTAAATAGAAGGCTTTAGAGCTAAGTCTCCTGGATCAGGCTGCACTCAGATCAATGTATGTATTTAATACCTCGCAAAGGTAATCACACATCTTGGTGTAGAAAGTCCAGGTAACAGAACGAGAGGCTCCAGCACACCATAGGCACCAAGCTCACCTTCACGGCCTCGGCGTGGGTGACCCTGCTGAACACCTTGTCGTTAACTTTCAGTATCTGATCGCCGACCAGCAGTCCCTCCTTCTCGGCCAGCGATCCCGGCTCCACCAGGGACACGTAGATACCCACGCCGTGCTCCGAGCCACCGCGGATGCTGAAGCCCAAGCCCTCGTTGCTCTTGTTGCGCTTCAGAGTGACCTGGCGCACCTCGCCGGGGGGATCCCGTGGATGCGCTGGAGCTGTCCCCTCGCTGCCGGTGCTGAAACTATCCGGGGAACCGCTCGGCGCGCTATGCGCCGACGGTCGGGACTGAGCCGCTATAGCAGGCGCGCCGTTGGCGGCCAGGGCATCTCCGCAGGTGTCGGGGGCGCCGGCGCCGCCGAGCACCTCCGATCTCAGGTAGAGCCCTTCCGAGGTGTACTGGTCGAAGAGAAGCTGGTCCGAGCGCGGGATGACCAGGCGCAGCATGGGCAGCAGCTGGCGCTTGCTGGGTGCGTTCAGGATGACTTTGAGGGTCTGCACCAGGTCGAAGACGTTGCGCTTGGAGTGATACACGTTCAGGCAGTGGATGAACTGCTCCCGCTCGAAGTCGCTCAGCAGCAGGTTGAGCGCGTTGTGCAGCTTGCGCACGTTGGCCGACAGCGAGCGACCGCCGGAGCCCATGGAGCTGAGCGACGTGCGCTCTACGTCCGAGCTCATCCTCGGAGCCCTGCCGGGAAAACGGGGCCGCGACGGAACAAGTGGGGCAGTGCTCGCATCGGCGGCCGGCGCCGCTTCACATTGCGGCGCCGCATGGCGAGCGCTGAGAGTAGCTCGCTCGGAAAATAGCCATGGGGGTCGGTTTAGCCACTGGCCGTCCGGAAGCGAGCCGAATAATCCTTGTGTCGGCGAAAATAATCGCTCAAAGTCTGGCTGGGAAAAAAAAACACAGAAAGAAAAAGAAAAATAACGACCGGCGCGGGACAAGAACGCGTGCGCGAATAAGTTTTTCAAAGTTTTCGTTCTAAAACGGCATGTACGATTTGACGAAAACGTAAAAATACGACTGAAAAAGTTGGAGAAGGCGAAGGAAACGCAAACTAACGAAGTCGACCCGAGGAAGGACTGTAAGGAAGCCGGGCGTGGAAAGGGGAAGCAGCTCCCGCACTTCGGCGGAAAAGCGCCGCTCCGTGCCCCGCCGTCACCTCCGCGTCCCCCTAGTACCTAAAGGTTAAAAAAATAAACGAAAGAAATAACTTGCCTAAAAAGTAAGTTCGCAAAAGAGTTGAAGCGCTTTTTTTTCCTGTGGTCGTCTCACCCTACGGACTTCAATACTGGGCGACTGTGAGAGTTCCGCTCTTTCCAGTCCCTTCTTTTGGCGGTCTCGGCTGGATGGACGTGCACTCGTCTTCTCGCTCCCCCTTCAAAAATAATAAGCCAAGAAATTACCCGCCAAAGTAACTCAACGCGAATGACATGCCGGTTAAACAAGTGAAAAGTAGCCCGGCGTTCGGGTTGGGCTTCCCTTCCGCGGAACTCCGTCCGAATTTCGTCCAGGTTCCGACACACTCCTTCCTCGCGCGGCTCCCATCGACAAACAGCCGCTACCGCAGCTTCTCGCTCCAGACCTTCTGCTCACAGGAAATGACGAAGCAGCCGGTTGCCTGGCAACCGAAAACAGTATCGTGGGCTCCAGTAGATTAATTAGCCGTGCGGTGGTCGTGTGTGTTATTTTTAGTTTTAGGTTTTATTTATTTTCATTGTCGCTTTTATTTTGATAAACTACCGAAATATTTTTACATCCTCAAACAAAACTCGTGAATTAAACTTGTAGATTATTTTTAATCGTGAAATAAGCATGATCAGCGCTTATTTCTTTGGCTGAATTTAAATGTAGTGATAATTACACAAGTGATTTCTACTTGGGTCGTGGATAGTTTCTTATACATCCTAAGCAAAACAACAATACTTCAATAAATACATTAAGTTCATTCAACCCAAATTAATTTATTCTGATGGTATACAATACATTAGGGTGAAATTGGGAAATTATACAAAAACAATAACTAAAACAGAGTCAAACTGTTTAAATAGTTTCTTGCAAATTCTATAGTTCAGAACAGTTGCATACAGATACACATTAAAACCTTTCTTCCTCTACCAACTGTATGGCATCGATAATTACCGACTGACATTTACCATCCACTTTCCTTTAGGAAGACATCAATTTAGCTCTCAGTCTGGATACAGGTGCCTGTAATTTTCCTAAAATAGGCAATCAAACCACTTGCCTTGAGAGGCAAGAATATGGCAGGTCAAACATGAATATGCAAAGCTATTTTTTAAAAAGCAAATCTATTTAAGCAGTTACACTGGTAACCTGTGGCGGATTCAAACAGATCCAGTCTATGTTCAGATGTATGTTTCATGCTGTATATTGCTTGTAAAGTTGTAATGCGGGGTAGTTTACATAATATTATACACTGTGTGATAGTTTATCTTTTGTATCCAAAAAGCAGAGGTGCTGTAATTGCCCTACTTTAGTGCTATCTCAGTATTTCACTCTCCAAATGAGACCTTGAGAAGAATTGATCCCAGGTTATCATTTTTCTAAATTAGGACAACACTGACTGAACTGGATCAATCGGGTCGTTCTCAAATAGAAGCCAACACTAGCTGGCTGCTAGTAAAATACACTACACAACACAGCCCACCCATTGTGGATATCTAGTCTGACATTGCTGATTTCTCCTACCCATGACACACTCACTGTGGAGACACATAGCCATGGTGACACACGTTGAGACCCTTAGCACTGACCAGCATTAATATGCATGGAAATTATGGTTTTCCCAACCTCAGTTTGATAAAACACAAATGCTAAGAATATAAATTTAAAGACATACATTTCCTGTACTGGAAGGGGTGTCAATCTGGTAAATACAGGATGAAACAGCATAACCCCATCTAGTGTTTAGTTTTAACTTGGAAAAAAATGAAGAAAAATATGAATGACTGTTGAGTTATTAATGTAAAGAAAGCTAGATAGTCACAGAAGGACAAACAACGTTGTGAGCAAAAACTAATAAACTCAGATAAAGTAAAAATAAACAGTATGCTAACCAAACATGCAATTAACTTCTTTCCTCGCCTGAAGCATCACATCTACTAATAGCTTTGACTGTCGGCTGGATTTTCAATTTAAACTGCGGAAGATTTTTGAGAATGCAGCCACAGGCTGGAGACAAAACCCAAATCCGTCACAATGCCTACTTCAACACGTCAATATAAACCAATGGGAATAAACTGTTTTTGGAGCACAGCAAAATTTCGTGGAATATACACACAAAAACACAATGTGACATAGGAAGGATATACATGTATGTATGTGAATGTATGATTGTGTTCTGTGATGCTTGTGCCCCTGTGCTTCCTGGAATAGCAACACATACGGATATGAATCAAGGTACTGTGCATAATCTGAATATATTAGCCAGTTATATAAATATGTAAAAGTGTGTAACTGAAAACCTGATGGAAATGTCTGCTAAGTGTACAGGTAGTAATAAACAGAACAGGTGGAGACTAAAAGCTTCAGGTGGTCTAAGTCAGTGTTTCCCAACCAACCCAGTCTTTGGGGACCCCCAGACAGTCCATATTTTTGATCCCTCCCAGCTACCGGAGCAAAAATGTGGATGTCTGCGGGTCCACAAAGAACGGGTTGGGAAACATTGGTCTAAATGTGATAGATGTGGCTGTGACTAAGCAATGTGAATCACAGCCGTAAGCCTTCCTCTAGCCAGGTGTTAACTGTGGCCTTGAGGGAGAAAACAGTAGCTAGTGGTGCAGCCTCTCACACATGTACCCTGAAGGAGTGGCCATGAGCTCAATGCATCAACTATAGCTGATAAAGTATGTCGGTGCGAAATGACAACAGCAGCTATTATACCTGAAAACAGTGAACAGCATGTGACTCTAAAAAGTGCTGATTCTGTTCATGCCATTGACTTGGCCCCTCCTACTGATTTTTTTTAATGAGAATTATTATACACAGATAAGCTTACAATGATTAAATATATTATTCAATGACCCCATTTAAGAATAAAAAGTGGATGCTGCAATATTACTGCAAAGTGTATATTATTTTGATGAAATTATGATTTGATTATTATGAATATTTCACATTTTAGCATATTCCGATAATAATATAATCTGCAGGTTTCTGATACTGAGTAAGTCAGGCTGCATCCGCGCAGCTTCATGACATAATCAAGGCGTATATTTTCCAGATGGCAAGTGAAACAGAACAACAAGTGCGGCGGCTC
This sequence comes from Mormyrops boulengeri, assembly GCA_026781065.1. Classification (NCBI taxonomy): domain Eukaryota; kingdom Metazoa; phylum Chordata; class Actinopteri; order Osteoglossiformes; family Mormyridae; genus Mormyrops; species Mormyrops boulengeri. The sequence continues at coordinate 6,783,046 of JAODLD010000124.1, forward strand.
CGTATCGGCCAGCAGGAGAGGCTGCAGCGTGACATCAGAAAATTGTGGGATTGATTCCCCTACTCCCGCCTCCTGTCACTCTCCCAGATTGAAGTAGGGGGCTGTCATGGTAGCTCCAGGTTTATTGTTAACAAATCAGTTCTGCATCTCTGGGGATGGATATTGGGGCACAGAAAAACTCCCCCCCCGCCACCACCTCGTAACATACCAGCTATGTTTCTGTTCTCCCCCGCCGCCCTGGGAAAACACAATGCTGCATGTACGGTTGCCGCGGACCTTCCACAGATAGGGACTGCCAACTAATGCGGAAATGGCCAGAGAACGGCAACATTGACGGTGATGCGGATGGCTTGTGCGGTGCTGCTGCTCTGTGTTCGTGGGAAGTGTAGAGTGCCCCCTTGAGGACAAGCCTGGGAGGCTGCTAGCACGGCCCTGGCTGCTTCACATGCCACTCACGTAGCACCGTGCTCCCCCCTTCGTCAAAGCAGGCCAGATCAGGTCCACAACCCTGGCCCGGCAATACCATGTGACTCTCATGCTGCGCCACATAATGACAGGACCCCCGCACCCTGGAATCTATAGGGCCCCTGGCCAAACCAGCTTGCTTGCACAAACCCATGTGAGACTGTCAGCTAGGTATCAACGACATGTCACGAATATAATACTCAGAGACTCCCTCGACATATAGTCTATGTCTTTGACGAACCAATACGCTTGCAGGGTTTAACTGGGTTTGACGCCACCTGTCAGCCCGCCCTCGGGTGATTTTGCAGCTTCAAGTCTCCTACGTGCCCAAATACAGGATCTCCCCTCCACCATGACAAGCAGTTTTCCAGCCGTCCCGGATTCCAATAATAAGGAGGTCCAGATTCTTCCATGCTCATCTGCGAGGGCCACCTATCGGGCTTTCATCGCTTTCTAAGAAGACAACACGGCCAGCTGTCATTCTTGGAGGAAGAACAAAATTGTTTATTCCCAAATGCCCTCAGTTTGATCACCTAACACCAGGTATCACTCCATCGCCACAACTGCATCAAAACAGGGAGAATGGGAGGCATCCTTAATTTGCAGTGAGTCAGCAGGCCACAGCAAAGAAAAACGCTACAAAAGAACGGAAAGCTAGAGGACATCCTCCCGCTCTCTTCCATCTTCCCATACTCAACTGGCGCCATTAAACGCTGAACATTTTGATTTGCAACCTATAGAGCCAAGTGCACATTTTTCTGTTCCAAAAAAAGTTTAAATCTTTAATCATTAATTTATTAAAACACTAATATTCACAATTAGATTCTGCACCGCATGCAAAATGCATCAAATTCGCAGACGCAGCAGCACGACGTGCCTCCATAATCTGCAGCGGAATCAATTTGGGTAAATTGTTAACTTCCCCCATGCGTGGTGCATCCCTCATGGTCGACTTGCAGAAACAAAAAAAAAAACTATTACTGAGAACTCATCTGACAAATTGCATCCAATTTTCAAGGTGAATGGCTGCCCAGGGATCAGACTGTGTGCATGCGTTCATATTTCATGCCATGCCAACACGGCATACAGGTGCAGTTCGCAGCCTGTCATCAGGGGCTTGCAGTTAGCATTAGGCAGCAGCTCAGCCTGACAGATAAGAGACCTGAGCTTCTGTCGGATGGCCGCCACTGCCTCCGCCCCCCCAGCTCAGCAAATAAAGAGCAGAGCTGTCGGCCCTCATACAGGGAAGAGCTGAAGGGGCTTTTCGGGGCTGTGCTCATAAACACTGATTTTAGTAAAAGTCAATTACATGGAATAATTGTTGTGACAGTTAGAATTAGAATTCTAGACTATTATAGAATTACGTGCCTGGTATTGGCGATGCAAAATAACAGCCTATCTCTTGGATTTCCATATTTTCCAATTCTGGACATGCTGTAGCTCTACGCAAAGAGGCGTACAGTGTCCAGTGGTGGAGTCACTCACGTGCTTTGTACCTGTCGCACGGTTTAGCAACCGGGAAAAAGTGAAACCTGGAGAATTGTGTAGATCCAATGACTTGCTTTGATCTACAGCCCCCATATAACATATTCTGGTGATACAGCCCCAGGAAGCTGGAGAAAGCCCACACATCGCATGGTTCCAGTACAGATATTCCCTAAGTTGACAAGGAGTTTAATCCCTGTGGAACACATCCAAATTACAGAACAATTCACAAATCGCATTCGTGGAACTTTAACAACATTTCACAGCAAAGACATGGCTGATGTGCTTTTTTTTGGCACGCTTGTGAAAGCCGATTTCACAAGCAGAGCTGCTCCTTCATCACCATCATGGTAGTGACACTTAAATAGTAAATAAATCACCTTCCTAGAAAGAAGCAGAATCACTAAATTATATGGGGAGAAAAACAATGGACAAACATTTTAGCAACAACTAAATTAAGGGAATAAAGACACTGAATATCTACAATGCAAGTGCTAATTTGCATATTGGAACATGATTGGCTGCTAACATTATGCACATTATCTAGTTTGCACAGATGGCATTGCAAAATCATTTTACATAAGGATAGTAGGATCCTCTCTGTCCTTTTGACTGCTGTTATTAATATGTATAAATATGCATGTTGGACCTGTGCATGCATGTCCTCTGTTCTCTGCATGGAAGTGTGAATAAGCTGCACCCCCCCCCAATTTTCTGTAACTGCTTGTCTGGCTATTCAGGTCCATGGGGGGGTCCAGAGGCTACAGGCACAAGGCATGGCGGAGACCTGAACGTAGGTCCTAGATGCCACCCCGTATGTGTGTGTGTGTGTTCCCCACAATGTAATAAAAACCTGTTATTTAACATTGTGGGCACCATTATCCAGGTCTCCACAGAGATCTGTGAATGTAATCAAAAAAAGTTAAAATGGCAAAATTTCCATATTTTGTTTGGTTACTTATGGTTAAGGTTAGGGCTGGGTAGGGGTTAAGGTCGTCATGTTGGGATTAGGGTTTTTCTCATAGAAATGAATGGACAATCCCCACAAAGATATAATTACAAACCTTTGTGTGAGTGTGTCTGTGGTCTAGGTATACCTTACCTTGTGGGGACCAAATGCCTCCAGAACGTGATGAATACCCGTTTTTTTTTACCTTATGGGAAAACTCTATTTTATAAAAATCTGTGACTGCAATGAAAAAACTAAAAATGCATGTGTGTGTGTGTGTGTGTATCTTTAAATGGAAAGATAGTGGAAAGGTGGTGCATGTAGGGAAAAAACATGGGTTTAAAATAAACCTATGTCACAGAAAGTCCCCCAAATACAAAACTGGGGGTTAAATTCAAAGTAGATTTTTATGTCAAATACAGCAGGAGAATGTGATAGGAGTTCAAAAGTGACTCATGCTTGCCTTATCCAATACGTTAAACTTTTTTTTTTTTTTTACACATGACTTAACAGCATGCTTGCAAAGTGTCAAGGATCAGTCAGCCTCGGAGGAGACTGTGAAATTAGTCCTTTCGAAACACTCACAAGTTGTCGCCGTTTACAGAACAATGCCGGGCGCCTTCCCTCTTGATTACAACCGCATGCTAAATCATCTGGAAAGTCCATCTCAAACGAGGCCAGACAATTTGTCAAAGCCAGGCTCCCAATGAGCAGTGTGACGGGGGTCACCTTGCCGAGCCGAAGTCCGGAGAAATAAGTCGGTGGATTCCGCGTTGACGTGCTTGGGGTAAATGTGCGCCACCCCCAGTTTTCACGTCTGCGTTTTTAGTGAACATCTGCAGCCTCAGCGATATGGAGGTTCCTGTCGCCGTGGCGACTCACGGCAAAGCTTTTCGGCATGTTTCAGAGGTAAGTGCGCTCAGAGATGCTAATAAATCCCCGCTAATCTCCACTGGATGCAGAGGGAGAGGGTGCAGGTGAGTGAAGGCAAAGCCAGCAGCTTGGTGGGTTGATGAAACGATGGTGATGAAGTGCTCAGGGTGGGAGCACGGCGATTACCCCTCCACCCCCACCCCCACCCCCTTGGCTCCAGCACAGCGCTAGCTACCGACGACGGCAATCGCCTGACATTTCTGTGCTTCATAACTGCAGGGCTGCCTGTGCTGCTCCCGCGGCCAGCAGGACCTGAGTCTCCATCCGCAACAGCGGAAGTAGCTATTTTTACGCCAGTTTGAGCTCACAGGGCGTCACGCTGTTTCACGGACGGGAAATGAATACATTTTTATAATAGGTTCCCGCTCACACTCATCACCTGACATTTCAAACATAGCAAATGTTTCGGTTCCAGAATGTGCCACCGATATTTTGCACCAGGGACGTGGATAAACTCAAAATGACAGTATAGGCTTGGACATCATTTGTGGAGGTCAATGCCCCTGAATCCTGTCCCCAGAAACAGGCTGCTTAAAGCTGGACATGATTATGAAGGATTATAACCTTCAGCTTTGGTGGAAAGGTCATGGTGAAGGACTCCAGTTGGGAACAAGCCAACCCGGTCTGACACTGTGTCCACCTATTCTATAACGATACTACACTATTAACAGTACAATAATCAGTGATAGTATTGTTACAGTACAGCAATTATCATACTATGTGTAGTGATTTTTCAGTACAGTTAGGTGTATCTGGTTAGCAGATCCCAGACCAGACTATAATTTTTTTCAGGATCAACAGTTGGTGTTTGCTTATAGATTGCTGGAATGTTCATGCTAATCCATCAAGATCAGCCAGCGAAGGTTCCAGTTAACCAGTTTATCAGCACTGCTGTCCTAAGTACACAGTTTGGGCAACTCAAAGCACGATAAACTGTATGATATAAACAAGTTGCTGCTAGAAAAATGATAATGTCAGCGTGTTTCAAACACAAGTAATGAGCCATATTTAACAAAACATCCTTCAGAATAAGCTAAACATGCAGAGGCATTCTGGGTAAACAAGTCACATCATTCCTCGTATGGTGTGACTGGGAAAAATATTATTCTTATGCAATACAAGACAGCACACATTGAATATAGAGAAAGTTTCTGTAGTCTAGACACAGCATGTCTACTGGGGGTCTCAAATGGAAGCAAACATCAAACAGTTTCTTGGAGACAAGAGTGATGAAAATTTTTAGCAAGATGATTTTGATTTCCTTCACTTTACTTCATCAGGGAAGTGTCACAGGGATAAAATGCAGTAAAAGACTATCAATTAGCTTCTCCTCTCATTTCCCCCCAACCTCTTCTGTTTCATTTCTTCACTCTGGATCCCAGAGCCGTTTGCGCTATGCTGTTACTTCATAAAAGCAATGTAAGGAACAAGGGAATTCTTGGTTCCAGTCTGTGCAACAGATCTTCCTTTGTGTAAGGAAATGACCATATGTGTCACTGGAAAGAGATTTGCTATGAATGATTCAGGAAAAACAGTAAAGGTAAGAGATGACGGACATTAATTGTGAGTCCAGTGCAGGATTAACAGCAATTTAATCCAAACCATTTGTCCTACGGGGAATTCTGCTTAATACACAAAGAGATTACAAAAATTTACAGTTCCTGGGACATGCTGCTTTCCCCTGGGTCCTAGTCACTGTTTCCTGCCCTAGAATACTGCAGTGAACAGACCACTGCAAGTGGAATTAAGTCTTAGCAAATATGTTACTAAATGAAAGAAAAGAAAAATGATGGCGGTTCTTACACCACTGTGCACAGCACCACCACTGGCATGGCATGATGAAGTGATACTTTAACTGGACTCACTGGCCGATGGGCAGACAGTCCTCATACACCTAGAGTGTAAGAGAGGGTGAGCCAGTGATATTCAGTGTTGGTGCAGTATGCAACAGAGTGCTGCACCAGACACAAAAATGGACACCAAACAGAAACCCTTTTCTGTTGATCAGGTACTGGCCTAATAGACATGTGAATTTATGGGTGCTGCAAGGGATTTAAACCCACAACCTTTGCATCGCTAGCATAACCCGCTACTTATTGAGCTACAGGAGCTTACGCCATGCAATGCCCAAATGCAAAAAATGTAATAAGGAGGATCATAACTGCTTGTTACTGGAGATAACTACCATGTACAGAAACCTCAGGCTGAGATTATCCATAAATAGGCTGACAGAGAGTGTTTTTGACATACAAATATCACATTGGATCCATCTTTCCACCATTTGGGACTGGTTTTTGTAGGAAGACAACATTTCTGTGGACAATTGCCTTTCTCAACTAATTCAAAAAATGGACCACAGTGCTAAGAAAAAAAAATAACCTGAGGAATCACTCGATTCATTTTTATTTTTAGGTAACCTATACTTATCCAGGTAGGCTGCGTGGAAGGAAACAATCGGCTTTCAAGGACAAACAAGCCGAGCTGCTGGGAAGACAAAACAGGAAGTGAAGCCAAAGCAGGCAACCGGGGGATGTACATAACAAAAATAAATAAACGGAATCAGAGAAGAATATGAACCTCCTTGTAAAAGCAAACACAAGCCAGAAAGGAGGGTGGAGTGTCTGGAGACTTTTGATGTATGTCCGTCAGGTATCGCTGTGACAAGAAAAGTAAGACATCACAGATCAGTGTGATCTTTGGAGATGTCCAGTCAAAGAGCCATCGAAGGCCTGTGATTAGACTGTTGACAGAGAAAAGAGAGGAAAGTTACTTCATGAGAGCTAATGTTGGAGACAGCTTTTAAATTCTGAAAGAATGGCCAGATGACAGCTGAGGGGCTGTGGCAGAAGGGCAGGTCACTGGTGGCCATTGTAAGAAACCAAGACATACAGCTGAGAGACATTACCTGAGCTCCATCAATCTCATCACCCCTCAGGAAAAGAGCAGATGATTCACGTCTGTGGCGAATCTGAAGGAGAGCTCATTTGAAAGTCTTACATTTCATTTTGTGCCGAGGACACGTTGAAAGCCAGCTGGATGGGACAGGAGTGGTTCTGACGGCCGCAGTGATGGCACCAGCCAAATGGAGTGTGGTGACATCATCGCCCAGACCGAGCACAGCCACTCTCCCACGCAGCCAGAAACCTATCGAATACATTGTGAGGGAACTTAGATTTACACACAAAGCTGAAGAGATGAGTCTATTCCCCACGACCCTGACTGAGATAAATGCTGCAACATGGATGGATGGAAGTGCTGCCAATAAATCAAGTACAGACAGAAAAATGAAGACAGCTCTTAGCCTTGGAAAAGGTTTATTGTCACACGTATTCTGGGGAATGCAATGGAATGCGTGCTACAGTTGCAGGGTATGGCACTGGGGAATGGGGCACACTGCAGTGCAATACTGGACAAGGCAGTGCAGGACAGACAGTAGAGCAATACAAGAAAAGACAAAACCAAGAGTGCAAGATGAGTAACAAGTGATAAATATGTACAAAATGGCAAATGGACCACAGTATAGAAGAGTAAACAAGCATGAGATGCAGATATTTGTCAATAGCAACGTAATGCAATGGGATGATAGACGCTGGTCACCGATTTAACAGTCTGATGCTGAGTCTTCCTGAGGATGCAGCTGGCGTTTACAGACCATGAGAGGGAGGCTGTGATCTGGATGCCCAGGGACCTGAAGCTGCTCACTGCCTCGACCAGAGATCCAAAGAGGAATAATGGAGAGTGGGGATGACCAATCCACTTTTTTGGTACTTCAATCCGCATCCAATCCATTTGATATTTATATCTGCCAATTCCCAATCTGATATTTTGATATTTAAATATACATACCCATACATTAGGCCAATAACTACTGTACATCTGAAGACTAAATGCTGGTCATGATGACCAATAGCAAACTCCTGGGTGGTCACAAACTTCGCTGTAATGTTCTGGTATAGCTGTGTCGGAAATGTTGCGTCAGGAGGGCAGGAAACACAGACGTTCCGGATGCTCCGTAAACCTGTGAAAGCCCCTGCTTTCTACCACGGAAATTGGCTGGTCATGCAAAGAAATTAATTCAATTATTTTCTCAGTTATTTTTCTCACCTTATCACAGTTTCGACCAAATTTCTCATGTCTTGGCACATTTTCCAGTGAAAGATGTGTAGGGGCATTCTTCGTCTGAGTAAAAGCCTCACATTTTTGCAGTATTCTTCGTTATGATGTTTCTGCAAATACCTAATTAGATCTATTACATTAAGTGACATTCTGCTGCTACTTCCTCTCAAAAGGTTGGCATCGCCGACCTTGCAGGTAGCCGCTGGGCTACTATGAATATCCAGTTTAAAAACGTCCACATGGCTGAACTCTTGATAGTTTGTAGTTTCAAGCCATGGGCCTCGGGCTCACTACAGCATGTGATGGAATTTACGCAACTAATGTAAATGGGGCAGATGCGGGATTGTGGTAGATTGTGTAGATTGTGGTAAATTGTGTGGCAGCCTACGGAGCCCCTAAAGGGACATAGATGATTAAAAAAAAATTTACAGTATCTGGTGCGCACCAGTTAGAATCTGGTGAGCACCAGGATACGGTAAAAAATATATAAATCACCCATGTCCCTTTAGGGGTTCCATAGCAGCCAATACCAATCAATTAAAAAAAATGCCTGGATTGGCCCCGATTCCAATCTTTGATATTTGTGGGACATCACTGGTAGGGAGGCCTCTGGTCCTTCTGAAGTTGTGGATGATCTCCTATGCCTTGTTCATGGGACAGGCTGATGGGATGGTGCCATACAGTCAGGTCTTTTATCTCCTTCCTTTTGGGGGCATCGTCACCGTCTCTGATCTGATGTGATCCATCATATTTGTGGGATCCACAAGCTTGATCCTTTTGTTGTTATGTTTGAATAGACGGTACAGCAGCGAGTTGAGGTAGCAGCCTTGCAGAATGCCCACGCTGAACATTGTGGGTGACAGTCAGCACTGGCATCCCACAAGAGAACATCTCACACCCGACATATACATAGATGGAACAATTACAAAAAATCTAGCAAAATTGTTGCAGAACTTCTTCTCTGTACTGTTGGGTTATAAGTCTGAACACACTGTCAGGCCTATGGCTAAGAACCACATCATGGATGACGGTACATTTTATGCTAATTTAGCAGGAGGGGACGTGTGAAACCATGAAGATGAAAGCGAATGCGCCATGGATGACAGTATCACTGGGCTGTGACAAAATATGCGATATTGAGTGTATGGATATGAAATAGGTGTGTAACACAAAGGACAGCAGACGTCTGTCATATCCGTGTGGATAAAACCAGAGCATGACCCTGGTTTTAGCGCCCCCTAGTGCTAACGTGTCTGCAGTGCTACACAGAGTTGCCTAAGTGTCACCAAATAGGAGCAAGTTCGCGGCTTTATGAAATGTTCAGGGAGTTCTAGTGACTAGCAACCTACATATGTAATACACATTTATTAGCCATAGCCTATTTATAGACATTTTATTTTTCGCATATAAATTCATGTTCTACAGACTCGAACTCGAGTTAATCATGCAAGGTCAGTAGCCTATTCGTTTTTTTTCTGGAGGGTTTCCAGCAGACCTTGCTCTTGGGTTTTTATGTCATATACTTAATGTGTTTGTGAAGGTCAGCAAAATAAAAATTCACCCCAGTGATCACCGATAAATGGCTTCAGTTCGATTACGACCTTAAATATAGGCCTACTGTTTCTGTATGAGAAGCGATAGGAGTTTTTAAAACGAATCAATGGTGTAATTTTGCATGCGAAAGGAAAATGAAGTGCTATTCAAATTGTAAGATTTTAATGTTTTTGAGATCTAGGCTTGCGCCCGTAGTCTCCGGGATAGGCTCCGGGGGGGGGGGGGGGGGGGGGGGGGGGGGGGGGGGGGGGGGGGGGGGGGGGGGGGGG